>OY856186.1:158859929-159168036 GCA_963693315.1 Diogma glabrata
AGGAATTTACACATTGTAATGTTTAGAAGTTTAATACAAAAACTTCCAAAAGAAGATACATATACCTTTTAAATGACCATTTTTGACAAATTAAAATTTAAAAAAATCATATTAAAATATAAATTTGTTTTCAGTGTAATATTTTTATAAAGCTTTTCTTAGTACCTTTCAGCATAAAAAATAGTACATTATATAACAAGGTTGAGAAGTAATTGCTATTATTGACCGAGAACTTTTAGATGCTGAGGCGCGTAGCGCCTAGGGATATAATGTTCGAGGTCTATATTAGTCTTCTCAACCGAGGTATATATAGAATTTTTTTAACTACTAACACTATGTAATTATCATATTTGCCTTGATTAGATTTTGATATTACTCATTTTCCATTTCATTTCATATATATATATATATATATATATATATATATATATATATATATATATATATATATATATATATATATATATATATATATATATATATATATATATAATATATATATATATATATATATATATATATATATATATATATATATATATATATATATATATATATATACACCTATTTTCAAGCGAAAGTACTGTAGATTTTTTGTAAATAAAATGGTACTGAGTGATCCGATTCTAAATCGGTTTTCAATTTTAAATAGCTCAATTATGGTGGAGTATTTTGGTATATAATTTGTTATTTTATCCCAACTAAATCATTAAAAAAATTAATTTAAAGTTTGATAAAAGTTTTCAATAGAAAAAATCAAAAAAAATCAGAAAATAATAGAATTTTTAATTTTATTTCTTAAATAATTGACTAAATTGTTTAACAATAATTGATTATTTGATTAATTCATTAAATTTAATTAATATTAATATAATATAAAGTTAATATCTTATGTGACCGCCTTGTGCTGCAATAATTTCGCGCATTTAGACATTAAATTTAACAAATTGATGAAATATTGGCGCCAATCAACGCCTCTCATCATGTTGTGCGCTCTCACAATGGCATTCCAGACCTCATCATTACTGTGAAACAATTGGTGTATATATATCATTACTGTGAAACAATTGGTGTATTATATAAATAGGTGTATATATATATATATATATATATATATATATATATATATATATATATATATATATATATATATATATATATAGATATATTTATATATATATATATATGTATATGTATATATATATATATATGTATATATATATATATATATATATATATATATATATATATATATATATATATATATATATATATATATGTATATATATATATAACGATATGAGATATAACGGAATTTGGCGGCACTCTCACGGTCGCATTTTTCGACCTACACCAAAATAATTTTTTGTGTGTGTTCCGGCAAATAATGTCTTGGACAAGTTTGTGAACTGGCCATATCCGGGTCCCAGTTAAGCGGCTAGAGCCTAAAATGTCGAATAATCTAGGGCGCTATAACTTCCGTTTGAATCATAATATGTTAATAAAATTTATAAATATTGAATATTTGAACATATTTCTATCATTTTTATCCAAATGACAACTTTGACGTTCCAGGTTCCTGCAAAATCAGCTGTTTTAAAAATTTGCCAATCTTTTTTGTCCTTGATCTAGCTGAAAATGGCCAAGCTCACACTTGAAAACTTTTTTACACAAAGTTACAATATAAATCTTTTCAAAATTTAAAAAAAAAATAGTTCAGGTCTAAAGGTTGAGGCCCCAGGTCTGTTGAAATGAAAACAAACGCAAAAGGCAATGATTTCATCATGTTTGATGTTATGTTATTTAAATTCATCTTAACTTTTAAGACAATTTTTAAACTATAGCCTCACAAAATTCCAGATTTCTAACCCAAAAGGTTCCATTTTTATAAGCAATATAATGCACCAATTACAGACAAATCTAAAGCCATTTAATACCAAAGGAAAATTATCATATGCTCTTTTGTTTGTATTTTTATTTTTTTTTCACTAAGTAAACTATGTATTTGAAAAAAGATTAAATGAGAACAAAAAAATACAACACAAAGATGATTTTAAATTAAAATTGTTTAATAATGTTTGATTATAAATTATGTGTGATGGTATAATTGTAGTTGTCACGTAGTTCTTTTGATCTTTGTTGGACGTTTATTTGATCTTTGGTGGATTTAATATGTTATGACTAATTTTAACCAAATTAAACAAAACTGTTCCGAAATTGCATAAAGTAGTTTCGGTTAATGTATTAAATGTCTTTTGTGAAATTTGTTAGATAATTCCGTTTCTATTTAGTTTTTTGATCTCAACTAATTTGATACATTGATTCTACTTGTATGCATATCTGTCTGATCAAGAAATCTACCTTTTTCTAGCGGATATACCTGCCGCTGGACTTTTTTGTTATTATTATTGACCCAGGTTGAGAAAAATTACTTCTCATTGGGGCATTCGAGTAAATAATGACGATTTCTCATTTACCGACCTGTGATTTGTAAACGAAACTTACTATGTTTATTTACGAATAGTTATTTAAGTATTAAGGGCAGTAAGAGTGTTTTGCCGATTGAGGATATATGTTTTGAGATCGAGACGAAGTCGAGATCTCTAATATATCCGAAATCGGTAATACTTTTTAATGCCCATAATGCTTATTACGTGTTTGCACGATCAATAAAAATTCAATTAAAATTATTTAAATAATAAAATTCCTTCACAAAATTCAAGTTTTAATGTTTTAAAGAAAATAACTTAAAATGTCACTTCAAAATAGTATGCTTTGCATTTCATCATAATTCTATAGGTTTTTTTGTTGCAAAACTTAATTTCATCGAATATTTTTTCAAAATAAATTGCTCTTAAATCTTTTAATTGCAATATTTTTAAAAGAATATTATTTAAATTTGAAGCTAGTAAATAGACGTACACAATTATTTAACTAAAAATCGTTTTTTTTCATACCCTGAGGTCTCCCTTACCGGTAAGTAATTACTTACCGCCTGCATGATCGGTAAGTAATTACTTACCGACCTGTGATTTGTAGTAATACATAGTTATTTTTGCACGATCAGGCGATTTTGCATGTTTACTGATTCGTAAGTTTCGAACACAGTAAGTTTCGTTTACAAATCACAGGTCGGTAAATAATTACTTACCGATCATGCAGGAGGTAAGTAATTACTAACCGGTAAGGTAAGGGAGACCTCTGGGTGTGAATAAAAATGATTTTTATTTAAATAATTGTGAACGTCTATTTACTAGCTTTTAATTTAAATAATACTCTTTTAAAAATATTGCAAAAAGATTTCAAAGCAATTTATTTTGAAAAAATATTGGATGAAATTAAGTTTTGCAACAAAAAAACCTAGAATTATGATGAAACGCAAAGTTTACTATTTTGAAATGACATTTTAGGAAATTTTCTTTAAAACATTAAAACTTGAATTTTGTGAAGGAATTTTATTATTTTAAATTGAATTTTTATTGATCGTGCAAAAAATATAATAAGCATTTTGGGCAAAAACCCCTTGTGCATCAATCACTCACAACTTAATTGTAGAATATATCAATTTTTGAGTTTTTTAAACTCGCTAGACATTTTGAAAACTACTAAACATGCCATGATTTTCACTATAAACTTCATACAATAATTAATTTGTTTGTTCTAATTTTATGATTATTTTGAGGGCAAATATTTTACAGGCGGCAAAGTAGAAAAATATACTAACGTTTCATATAGCAACGGGATTTTGTTTTACGGGCGTAAAGTTCAACTTTCAGCCACGATAACTATGATGTAAAATGTGTTTTACGAATCGTTTGTGCGTAAAAGTTGTAAGTTATAACTTACGTCTAGAAAAAAATACTCAACTTGAATTCAGAAAAAGAAAGTTCTAGCATACTATACGCTAAAAAATCATAGTAGACTGCTTAGTATGTAATATAGCAGAAACACATACATATATAAATTTGCTGGATGATAACGTAGTTTTTTAACGTACTAAAATATCCAGAATTTTTTGGTTTCAATATCCAACTTACGATTACTTTCATTGCGAGTAATTTCTAGTAACTTTCAATCCGTTACAATAAACTTATTTTGAAATTTTTTGCCTCAGTTTTATTTTAATTTAACCAAATGAAATTCTCTAAAATGAAATGACATCATTCAATTTCACCAATAACATTTGAATTATACTAATAACAAATAGTTATACATCTGGCCTAGTAAGATATTAAAAATTATCAAATAATTTTTGAAATAATTAACTTATATCGCAGTAGGCCAACATAATTCATAAAAAATATATAAATAAATGAAAAATGGCAAAACATTTTCTTAACGAATTCCCCTCGTTCGTTGATAAATTCTCATAATTTTTTGGAAAATACCTCAAGCAAGTAAAATTGATAATAGCCCTCGGCCTACGGCCTCGTGCTATTATCGATATAGTTGCTTTCCAAATTTTTGGCAAAAAATTATTTCGAATTATCACCGCCCTTGGGAAATAACAACTGATAATTTTTTTAAATTATAATTTTGATCAAAAGATAATTATTAGTTTCTAAATAAAAATTTTTCTACAAATTATTCTTTTAATAAAAAATTGATTGTATGTTTATGTTTTTTGTCAAAAATAAATTACAAATTTATTGCGCCTACTAAGATGAATTTATGTATTATTTTCTTAGAAGAAAAAATGATAACAAAGAATTATCATAACGACAAAGGAAAATTATTGACGACAAGAAGAATTGCCGACAGTTAAAACAAAGCCTAAATAGTTTAAATATGGGAGTGATCTTATATCCACACAACTTACACAAATTCCACAACTTACACAAATTGCTGTTCTTATATTAATTGCGGCAAGTGTTGCGTGCACAATTGCTGTTCTTAAAATCACAAATTTGTGTAATTTGTGCAACACAAATTACACAAAAAATTTTCTTGTGGCAGATTAAAATTATTTGTGCAAGTTTGTTTTGACATATGTCAAATGGGTTATGTAAGGTTATGTAAACAAAAACAAATTAAAATTGGTGCTAAATATCGTTAATTTATTTATAATTAAGAGCTGATATATAATTTTCTTAACATTTTCGATATATTTTATTTAAGTTAGTCTAAAATTAACTTAAATTTAGTTAATTTTTGTGCATATACAATGTGTCAAATTTAATTTGAAGTTTTGCTTGCACAAATGCTGTTCTTATAACCCTTCCACAAATTGCACAAATTTTAAAATTGACAAACACAAATTGTGTTTTGCCATGCACAAATTGTGTAAGTTGTGTGGATATAAGATCACAAGGTATCATAGTTTGTATGAATGAAAAATAAAATTTCTGACAGCAAAAAAAAAATGGTCAATCTAATTTTGAAATAATTAACTATAATTAATTAGCCAACGTATAATTCATAAAAAATATATAAATAAATGAAAAATGGCAAAAAATTTTCTAAACGAATTCTCCTCGTTCGTTGATAAATTCTCATAATTTTTTGAAAAATTCCTCAAGCAAGTGTTATTGATAAAAGCCCTCGGCCTACGGCCTCGTGCTTTTATCAATATACTTGGTTTCAAAATTTTTGGCAAAAAATTATTTCGAATTATCACCGCCCTTGGGAAATTACAACTGATAATTCCAAAGGCTGAGACTTTGAGAACAAAAATACAACTCGGTATTTATGATTGAAGATAAACAGGTTGTCTTCAAATAAAAATAACTCCTTACGTCAGTAACAAATGATTTTCAACGTTATTTTAAACGAAAACAATACAGTTTTGCATGGCACAATTTAATTAAATTTTCTTTTTTCGGCAGCATATGTAAATCGATAAATATAAAACTAAAAAACATAATGAAACATAAAACGTGAGAGTAGAATTCTGAAAAATATATTTAGATAAAATTTGATTTTAACACGAACTTTTCGAATCACAAAAAACTTGAAAATGAAAATTATTATAAGTTAATAATTATTATAATTGTAAATTTCTTCAGTGGGCAAAAGCTTGTACGTATGTATATCATATATGATTAATCACAAAAATATTATCTGTTTCCTGAAATGTTATATATATACTTAGTAAATAGAAACCCAAACCAAAATTAAAAGCTACCATTATATTATCTTATATCCGATAAATTATTCCTTGCTGACATTCTTTTAATTTACAGCTCGTAAAATTAGTTTTTTAATTACAACTGATAATTCCAAAGGCTGAGACTTTGAGAACAAAAATACAACTCGGTATTTATGATTGAAGATAAACAGGTTGTCTTCAAATAAAAATAACTCCTTACGTCAGTAACAAATGATTTTCAACGTTATTTTAAACGAAAACAATACAGTTTTGCATGGCACAATTTAATTAAATTTTCTTTTTTCGGCAGCATATGTAAATCGATAAATATAAAACTAAAAAACATAATGAAACATAAAACGTGAGAGTAGAATTCTGAAAAATATATTTAGATAAAATTTGATTTTAACACGAACTTTTCGAATCACAAAAAACTTGAAAATGAAAATTATTATAAGTTAATAATTATTATAATTGTAAATTTCTTCAGTGGGCAAAAGCTTGTACGTATGTATATCATATATGATTAATCACAAAAATATTATCTGTTTCCTGAAATGTTATATATATACTTAGTAAATAGAAACCCAAACCAAAATTAAAAGCTACCATTATATTATCTTATATCCGATAAATTATTCCTTGCTGACATTCTTTTAATTTACAGCTCGTAAAATTAGTTTTTTGTTTTAATAAACTTAATAATTTATGCATACTAATATAATCTCGTATAATTTTGCGTTTTTGAAACTAATAAAAACAAATAAGATTAATTGATTTATTTTCTATTAATATAATTTTTTAAACTTGCCATGCTTCATTTAGAAAAATAATCATAATAAATGTAAACTTCAATTGTTGCTGTGACGGAATATATATTAGGTAGAGCTTTCAGTTTACTTCTTTGCAATTAAAAGTAGGATTGGAATTGAAGTTTTTTAATTTTATCGTGGGTTTTGTATTTTTCTCTTTTAAGTTTTTAATCACAGATTATCCATGGATAAAAATAGTATAGGATGGAAAATGTTTTTGGTAGGGAAATTTGTTATTTTTTAAATATCTTTTGCAAAACACAACATGTTAGGTTGATATAGTACGTGTTTTCGTTTAATCGTTGTAAATGCATAAAAAATAAAATATCAATCACGTAACCCAAGAATATCCTAGACCCCATGTAATAAAAGAATATAAATTAAATGACCGGCATACGTTTTTGACAGCGTCACTAATTACTTCGGTCATATATCAATATCATCATTTGTCTCGTCAATGTCTTGTATATCTTAAGTTTAATGTTAGTTAAGTTCGAACACCTGCAACAATTCTCGCTTTGATGTGAAACATCTATTGGCGCGTATTAAAAAAAACAAATGATTTTGCATGACGAAAAACGGTATAACAATTTTATGCCGTCACGCCTAAAGAAAAATAATAAATATTTTGAACAGTATGTCATATTTTCTTTAAAACAATAGTATATTATTTATTAAGGAGCTAAAACGCTACTTTTTGTGTTGAGTTTATAGTTCGTCGGTCGACCGCAGGGAAGCCGACCATTATACAAGAAACACAAAAATTCACTGTAGCTTCGAATTAAAACCACTATTTTTTCAGTAAACGTTTAAATATTTTTAAAATATGAAATAAATACAACAAATTTTTAATAAATATGATTTAAAAAAGTAATTTGAGGTATTATTGAGGTTTTGATATTATTGATTTTAATTTATTAAATGAACTGAAATGACTGCTGTTATGATAATCTCACGTGATGTTACTTTAGTGCCGCCGTAAAAATATGAAATTTACTTTACTGCTGCCGTAAAAATATGAAAATTACTTTACTGCCGCCATAAAAATATGAAAATTACTTTACTGCCGCCGGAGAAAAAAAATAAAAACGCCGTTACTTTACAGCCGCTTTGATTATAAGTCAAAAAAAAGTAAGACTTTAATTAACTCTTTGGCGGCCGTAAAGTTAAGCTTTCGTCGTTAAACAGTCGTTTGCCATAAATTTTATAAAAATGAAAATTATTTGAACTCTATTGATTTTATTCATAATTCTGTGTTCGTGTAATACAAAAAATATAAAATGTGTGTGTGTGTTTTTTTATTTGGGGAGGAAAGCTATGAAGATGAAAGCTATAAAAAAGCTTGGAACCCGACTTTCCAAGTGTGAGACGCGAGGTTTTACCGGGTAAACCTATCTCCCTTGCTCGTGATCCTCTTGTATCCCTACGGTACCACCAATTAATTCGTTCTATAATGTTATGTTATCGTGGGTTTGCTGCATACTCTTGAGCATGGCTGATCTTCGTTCGTCTCGTTTAAATCATTTCATCATACTTGTGATGATCTCATTTGCTATGTCCCAGTTATCTTTTAAGCTCAGCATAAATTGCACGAGGCTATGTGGAGTGATTGATTGTTGTGGTTTTAGTCAAGCTTTGCTATTTGCAAGTATGCTGTTGTTTTAGTCAAGCTTTGATTCCAAATTAATTAACGGATTCAACGTTCCCTTGATTCATATTCACATATATTCCTGTTTCATATATAAGGCAGTCCGCTAATAATTTGCCAGTTTATTTCAATTCCGGCCTGAAAATGAAGCAGACATAAAAGCGTTCATATATATCAATAATATTTTTACTTTTTTTTTAGTTAATTGCACTCAATACTAATTAATAATACTTGTTTGTGTCTGCATTCATGGCATTACATGTAGATGTAATACAGCTGTTCAAATTTATTGAGTTTTAGAAAAGTTGTTTGATCGGATGATATATGGAAGTTTAAATGTATAATTTTTATACGAGAAAGAGACAATAAAAAAGAAAGAAAATACTGAAGAGTCTTACTATTTATACTGGACCATTTTTGTTTGGCCAGGTCAATATGTAAATTTAAATCAGCAAGTGAAGATTGTTATTGTAAATATAAAAAAAAAATTTATATTAATTGTTGATATTAAAATTGTTAAGTTAATTTATTTATAAAGTTGGTGTTTTTTATTCGTTGCTTTTTATTAAGTTTCGTGTATTAAGAAGTTTAACTAGCATCAATTTTTAAATCAAACAAATAATCCAAATAAATTTCAACATTTTTATTTGATTTTAAATAACATATTTTTGTATTTTTAAATATGAGAATGTTTGTATTAGAAAACGGCTTCGAAGATAGCGAAACCGTTGTTTTACCATTCCGGTTACTGAAAAAAATTAAATCGATAGTGGCTAAAAGAAATGCAACGAATGAATATGTTGTGAATGTCCAAAAATGTGTTCAAAAAGGTAAAAATAACTCTTCGCATAAGAAGAGAAGCTAGATAAGTTCTTCGCATAAAGAAGAGAAGCTGGATAAAAATAATATATTTATTTAGCTTAATTTGTAAGTTAGCACATACAAATTCGTCGTCAATATTTAAACGTGATAGATTTATTTCAACGCGAAACAAATATGTACAAATTAGTGTATGTACAAATTAGTTACAAAACACAACGGTAAACCGTTGTAATGACATCACAGATTTTTTATTGGGGCATCAAGAGATGATTTGATACAAATGATTATTATATGTATCATTGCCATGCTGGTTCATCTTTTGATTTTGTTCATCTTTGGTGTGATTAACATAGTGTATTACATTCTACAAAGCGTCTATGGATGACGCTCTAAATTTTTGGATGTGATTTTTGGAATGCAATTTGTGACAGCCTACAATCAACATATGTTCCACAGGACTGGTTTGGAAGAAAACAACTAATTAATGTAAGCTTTTGATTTGATTTATGTATCTTTTGTGTTTTAGTTCTATTTTTGAATTAAATTATTTAGTTTTTGTTATATTCAGTACTTAATTTATTTTTAGACATAAATTTTTCTGTGATGAACTAAGAAATTCCCTTGGTCATGATTCAAGTATATTTTTTTTATAAAAGTTCAAAAGTGTAAAATGACAATATCAGCAACGTACGTAATCATCTCTACTGAGTTTTTTGACAAGACATTGTCGACATTGTGTTGTTAGTAGGTAGTTTCTTTTGTGAACACACAAATACCAAGGCCAGATTTAAAATTAAAAAGGAAATATCATCAGTGTCGTAAGCCAAAGTCAATTTTAAAAAACTATAACACGTCGTTTTCTGTTCATGCACAGCACTGAGGTTCCTGTACATACTATCATTTTTCAAATTTATGCCAGTTTACCAAGGATTTCCATTGAAACTAGAGCCTCCCTACATAGAGTCACCCGTTCGATAAAGTCGTAAAACTACAGGTAGAGACCTCTCTACTCTACTTGATCTCCTGACATATTTCCAAAATCACCCTTGTCGTTAAAAGTACATCGGTGGTACATCAGCCTTGATAGAAACCACACTATAATACTGAAACAGTTGTTCAGCAAAAGGATTGCTTTTGGCTAGTAAATAGACTTGCAACCGTCCCGTTTTGACGTTATTATGAGTGGGACGGGGTTTGTGAATAGATAAATCTAAATACAAATATGTACACAAACAAAAAATACCGATTTTCGACCAAAATTGTTTGTTAGATTATTTAAAAAACTAGAAATAATTTTCGGAAATTTTATTCCTTCGATCAATCCCTGAAGAATAAATCCGAGAAACCAAAAGGTTGTGTTAAAACTTCAGACCGATTACTTTAGTCGTTTTTGAGAAATCGTGCTCACCGACTTTAAAAACAACGCTTTCAAAGTTTCCAAAGACGTTTACACTAGGCCTTGCAATACCGGGGTCTTGCATCCTGAGATTCCGACACAGTATTATGAGTCCGAAATCCTGGGTTTAATGAAAGAAAATCCCGGGCTTACAGGATCGTAATATTTGCCAGGATTAATCATCTGGCGACTGGCAACTGGCGTATGAACTTTATTCAGTCAATGGTAGCACATCTTCTTATAAGTAATAGGTACAGTTGGAAAATGGGAGCTTGTAGCAAAGTAAATGAGAGAAAGAGCAGTTTTCTAAGAAGTTTTATGGACTTTTTTTAGTAACTAATAAAAAGTTTTTTTTTTATAAAAAGCGTTGTATAATAGAAATTATAAAATGTGTCACAGCTCACAACGCAAATATCTTTAAGAGCTAGGTCCCACAACAACATGCGTTCTGATGTGTTGTTGGCGCTTTTTTTTTTTTAATGTTTGTGGATTGAAGTGACTATGAGACTATTGATTCAAGCAAAGTATTCCATTTGTACATATACGGACAAAAAAGTCCCTTTGACAGTCCCTTGTCCCTATGACAGTGAGTGATCTCAACAGTTTGGCTTTTTGCACAAACCGAGTGACGAGTAAAATGGGGAAAAGATTAAGTTTGAGACATGATGCATCTGATTTCATCAGAGCATGATATCTATAAAAAAAACAACGAGATATGCAACAGTGCGACCATGGTATTGGAAATCAAGAGTTAATGTTAAATTTCAATTAACAACAATTCGTACAGCACGCTTTTGAACAGACCCAAAAGAGCCAGGATGGAAACAGATGCAGCGCCCTAAACTTACAACAATACTCCATACAGGTACCACATATTTTTTTTTGCCGTAGATGTTCCATATATCAACGTAGGCTGTCAAAAAGTGTCCCCTCACCTGTGTTAATTTCATTAATACACTCAATTTTATGGTCCATTTAATTTAATCGATTAGTTTTATATGGGTGATCGGCACATAGTTTTCTTCAATTTATCAGCTATATTAGCTGGCTATCGGTTAATTAGAAAACGGTGTGTTGATGGTTCTTAAAGTTTTGCTTAAAAATACTTCGACCTAGATGAGATTCGAAACCGGGTCCTCCGAGTTCGAAGTCTAGCGTGCTACCACTAGGCCACTTAACACATACAGTTACAGAATGAAATATTTTTACATCTATTGTGCAGCCTGAGTTTTTCTGATGCGTTCTATACAGGGTTGTAACGTATAATACGGTAACGTATAAAACACGTATTATACGTACGTATAAAACGTATAAAACGTACAGTATAAAACACACAATTATTTACGTTTTATACCGTATAAAAGTAAAATCCTTAATAAATAAAAATACATTTATATAACATTATCGCGGGCTTATTATTCATCGTGCTCGTGATTCATCGTGCTCGTCGTCACTCGTCATGATAATTTCTTACCCAACTATTCCTATGAGTTCAGAAAACTTCCACATTTAACGTAAATGCTGCTTTTCAAAATATAACTATTTATTTTCAAAACAAATTTAGTCTCAATAAGTTGACATTTCCAACCATACCTATTATTCAACAATGACCAAAATTGAATTTACTCAATAAACTTCTCACTAAACTTTTTCGTTTGACGTAAATACATATTTTAACTGTATACTGTCTTGTATTCTCTTGCGTTCCCCTTGTATTAAAAATAAAAATAAATGAAAACCAAAGAAATATTTTATATTTTAACTATTACAACTTTTGTATAAAAAGAAGATTTGATCTGCAAGACCCTGTTATTTTCAAACTGTGTCTATTAATTTGGAAGTGGTGCAACCCGGATTCACACAACAAATTTTTTTAAAAAACATCTCTCTAATAATCTCTAATAATTTTCCTAACTGCTATGAAAAAAACGACATTTATTCTGCAACAACATAATATTTCCCAGCTGTTCTTATTAGATGGGAGGAGCTGAATTTGAATTGAACCATATTTTATATATTCAATAACATTTCATGATGCCAAATAATTAAGTTCATGAGCCAAATGTTTCTAATCCAAAATGTTTCCCATTAAGTAAATGTTGGAATCAAAATGAAAGAAAATCATATAGTATACCTACGTGTTGAAAAATTCAAAAATAATTTAATTGCTTGAGTTGATGTGCTCAAAAAAATCTCTAATATATAGTTCAAAATTTTCAATATTCAAATCTAGTGAATTAAAGATTATTAACCAGTTTAATGTACAGTAACATAGTCTTTCGTATAAAGTATAAAAATTTACATTCAAATAACATCTAGAATTTAAATAGTTTTTGTTATAAATTATAAAATATATAAATAATTTATAACTACGTAATTATATTTTTACTAAAATATATATATTTTTTCTAAAAATATAATTAATATCTGAAGTACGAAGCATTTTTAATTTTATATGAATGAATTTCAAAAACAAAATCATATTATACGTTTTATACGTTATATACGTTTTATACGTTTTATACGTTACGTATTATACGTGTAACGTATAAAACGTTTTATACGTGTATATTAACAACCCTGGTTCTATACCATAGCCATTATATTATCGTTCCAGAGTAAGTCATTGGAAGTTCTGACTCCCAATAAACGAATGGTTTTACATTCATCTATTTGTTCGTCAGTCACACCTTAAACGAATTAAATTGACCAAATATTTTTCACTCTAATCGGCAGCTTTTTGAATCCTCTTGTATTTATGGCTGCGTATCCTTTTACTCTTTCCCCATTTTACTCTTTGAAGATTGGGGGACGAATAATTTGTGCAGTGTACTATCGTCTGCAAAACTATTTATCGATTACTGATGATTTTCAACAGTTATTTGATATATGTGTTATTATGGTTTTCCATATTATTCACTGTTTGTGTGCTTTTGTCACTTTTGAATTAAAATGCAATATTTAAAAATATACTTTTTACTGTTTATTTTTAAATTTATTTATAATAATAAAACTTCCTTATAGTAACAATTTGATTTTTATTTTTTGATTTTAAAGAATATCGATTTCGACTTACGTCATCCTCAGTTCTTAATTTTTGCTTAAACTATTACTTATATACTATTTCAACTGCTGTTTTTTATTATTATGTCATATATTTTGTTAGTTTTAGTGTTGATTTTATCATTTAAAATATTGTTATTGTTTTTATGTTTATATATTTCTATTTCTTCCAGGCTATCTAGATTTTGTCCTTTTCTTTTTTTATGTAATATGGTTAAATTTGTGTTGATATTGGTGTATTTGTGTTTTTCTATTTTCAAATGTTGGGCATATCTGGATTTTGGATCGCTTCTTCTTTTTTTTTTTTTTTTGAAGGACCTCCGCGTCTGGCCAATGTAAAATTTACTGCAGTCGTCACAGGTAAGCTTATAAACACCTGTGTCTAAGTTTTGGGTTTTTTTAGTTTTTAGGTAGTTTTCTAATTTATTATTGTTTTTGTAAGCCGCAATATATCCATATTTTTTTAAGGTTTTTTGCATTATTTTGAATGTTGTTCTATTGTATGTTACTCCTACGTATTTTTTACCTGCTAAGTTTTCTTCATTCTTCGACGTTGTTAGGGTTCGCAAATTTTTCTTGTTTTTGTGTTTTCTATTTAATGTGTCAATCATTTCATTTTTATATCCATTTTTTCTGGCTATGTATTTTATATTGTTTAGCTCGTCTTCATAATTTTCAGCGTTCATCGGTATAGTGTTCAATCTATTGATCATGTGGTTGTAGGCAGCTGGTTTATGTTGGTATGGATGATGTGATTTGATATTTATTGTTTGATCCGTTTGGGTTGGTTTTCGGAATATTTTGAATGTGTGTTTTGAATCTACATTTTTGATTGACAAATCCAAAAAGTTTATTGTGTTGTTTTCTTCATTTTCTAAGGTGAATTTAATGGAAGGTTCTCTGCTGTTTATGTATTGGTGTAATGGATTAAGCTGTCTATTTGTTCCTTTGAATAATAAAATTATATCATCAACGTAGCGATACCAATAAATGATATTTTCTTTGTGTGGATTTGAGTTATTATATATATATTTTGTTTCAAAATCGTTGAGATATATTTCAGTCAAAAATAACACAGAATTAATCAATAGAATAGAACCAATAATAATACCTCACAACGCAAAATTAGCATCGTTTGATATAACCAACATGTATTCTAACATACCAATAAAAGATACAATAAATATAACAAAAAATATGTTAATAAAAAATGGTTTAAACCCAACAGATACACAAGAAATAATAAACATAATAACCGAAATAACAAAACAAAACTATTTCACACATAACAACGACTATTATCAACAAACAGAAGGATTACTTATGGGTAGCCCACTATCGGGAACATTAGCCGAAATATATCTCAACGATTTTGAAACAAAATATATATATAATAACTCAAATCCACGCAAAGAAAATATCATTTATTGGTATCGCTACGTTGATGATATAATTTTATTATTCAAAGGAACAAATAGACAGCTTAATCTATTACACCAATACATAAACAGCAGAGAACCTTCCATTAAATTCACCTTAGAAAATGAAGAAAACAACACAATAAACTTTTTGGATTTGTCAATCAAAAATGTAGATTCAAAACACACATTCAAAATATTCCGAAAACCAACCCAAACGGATCAAACAATAAATATCAAATCACATCATCCATACCAAGATAAGCTAGCTGCCTACAACCACATGATCAATAGATTGAACACTATACGGATGAACGCTGAAAATTATGAAGACGAGCTAAACAATATAAAATACATAGCCAGAAAAAATGGATATAAAAATGAAATGATTGACCCATTAAATAGAAAACACAAAAACAAGAAAAATTTGCGAACCCTAACAACGTTGAAGAATGAAGAAAACTTAGCAGGTAAAAAATACGTAGGAGTAACCTTCAATTACAGATGTAAATTTACCGGTAAAATATTTTTATGGTAATTTTACCGTAAAATTACCGGTAAGATTGGTAAAATTGGTAAAATAGGTAAAACTGGATCAAAAAATCAAATTATGGTTGCATTTTTAATTAATTCAAAATGTACGACCATATCACAATCATTTCTATAGTTTATAAAAACATTTGATGCAATTGTTTATACTTAGCAGTACATCTAGGAAACGGACAAAACGTTGTTTGCATATCTGCAAAAATGGAACAAATCCTGGACCAACTGGCTACAACGATGACTGCTTTCTTCACTGTTATGTCGAAGTTATGCGTTTGTAAGGACAATACTATATTCGAAAATGTTTACGTATTAATATTACACATGGAATGAAAATATAAAAACATTTGAACGGCACAAATTCAAAAAGTGAGTCTACAGAAAACCAAGCATATTCATTAAAACTTAATATATGTTCCAACTATATGCGATGCATCCCAATCTAGATAGATGCTACTTTTATCGCATGTGGTTGGAAAATGAGCCCGGTTCAACGTTTTTTCAGCATTGATAATTGTCAACGACAGTAAACGTGTGACGTGTCACTCCACATATGCCACAACCGACGATGGGATAGATACATTAATTACGCGGACAACAATCAAAATCTAATTCGTGCATTGTTTCATCGTTTCATTCATGGGAAAAATATAAAAGGCAAATGGCAAACTAAAAATTTTTTTTCAAGCTCGAAACAAAAATTTAAAATGAAGGGCTGATAATGTTTCGTTGTGTTGTGTGTTCTTAACCGTTTGAGAATTCTATCGATCTGCTGCTGTTGCTGCTTCGTTTAAAGTAAAATTGCAACGCGAACCAAATTACTTTCAAATTATTTCCAAATATTCTAACTTACTATATAAGAATCACGATTTGTGAGAAAACGAACTATACTTACGGCCAACAATAAAGACATCTACGAACTTCACAAAATTATTCAATCTAACATTCAAAGCGAAGAAATAATATAGAAATCCGTCTATACCGCAACTGCTATAGAGCCAATGAAGCATTTTGTTTTTCCAACAGAATGTTTTTAATTCACTTGATTTGTCACACCACCAACTGCAATTAAAAAATAGTTCATCGCAGTGTACCGATGAAATGCATAAGATTTACTCTTTTATTCGTATCAATTGCTCGCCAGTGGGTACTGCACAAAGACATACTGCTGAACCGAACTGCATATCATCTGAAATGAAATGATTTGCTGGAATCAATAACCTTTGATGGCCTCAATCTACAGCTGTTTAAAAATGTGTTCAATACCTCAGATGTATTTTGGACTAAGATCAAGGTTTTAGAGGCATCTTGTTGTGATAAATTTTTTTGTTGTTGTAATAAATATTCTATTATTCCACAAAAAAATCGCAAACTTTGATTTTTATTAAATAAAGGTTAATAAAATTTTATTGCAATTTTACCAATTTTACCAAGCCTAAGTAATATTACGTAATATTACCAATTTTACCGGTAATATTACCAATTTTACCGACCATGGGTAATATTACCTTTACATCTGTACATACAATAGAATAACATTCAAAATAATGCAAAAAACCTTAAAAAAATATGGATATATTGCGGCTTACAAAAACAATAATAAATTAGAAAACTACCTAAAAACTAAAAAAACCCAAAACTTAGACACAGGTGTTTATAAGCTTACCTGTGACGACTGCAGTA
Organism: Diogma glabrata; assembly: GCA_963693315.1. Classification (NCBI taxonomy): domain Eukaryota; kingdom Metazoa; phylum Arthropoda; class Insecta; order Diptera; family Cylindrotomidae; genus Diogma; species Diogma glabrata. The sequence continues at coordinate 158,877,406 of OY856186.1, forward strand.
AATTTTACATTGGCCAGACGGGGAGGTCCTTCAAAAAAGATTTATCGAGCACACCAATGAAATTAACAGAAGCGATCCAAAATCCAGATATGCCCAACATTTGAAAATAGAAAAACACAAATACACCAATATCAACACAAATTTAACCATATTACATAAAAAAAGAAAAGGACAAAATCTAGATAGCCTGGAAGAAATAGAAATATATAAACATAAAAACAATAACAATATTTTAAATGATAAAATCAACACTAAAACTAACAAAATATATGACATAATAATAAAAAATAGTATATAAGTAATAGTTTAAGCAAAAATTGTAATAATAATTTAAGAACTGAGGATGATGTAAGTCGAAATCGATATTCTTTAAAATAAAAAAATAAAAATCAAATTGTTACTATAACGAAGTTTTATTATTATAAATAAATTTAAAAATAAACAGTAAAATGTATATTTTTAAATATTGCATTTTAGTTATTTGATATATTCACGTTTTTAAACCTTACTTACTCCTAATAATTCTATAAACGTTATTCCCAAAACACCTTCTTGATTCGATCACTGATTAGTAAGCAAAACCACCATTGAGTCCTCAACATCGTTATTGTTCTACAACTACAGGAAAACAATTCTGCAAACAATATTTTTTAACAAGAATTTTCAAAAAACTCTAACGGTAGAAATGTAGAAATTTCTCTGAAATCGCAGTCACAAAGATCTTTTATTTTTCATATAAAAAGGGAATTTTTTCTGAATTATGGAAAATGACTAGTGTTCAACCTGTTCCAAAAAAGGGTAGTAAAACTGATCCAACAAATTACAGACCCATTTTAATTTTATCGGTTGTTGCTAAAATTTTTGAGAAATACATTATCTTTGATATAATGAGCTTTTAAGAGTCTTCAAAATTACTTAATGAAAGGCAATACGGGTTCCGAAAAGGAAGAGCGACAGGAGATTTGCTTTCCTTTGTCACTCATGTGTGGAACAATTCGCTTGAGAACCGTGGTGAAACTCTCGGTGTTGCTCTTGATATATCCAAAGCATTTGACAAAGTATGGCATAACAATCTTATTGCAAATTAAGATGTAATGGTTTGGACGAGCAACTCATCTCTTTGTTACAGAGCTTTATTGCGAGCGAAAATTTCTGGTCAATGTTGATGCTGTTTCATCGAATGTCTTTTCAACTAATGCAGGAGTTCCTCAAGGTTCCGCTTTGTCACCAACTCTCTTTCTTATTTATATAAATGATTTGTTAGATTCAACAGTTAATCCTATCCATAGTTTTGCTGATGATAGCACGTTTCATGCGTCTCATAAAAAATCTAAATTGTATTCACCGTTAAAGCTTAATACCTGTAGATCAAATTTGACAGATTCATTAAACCATGACCTTAAAACTATTTTGGATTGGGAGTTTGCTAATAGTGTTGAATTCAATACGAGCAAAACACAGGTTTGTCATTTTTCTAGATTATCCACACCTAATCCGTTTCCAATAAAGTTCGACTCTAAAGATCTTGTAGAGAAAGAATCTGCAAGACTTCTAGTAGTGTTTGCAATCTTGGTATTCAGGTACCCGGATACCCGGGTATTTAGGAAGATTTTTCGGGCATTTAATATCCGGATATTTTGGTCGAATACCCGAACAACAAAAGGTTCAGTTTTTTCTCAATAAAATTTACAAAATAAAATTCAGCTCATTCTCTTTTTGCAAATTTGAATTATTCTTTATGCTAATTGTTGACAAATGATTCTATTCTAACCATACAAATTGCAATATGTCCATAAACATTAAACCATAAACATTAAACCAAGCACATCCGTAAACATTAAACTGCCCTTTAGTTAATTGTTATTGCTTGTATTACAAAAAAAAACAGAAAAACGACGAAGAACACATAATAAAATTTATGGAATTTTAGTTCTTATTAAAATTAAAATTAAGTCATAAAAAATTAAGGACTTCATTGGTTATTTGTTTATATTTAGTTTAAAATAGAAACGGTAAATATATTAATTTTATGATAAGTTTTTATTTAAGATTTAAGCTAATAATTAAAATAAGTGTCATCGAAATGTCATCGAAAGTTTGGGACCAGTTCAAGAAAATGTCATCAGATAAATCTCTGTGCCACGTATTTGGATGCGCACGAATAATTTCAACTAAATGGGGAAATGCGTCAGCAATGAAAAATCAAATCGGATAATGATGCGGCTAACTATAATATTAGGCCAGGAAAAATAGTATTTTAACAACAAAAAAATTCGTTACAGCAAACTGACAGCGGGATATTGTAGAACACGATATTGTAAAAGAGGGAAACATAAATCGAACCAGCAACTGCTATCCGGGGGAGAATGGGGAGGGTTTTTAGGGGTTGGAAATGGTTTTTCGTGATTTCTGGCTAAACCGTGCATCTTATCAAAAAGAGTTATATGTAAAAGTTGTAGGGAATAAAAAGATCTACACTTTTTGTACGGACCATTTTTACCCTCACCTCAACATTTTTCGAAAAAAATGCGAAAAACCGATTTTTTTCTTTTTTCTTGTTTTCTTTTACAAAAAAAATTTTATGAAGTTCAAATTTTGGAAAAAGATACCTCCATTTATTGGAAAAAGGCAGCAATTTTTTCGGAGGGAAATATTTAGACGTTGTTGTTAAAATTAATTTTTTTGAAAAAAAAAAAACCAAATTTTTAACTGCGATTCCTCTTAAAACTACGCCTCCTAAAGAGTTCAGTTTTGACTCATTTACTCGTTCTTACGTCTATTTTTGATAAATGGTAAAAAAAGTATAAATCCATGGACAAAAAGGCGGGAAAATTGAAAAAACCGAAAAAATTGCTTTTTTCGTGGTAATTTGCATATTTATCGTTGAATAATTGTTACTAATTAATAAAATCATATTATTTTTTTTATTATTACGTAAACAACGATCATTCGGAAATACATTTATGAATAATTAGATGCTTTCGTTTTCGAACTTGATAAAAATTGTTCGAAGAAATAATCAACAATTAGAATTTCAGTCGTACTAAAAATCTTAAAAATTAAATATCTCAAGAACACGAATATTAGCCTCTTTGTAAATTTGTAATATTTTAGAGTACCTAAGGATAGAACTGTTTTTACAAAAAAAAATAAATTAAATTTCAATTGATCTTCAACCCAAGCGCCAACTTTAAAAACGTTTTTTAATATTTTAATTTAAAAATTAATTACAAAAACAATTAATTATTTTTTTTTCAAACGATTAACTAATCACCTACAAAAAAAAAAAAAGTTTGATAAAATTGGTAAAGCCGTTCTTGAGCAATTTGATTTCGAAAGTACATGGGATTGGCAGAATTTTCATTTTTCTAAAATATTTAATGCTTATTTTAGTTTATAATATATGATAATTAATATATGATATATTTTAATTTAATATGAATTTTTTATTGTAATTGAAAGGAAAATTCACTATCTATTTGATAAATTTCAGCAAAATCTGCAACTGGCATATTTTTGCTAACAAATATTCGAATTGGTTTTTATCGTCGAACAAAACGTCTGTCTGTAATTTGAGTATGTTTTGGGTAAAATATTAAACCTTCAAAAAACCCAAAAAAAGCTTATTTAGTACCTTCTTTAAACCTCATTTAGTACCTTCTAAACCCAAAATAAGTTTAATAGAATCAGTAAACTTGGGTTTAGTGTATGGCACAAAGTACAAAAAAAATCAACCTATATTCAAATGTGTTTTCCTCAAAAACAAAAAATAACAATTGTCCTTATAGGTTTAGTATAGGTTTAGTAAGTAAATAACAAATCTGTAAAATATAAAAAACATGAAAGAAAACTAAAAGGTACTTTTTGAGATCGCCATGTTTGAAGAATAAAATTTACTTTTTTGTTACCTAAATAAACTAAAAGTAACGAAAGCATATAATAATTCATTAATTTATTTCCAAATGATCGTCGTTTACTTTTATCATTAAAAATTTAAATGATTTTATTAATTAATAACGATTATTCAACGATAAATATGCAAATTACCACGAAAAAAAAGCGATTTTCTCGGTTTTTTCAACTTTCCCGCCTTTTTTTCCAAAACAGTGTACCATTTTTTTACCACTTATCAAAAATAGACGTAAGAACGAGTAAATGAGTCAAAACTGAACTCATTAGGAGGCGTAGTTTTAAGAGGAATCGCAGTTAAAAATTTGGTTTTTTTTTTTCAAAAAAATTAATTTTAACAACAACGTCTAAATATTTCCCTCCGAAAAAATTGCTGCCTTTTTCCAATAAATGGAGGTATCTTTTTCCAAAATTTGAACTTCATAAAATATTTTTTGTAAAAGAAAACAAGAAAAAAGAAAAAAATCGGTTTTTCGCATTTTTTTCGAAAAATGTTGAGGTGAGGGTAAAAATGGTCCGTACAAAAAGTGTAGATCTTTTTATTCCCTACAACTTTTACATATAACTCTTTTTGATAGGAAGCACGGTTTAGCCAGAAATCACGAAAAAACCCTTTCACCCCCTAAAAACCCTCCCCATTCTCCCCCGGATAGCAGCTGCTGGTTCGATTTATGTTTCCCTCTTTTACAATATCGTGTTCTACAATATCCCACTGTCAGTTTGCTGTAACGAATTATTTTTTTTTTTTCTAATTTTTTCTCCTATTATTACTGGCCTATATATAAAATTTACAACCTCAAAAATGTATTGCTGTCTACACAATATCTACTATAGATAACAGTGGTACTACAGTTGATAAAGAGCCGAAAATGTTGTATGTAAATAAAGGAAACCGAAAAAAATGATAGAAAATTTAAATCAATCGTTATTGACCGTGAAGCCAACATCCACTTTACCGGAGCGGGTTTTTTCTATTGCAAAAAAAAATACGAAATCGGATGAGTGCAGCTAAATGCTTTAATATTTTTGAAATATTATTTTACAATTAAAAAATGATCAATTTTTAGTTTACTACTGTGAGGCTTTTTTTATTGTTTTTCATCTTTTAATTTTTTTATAACTACCCGGGTTATCCGGGTAATCCGGGTAATTTGGAAAATACTAATCGAGTAACCGGGTAATTTGAAATCGGGTAATTTGCAATCACTAACTTCTAGGAGTAGAAGTTAAAAAAAAATCTCAAACGTAATTCTCATATTTTAAACTTAGCCTTTTTGGGACGACGTCGTAAGTTTATTAATAGCGAAAAGCTTCTATTAATATGCAAATCATCATACGTCGCTGGCATGGAGTACTGTTCTCACATATGGGGCGGAGCTTATTATAGTAGATTGAAGTGCCTTGATTCTGTTCAGCGCAGATCTGTTAAACTTGGCAACTCAAACCTTACTAATGAGCTTAATTCTTTACAGCACAGAAGAAATGTTGCTGATCTGACAATTTTCTACAAATACATTATATGGATGAACGAGCTTGCGCAGAGATAAAATCAATTTTACCTGAACCAGCAAACCTACACCAGAGCAACTGTTGTGGCCCATCCATTTACGGTTCAAATAAAACAATGCAAAATTGTCGCCTTTCAACGTGATTTTTTCAAATGCGTCTCTCACCTCTGAAATGATTCCCAGATAGCTAGAAACCTCAAAATTTTAAAGTTAACGTTAATAAATTTCTTAAAGAAACTCAATATTTAAACATAATCCTAATCTCTAGTTGGCATGGTATCTTCGGCTATTCAAGAGACGTTAATTAATAAGTTATTAGAATTAATTCTAAAGACCACGAGACCGAGCTTAGCTCGGTGAAGAGAAAGAGTTTTTTTAATCTCTTTCGCAAAACAATATTATATATTTTTACTTCACAAAAGTTATTATTTGTGGTTTTCGATACAATAATGTCTGCTGAAAAACTAAATGTCAATATATGGAGGGGCTGAAATCTCAAGGCACTGAGATATCAACACTTCGGTCTGGGTAAGGATTTTGATATAGTTTTCGAAAAAAACTTTTATTAGGAAATTGTTTTTAGTTTTGCGCAGCGATGTATATCAAAAGTGAAACGTAAAACTTTAACAAAAGTATAAGTATTTTTTATCTCTGTTTAGATATTTATTACAAAACTAACCCGCAACATCAAAACGTTGCCGAAAATTATTATATTAACAGATCATAAATTAATATAATTTATTATGATACACTCAGCAAACTACTCCAAAAACTAAATGGAGAGACGTTTCGAGAAAATATTACAAAATCAAAAATTTGAATTTCTTTCAATATACCAAAAATATTCTAAAAATTATAAAATTATTCTAAATTCTTATAATTATTCTAAAAATATTGCAAAAATTATAACAAAATCAAGTATTGAAACTTTTAAAAGCATACCAAATAAAAAATACAAACTTTTTTCAAAATTCCAAAAGTTATAATAAAATCAAAAATTTAAACTTTTTCAAAATTCTAAAGATATTCCGAAAATTCTTACAAAATCAAAAATTGAAACTTATTTCAAAATTCCAAAAATATTGTTGTGGCGAACATCTAAATTTAAAAGTTTAAAAATCAAATTTAGCATGCGAGGATTTTTCATTCAAATTAACGGAAAACAAAATAGTTTAAGTTCTTGTTTTTTCTTCTTTAGCAAAAGAGATTTTTTAAAATTATCGATTTATCAAAAAGTTTTAAGTCTAATTATCTTGGAAGTTCCTTTAATATTTTGTTTTAATTATTTATGTGATAAACCTTAATAAGTAAAATAATGTTGATTTAAACATTTTTGTTCAGCATTTATTCTTTCAATTGTGAAGCTAAACTTAGGCTTAATTAACTTTAATTGTGGAGAACTTTAATTTATATGTGCATATATGAACTTTAAATGTAGTGAACTTAAATCTAAGTTATATTATCTTCGGATGAAAATGTTCTTATTTTAAAATAGTTATTTTGATTATTAAAACATTGTAATTAACTAAATATATTCAAAATTATTTTGAAAGAAAATTAAATATTATTATTTTAAATGTGATTGAGTATCTTAAATTTTAATTCACAAATATGATTTGGTAATTTTTTAAGAAGAAAACAAAACTGACTAAATTAGATAATCATCTGCGTATTTTGGGACTACAAATATGTTTTTTATATCTGATGGAATAGCATGAATGACTAGCTATGTTAGAAGATTATCAACTACAGTCAAAATTTTATCCTCATTAAAATCTTTGATTTTGGATAGTATATAGCGTTAAGAAGAGCTGTAATTTATAGCTTGATTGGAAAGCTATATTTTGGTGACCCCGACTAAGGACAACTTAAATTACGGATTCAACAATCAAGTATCAAATTATAATTTGTTTAATATTTTTCAATTAATTTAATTTAAAGTTTCTAATTTCTATATTTAAAATAATTAATTTGTTTATTATATTAAATTTTTGTTTCCTAAAATAATTTTATCAAAATTATGTTCATAATAAGGGAATTTTTAGGGGTGTTTATTTAGGGGTGTTGTTGGTCGCTGTGTTTGCGATTGTTGTAGCGACACAACATACGGTCGTGATTTTATTCGCTGCAACATTTTTTTACCTAGTTGCTGTCATTACTAGGCTTAATCGCAATGCGTTCTCGTTCCCAGCAGTTTCAGCAAGTCCACCAGAACCTGAGGAAACTGCTGCATCTTCTGGACCCTCAACCTTTACATTTACACAAGACCAGCTTCAGGCACTGGTCGCAGAGCAGGTCGCAGCTGCTCTTGCTAATTTGAACCTTGGAGGTACATCTTCAAATCCTCCACAATCTCCACCACCTCCTGCTGCGTTACCTCTACCTCCCACAGCTTCAACTTCTTCGGCAGCTATGCCACAAATTGATCACGTAGCTATCAAAATTCCTCCTTTCTGGTCTGAGACTCCAGACCTTTGGTTCATAACTCTTGAGGGGCAGTTCTTGTTGGAGCGTATCAGGTCCCAACAAACTAAGTATGGCCACTTACTTACCATGATTACTCCCACACTGGCGAAATTAGCCAGTGATATCTTGGTTAACCCCGACCAAGATTTCCCATATGATAGGCTCAAAGAGGCTCTTATAGCTCGCCTATCCGGTAGCACTTCAGATCGCATACACAAAGTGTTACGCGGTATGGACCTTGGGGATCTTAAGCCCTCACAATTACTCCGGGATATGACTACCGAATCCCGTAATACGTTTGCAGAGGCAGCTCTTAAAGTACTTTGGGTGGAAAAACTTCCACCTGCTGTCTGTGCTGCTATCGCTACTGTCAATGATGATCTTCAGAAGACAGCAGAGATAGCAGATAATGTTTTCAATGCCCTAAGGGGTTCGCAAGTTAATGCGGTATCTAACCCTGCCGCTTCTTCTCTTCCTTCTTCTTCTTCCTCAAGTGAAATCATATCACTTGAGGAAAAATTAAAAAAACTGGAGGCACAAAACGTGCAACTCCTCAATGCCATTCAAAGGCAAAATTTCTCCCAACCTCCTCAACAATACCGAAGTAGATCTAAGGATCGAAACGGTAATCATAATTCAAATTTCAATCGGAATTATCGCTCTCCCATGCGACCTCGGTCCAGGTCACGCGTGCAAATGTTTGATGGTATCTGCTACTACCATCACTACTACAAGGGAGATGCAAAAAAATGTGTTCCTGAGTGTAAAAATTATTCCAAACACTCAGATTCCTCTGCCTCGACATCTTCAAAAAACTATTAGATTCATCACATGTGACGGCATGTGATGACAATCATTCTCAACTCCGTCTTCTGGTCCTCGACATTTCTTCATGCAAGACTTTCCTCGTTGATACAGGTGCCGAAGTTTCAGTTCTCCCCGCTACTGTGGAGGAAAAATTCTCCAGAAAATCAGACTTCTACCTCTACGCAGCTAACGCGACTAAAGTTAGCACTTACGGTACACGGTCTTTAAACTTAAACATTGGTCTCAGACGAGTGTTCCGTCAGACCTTTGTTATAGCCGATGTTACCACTCCTATCCTAGGAGCTGATTTTCTCAATAAATACGGCCTTTTAGTGGACATTAAAAACCGACGTCTTGTCGATCCACTAACTTCTCTATTTACTTTGGCTAAACTCTCCACTTCTCCAGCACCTTCTTTAACTTTGATCAACGATTCGGTCAATGTAGAAATTCTTGATTTACTCAAAAATTTCAAGGACTTAACGTCCAAAAATGATCTTGTTAAACATGTGAAACATAACGTAACTCACGTTATTGAAACACGTGCTCCTCCCGTTTCTTGTAAGTATCGTCGACTTGCTCCAGACAAATTGGCTATAGCAAAGGCAGAATTTAATCTTATGTTATCCCAAGGCATCTGCCGACCTTCTAACAGTCCTTGGGCTTCTCCTCTCCATCTCGCTAAAAAGAAGAACGGCGAGTGGAGACCTTGCGGTGACTACCGTGCTCTAAATAACATTACAATTCCGGATCAATATCCTATTCCTCATATTCAGGATTTTTCGCATCAACTACATGGATACCAATTTTTCTCCACAATTGATCTCGTCCGCGCATATCATCAAATTCCTATTGATGAGCGCGATATTGCAAAAACTGCAATTTCAACTCCGTTCGGACTCTTCGAATTCGTTCGAATGACTTTCGGATTGCGAAATGCTGCGCAATCTTTTCAACGGTTTATGCATTCCCTTCTTCGAGACCTAAATTTCTGTTTCATCTACATTTATGACCTCCTTATTGCTTTTGAAACCTATGAGGAACACCTCAAACATCTTAGGACTGTTTTTGAGCGTCTTTCTGACGCTGGTCTCATTATCAACGTTGATAAATGCAACTTTGCTAAAACCAACGTTGACTTTCTTGGACATTCCATTGATTCAACTGGAATCAAACCTACTTCTGAACGTGTCGATGCTATCAACTGTTACGAACGTCCCGAAACAGTAATGCAACTCCGCCGTTTTCTTGGAATGATTAATTTCTACCGCAGATTCATTCCTCACGCTGGTGGCAATCAAGCCATCCTAAATGATTTTCTCAAAGGTTCTAAAAAAAATGACAAACGCGTCATTCAATGGTCTGAAGACGCCATTCAAGCCTTCGATCTTTGCAAGCGGCAACTAAGTGAGGCTACAACACTTTCTCACCCCTCACACTCTGCCCAACTTGCCGTTATGGTCGACGCTTCCGACAAGGCACTTGGCGCCGTTGTTCAACAAAAAATTAGCGATTGTTGGACACCACTTAGTTTCTTCTCTGTGCGACTCAATGAAACGCAACAGAAATACAGCGCTTATGATCGCGAAATCCTTGCAGCTTATTCTGCAATTAAACATTTCCGGTATCTTCTTGAAGATAGAACCTTTACTCTTTTCACCGATCATAAGCCACTCATTTACGCTTTGTCGCAGAATCCTGCCAAAGCTAGTCCTCGCCAATTCCGTCATCTTGATTTTATCAGTCAATTTACGACTGATATTCGCCACATTTCTGGAATTGATAATGTAGTTGCCGACACACTTTCTCGTGTTGAGCAAATATCAATTCCAGAAAATATTAACTACGACGAAAATGCTGACGCTCAGTTCAATGATAACGAACTAAAGGAATTAGTGGACACTAGTCCCACACTTCAATTCCGTTCCTTTCCATTATCGTTTGGCAATTCTAGTGCCAAAACTATTTTGTGTGATACTTCTTCTGGTAACCCACGACCTTTTATTCCAAAGCAATTTCGTCAATCTGTTTTCGAAAGTCTTCATAATTTATCTCATCCAGGAGTCCACAGTTCTGTCAAACTTCTTTCTGAAAAAGTCATTTGGCCATCCATTAAAAAGGATGTACGACAAATGGCACAGAACTGCCTGGCTTGCCAGAAGGCAAAAGTTTCTCGCCATACTCAATCTCCTTTAGGTAATTATCCTCAAACTTCTCAACGATTTTCCGAGATTCATATGGACATTATTGGTCCACTTCCTACCTCTGAGGACAAACGTTATTGTGTCACTATTATTGACCGTTATACTCGATGGCCTAAAGCCATTCCTATCTCGGATATTACAGCTGAAACGGTAGCATCAGCTCTCTAATCCAATTGGATCGCTCGCTTCGGAGTACCTTCAGTAATCGTCACTGATCAGGGCTCCCAATTCGAATCCAATCTCTTTAACGAGTTGTCAAAACTTATCGGTTTCGAACGTAAACGTACTACTAGTTACAATCCTAAATGTAACGGACTAATTGAACGTTGGCACCGAACTCTAAAATCCGCGATAATGGCCTACGACAGAACGGACTGGACACGAATATTACCGTCAATACTACTTGGTTTACGAACCACTTTCCGTGAAGATTTCCAATCTTCATCGGCTGAGCTCGTCTACGGTACTAACATACGTCTTCCCGGAGAATTCTTTAGCCAAAACTCTAACTCCACTCCACAATCTGATTTCGTTTCACAGTTGAAACAACATTTTACTCACCTTCGTCCATCTACAGCGTCAAGACACACTTCTCCTAATGCTTTCGTTTCCGAAAATCTCCAGTCTTGTTCGCATGTCTTCTTACGTACGGACTAAGTACGTAAAACATTACAGCCTCCATACGAAGGTCCATTTAAAGTCATCAGCCGCGATGATAAAAATTTCGTTATTGACCGTAAAGGTCAACATATTCGAGTTTCCATCGACAGATTAAAACCTTGCTTTAGGGAACAATCTGAAGATGACTCAACTCAAAACTCACCTACTTCGAGTACTAATCTCAGTCGCGCAGACGAAACTTCGTCTTCTACAGATATTGTCCATCCTACTTCTTCGGACACATTCCAGTCTTTCCCTTCTACCTCCGCAGAAACAAGGCAACGCGACGCTAAGGCAACTGTATCACCTAAAAGGGTTAGATTTAATCCCATACCTCAAACTCAGATATTCCATCCTGCCTCTACAATTACGCGAGCAGGTCGAACCACTCGTACCCCTGCTCGTTTCCTTCGTACTGTAGCACAATAATTTCTATATCGTCCCATCTTCGATGGCACTAGGGGGGGAGTGTTGTGGCGAACATCTAAATTTAAAAGTTTAAAAATCAAATTTAGCATGCGAGGATTTTTCATTCAAATTAACGGAAAACAAAATAGTTTAAGTTCTTGTTTTTTCTTCTTTAACAAAAGAGATTTTTTAAAATTATCGATTTATCAAAAAGTTTTAAGTCTAATTATCTTGGAAGTTCCTTTAATATTTTGTTTTAATTATTTATGTGATAAACCTTAATAAGTAAAATAATGTTGATTTAAACATTTTTGTTCAGCATTTATTCTTTCAATTGTGAAGCTAAACTTAGGCTTAATTAACTTTAATTGTGGAGAACTTTAATTTATATGTGCATATATGAACTTTAAATGTAGTGAACTTAAATCTAAGTTATATTATCTTCGGATGAAAATGTTCTTATTTTAAAATAGTTATTTTGATTATTAAAACATTGTAATTAACTAAATATATTCAAAATTATTTTGAAAGAAAATTAAATATTATTATTTTAAATGTGATTGAGTATCTTAAATTTTAATTCACAAATATGATTTGGTAATTTTTTAAGAAGAAAACAAAACTGACTAAATTAGATAATCATCTGCGTATTTTGGGATTACAAATATGTTTTTTATATCTGATGGAATAGCATGAATGACTAGCTATGTTAGAAGATTATCAACTACAGTCAAAATTTTATCCTCATTAAAATCTTTGATTTTGGATAGTATATAGCGTTAAGAAGAGCTGTAATTTATAGCTTGATTGGAAAGCTATAAATTCACAAATTCAAACATTTTCCAAAATTCTAAAAATATTGCAAAAATTATAAATAAAATAAAAAACACAAACTTTTTTCAGAATTCCAAAAATATTCCAAAATCAAAAACACAAACTTTTTTCAAAATCCCAAAAATTATAATAAAATCAAAAATTTAAACTTTTTCAAAATTTAAAGAATATTCCAAAAATTTTTACATAATCAAAAATTGAAACTTTTTTCAAAATTCTAAAATTATTGCAAAAATTTATAATTCACAAATTCAAAAATTTAAACTTTTTCAAAACTCATAAAAATATTGCAAAAATTATAACAAAATCAAAAACACAAACTTTTTTCGAAATTACAAAAATATTCCAAAAATTATAACAAATTAAAAGTCAAACTTTTTCCATATTCCAAAAACATTCAAAAAATTACAATAAAATTAAAAATTTAAACTTTTGACACACTTGACAATATTTTTTGACAAACTTATAATGTTTTGATTGCATATTTATACCGACAAATTATTCTATACTATCGACAATCAAATTAAATTGTATTGTGCTTTTTAAAATATTTAGCACAGACACTCATCTTCAACAAAATTTATTATAACTATTCCAAGTATTTTTGAAGTCATTCATATGAAAAATGTTTTTCCTTAATTAAGGCCTATCTAGATCGTTTTTTTCACACCGGAAAATGATAGTGTGCCGATTTTCAGAAAAAATTATCGTGCCGTTTTCGAGAAAAAATTTACAAATATACAATTATTGCTCGTTTAATAATTAAAAAACTACTAGATATATCTAGCTTAAAAAAATATATCTGAATAAAAAAAAAAGTGTTCCGCAAATAATGTAACTTTCCTTGCAGGGTCAGTACTGATTAAGTCCCCATCAATTATAGAGGGCCAAATAATCCAAATATTAAATAATTTACGTTTGTTCCCAAGAGCCAAATTGGGCTTTCGAAAACGAATATTTTTGATGAGGTTTCATTATTGAAAACGGAACAAATTTATTAATACCGAATTGAATGCCTTTTTGCAGAAGCAAAATTTTGAGCAGAAAAATATACAACAGTCAGCATAAAAATATAATGCCGATCAAAAGGAAAACCATGAAAAAAGCTTCGTCCATTTTTCAGAAGTGAAATAATTTTAAGGGTTCGGGAACTTTCGATTTTGTTCAGATAGATAGATGTGATTAGATAGTGGTTAGAATTTCCAGGACTACACTCATCGACATCGACACGCGTAATATCTCGTATAGATGTGAGATAGAGATCTAGAAGAAAACTTTTGTCATCGCCATTACGAGGAATGAAAGTGGGGCATTTTACAATTTTCGTCGGGTTGTGGGATTTGGCAAATATTTCTGCCAGGTTCCCATTTCTGTCGTCATCGGTCGTCTAAGGAAATTCTAACCCCGATTTGCTGTGGACGTTGAAGTCATCGGTAACGATAACCTCACAATAAGTAAATGTGCTTTAATTTCGTTCACAATATTAGTCAGGAGATTAAAAAAGTGGACTTATGTTTGGTTGGAGAAAAAACTATTGCGAAAAAATGAATTTCAAGTAGACAAACCTTTAATAATACTGTGTTGTAGCCATCACCATGTAGCTCAAAATTTGAAAAGCGTTTATATGCTACGCATAAGCGTTTGTATGCACTGGAGAGTAACTTGGGATTTAGTGTTAGGTCAGAGAAAAAGATTTCAGAAACTTTTGATACTGTAAGAAAAATTTTTTTTGCGGTTTGTCATGTTCGAGAGATGTTGCACGGCGTCACAGTTGACATTCAATCCACAATTATTTTGAATTTGCATTTTAAATTGTTCAAATCAAATAGGCATTGGGTAAAAGTCAGTTAATAAGAACAATCAGAATAAAGCGAATTAGACCAAGCTCCCATATAAATTAAATATGTTGCCCACAAAAATATATCAAAATCATATGAAAAACAAATTTACGAAACAACTTATACAATCTACGAAACAACTTAGTCTGACAAAAACTCTAATTTTTCATTTTTTCGAACTTCAGTTAGTGATTAAAATTTTTTGTTAATAAAAATTGTTCGAAAAAATAATGAACAAATAGAATTTTAGTCGGACTAAAAACTTTAATATTAAATATCTCAAGATCACGAATTTATCTTATAAATTTGGCATATTTTAGAGTAACGATAGAACTATTTAAAAAAAAAATTAAATCTCAATTGATCTTCGACCCTAGCGACATCTTTAAAAAAGTTGTTTAAAATATTTTAATTTTAAATTTCATTACAAAAAGGTTTAATCAATTTTTTTTCTAAAGATTTACTAATCACCGATCTCTATCAAACAAAAAAGAGTTTGTTGAAATCCGTATAGCCGTTCTTGAGCAATTTAATTTCAAAGTTACATCGGATTGGCAAAATTTTCGTTTTTCATGCATGTTGCCCTATTCTTAAACTATGCACTTTAAAAAAAATTGTAAAATAAGTTGTATTTTTTTTTGTCCATACCAAAAAATGGTCAAGTTTTCACAACTCGGTCTAGAGGAACACGTCTTTCTTCATTTGAGTTTTATGTCAAAATCATTACTAAGCGTGGCTGCTAGATTCCCTTCAGTTAATTTAGATTGATCTATAATTTTTTTAACTCAGTAAGAAGTATTTATTAAACACAATGAGTAAGCTTGCCAGAACTAATTAAAACTTGCTCATAATGCTGCATGCAGACTATATTAAACCGAGTTCCTTTATATGAAGTACATCTGTCTATGATGTATTAACTGTCTAAAATCCAAATGTATGAATATTGACGTAGACTCGCGTAGTTGCAAATTCTGAGGTCTGAAAATAAACTTTGAACAAATTTGGGATATATAAACGAAATTCGTAGCAGTAGTTTTATTTTTTTTGCGAACCTAAGAAGTTAATTTTGTTGACGGCAGTGCATGCACTCGTTTATTAAATCCTCAGAAACTAAATTTCGTTACAATGAAATGGTTACCCTTTGTAAGTTCCCAGCGACCAAGCTGACATATTCTGTTTGCGTTGACCTTAGGCATTGCCGATCCGGGTTCTTCGATTGCTTAGAGACCTCTCAACTCGCATTTTCCTAAAGAGTTAAAGCAAATAAAAAATATACAATTACGGTATTGATGTATTTCGTTGTTTTTTGTGTAACTTGTGTTAAGGAATAGCATTTTTAAATTATGTATTATTAAGTTTATTTGATTTTATGTTAAATTATGAAAATAAATTCATAAAATTTGAAATGTTGTTTTTTATTTTTCAGTCTTCCGTCTAAACGTTATATTATACCGATGATAAATTAAAAATAATTATTCGTGATGGATCAAGGTTTTTCTAATAATTGTTTGATCTAATAAAAATAGAAAGCGAGAAGCAGACTGCGAGTTGTATTAATTCATTAAAAATAACAGACATAAAATACGTAATGATATAAATGTTTCTTTATTTATTTCAAAAATATAAATATCTTTTAAGTAATGAAAAATATTAAATATATCGATAAAATAATTCTATTTACAACTAAAACTCAAAAACAAACTGTTATTTAAGGTTAACTAAAAAAAAGTGACTAATTCAAGTTAAAGTTACTATTTTGTGTGATAACATTTCTAATTGAACATTAAGCGAATCAAAATAAAAAGAAAATATTTCGTTGTCGAATCGCTGGCGAGTCATTTTTTATGATTGTAATTGATCGAATCGAGTATTTAGTTATCCACATAAATTTCACAACAGTAACATAAACTTTACTAGCTATTTATTCTACTCATTGCGGTAGCAGAACAAAAATGAAATATCTAATTATCTAATCGACTAATCAAAACTACATATATCACATTTTTGTTTAACATGTTAAATTGTTAGGATAATCGTTTTCCAATGATTGATCTTTAAAGAACGGTTTCATCATAAATTTGTTACGTAAATAAAAGAAAAACCACTAATATAATAATATTGAGCAATAATGTATATTGCGATAATAATTAAGATTTTAGAATATTGATTTATTAGCAATAATTTAAATTATCAATTCATTTCATCAAAGGCATTGTGCTTAATTTTATGACATTATAATTTTATGACATTTAAATATTTTAAAATCTAATATATAATTCTATTGCATGATGTAATCAGATGTTTATATAATTTGTTTGATTGATAACGAAATTGTTACTATTAGACTGTTGTACAAACGACAAAAACATTCACTTATAATTATTGATCTTTTCGTTTAATTTTTATAACAACAAATGACAGTTCATAATCGGTTACTTCCAAAGCATACTGTAAGATAGGCTAACATCGATATAGGTTCCATATTGTTTCCAGACCACAACGTTAAATTTCTTACACATAGATTGCGATCAATTCTCACATGTAAGTGTTAATCAAATTAATAGACGGAAATTTAATAAAATTGTAACATTAATTTTAACTTTAAAATTTAATCAAAATTATATCAACAACTAAATCAAAGATCTTGTTAAAAATAATAACAAAATATATAATTTTTTGATAAAAGCTAAAATGATTATCATTAATTAACGCTAAACCGGTTAAAATTATAATCGTTTATAGAATATAAGAAATGTATGAAGTTATTTGAAGTCAATTAGCAATGCATTCTTACAATCTTAATTGTGCTTTTCTAATTTGTATTAATAGTTTGTATTACATTATGATTGTGCTTTTTATCTGTAGTTATAGATAATAAATAAAACATAAATTTAAATTAATTTTCTTTTAAAATTAAATAACAATAATTACTAAACTCTCACAAAAATTTTAATTGTACAATAAAATAATTATTTAGCAGCCTTTCTTAAACATCATAACATGATTTATATCTATAATATATCGAATAATAAAAGATCAACGATCTCACAAACTAATCTATTTTTAAGCAATAAGATTTTTCGAAAATTAATTCCTTTATTTATCATTTTTAGAAACTTATTTCACTTATAATAATCTAGTAGGACTTTAGTTTTTAAAGAATCTATATGATATATACAATATAAAGCGTTTTCTTTTTTAATTATAAAAAAAATCTTTGAAGTTTGGAATTGACTACATAATTTCTAATCACAAAATATATAATTGAAGAAAAACATAAGACATTGAATTGGCGCAGTTCCGTTTTTTCTCTCTCTAAACAAAACTTTAAACTCCATAAAAGATAATAAAATAATACAACTTCAAAAGTAGTTAATCGAAATTTACTTCAAATATTAAATCTTAAAAAAAAACTACTGACTATGGATTATGACTATATACTGAATAATTAATGTTCCTATCTCAATCATCTTTAATATAAAAATCACTATTGAAATGTTTTGTTAAAACATAAACCACAGCCTCATAAGTCGACATCATAATTGCAGTATTTGGTATTTGACGTACTAATTGTGTTGCCAGTCCCCTAAAAATAAGAAATATTGATAAATTAGATTAAAGTGATAAAAAAGAAATCATATTTGGTTCAAAGAGAAATAAATAATGTTTCACACCTGCGAACAAATTTTCACATTCATGCAAGTGGTTTGGATAAGATAGCGAAACTACTAAAAGATACTCTACTACCACCCAGACGTTCAACCATACTGAGGTGCTGATATGAACACCGATATATGCTTGGCATATTTAACTATAAGAACACTTTGATATCCACTTTCGAGACAAGCAAAGAATTTTGAACGCTGAAAAGAATATGCATCAAGATATGCCGTAACATTATGGCAAGGAGGAATCAGTTTTTGTTGATTTGTAAATTTTTTTTATCTATGGGTGTGACAACATCGCGTACTCGTGCAATGACATACGGGTTAACGTGGGATATCACATACCACTGGCAATAGCAGTGAAATATCACTAACCAAGGTGATATCTTAGGCGGATGAACTGAATTCAGTCAATGGTAGTACCTTTTAGTTTTTTTTAGAAATTCAATTTAAAGTTCAATAACCAAGTACAAAGAAAATCGCAAACTAACACATACATGATAAGTGGAGGAAACATCTAGAACAATCTGATTTTAATGCAGATACTAAATCTAATCCGCACCGTAAAACAACCATCGTTGTCGTATTATTCAACGGCGTACCAATGGCCAACAAGAAGAAATGAAATGATTCAATAGACTGTTTACTCCTTCCCTTTAAAACAAGGCAACGCATATAGAAATACGTTTAGAACAATCCATAAGTTGATTATCGTTAAATCAGAAGTTCCTTAAATAGGAGAAAATTTTTATGTAGATCGACAATAACATTTCCCAACTAAAACCGGAAACGGAAAAATGTAAATAATTATATTTTGCAACAAATAATTAAAAAATTATTATTTAAAAAAAAGAGACACCAGCACCATTGATGTCTGATCTTGCTTGGCAGCTATAAATCTATGATGGACGAACTTCAAAAAGGAGCAGTTTTCCTTTGGTTAAACACTTCGCCAATAAACGCCAATTAAACAAAATGTGTTGTGTAGTAGGAATTACAATATGAGCCACAAAAACACATACAAACCTTTCAAGACCTAGGTCCTACAACACCATGCGTTCTGAGAGGTGTTGATGCAGTTTTTGTTTTTTTCCATATTTTTTTAACGGAAGGATTACTTTTACCACAGAGAAGAGTCAGTTATTGTTTATTTCTAAATATTTTTACTTTTGATCTACGTGACAACTTCGCGTAGTCCAGTCCCTGCTAGTGACATACGAGTTAACTTTAAATATCATATAGCAGTAAGATATCTTATGTGATATCTTAGGGGATGGCGGATGAACTACATTCAACCAACGGTGGCAACCTCAATCATAATTCATAGTTATTGAATATTTTTTGATCATGACACGCCGCACGCTCTTGCTTCCTTGAAGAAACGAGTCTTCATATAACTTTATCTATATGTAAGCCTTACTCATTGAGGAAGACAGTTCGTCACATGATCAAAGAATATGCCACTAACTGGATTTTTGGCCACCAAATTTTTGTTTTGTTCGTTCAAATTTTTTTAAAACAATTTTTAACACAATTGTAGGAATAAAACTAAAATTGAGTTGCCAATAATCCTAGTGCTATATTCCTTGATCATGTGACGCACGGTTTTCCTTGAGGATTAAATCCCGCAAATATAGTTATTTGGAAGGTAATTTCTTCAAGAATGGCGTGCCATTATCAAAGAATATTCTATAATTAAGATTAAGGTTGCTACTTAATCCATACTAACCACCCTTAAGATATCACCTTGGTTTGCTGTGTCACTCCTATTGCCAGTGGTATATGACATCTCACGTTAGCTCATATGCCAATAGCAGAGACCAAAGTTCACTGGGTTGTCACTCCATAGATCAGTGAATAAAAAAAAATTTAGAAATTAACAAAAATTGCGTTAATCTTCCTAAATGAATTTTAATTTCTCCTATTCGATGTTTACTTACTCCAACTGATATTAAGATATACCCAAACTGTAGGATCATCATTTATTACCGATCCTTAAAACAAATTTGTCTAACTACGGATAGGTAGTGACTTTTAGTTCCACAAGCAATGATGACGCCATGAAGTTCAAATATTTTGGACCTCATTTTACCAATCCGAGTAATTTTAACTCAGACAAATCTTATGATGCAGCCGCCAAATTTTATTAGAGTATTATCTTATCTTATTAAATATATTATCTGATTATTCGGGATAAATCCCCAAAAATTATCTGATTTTATCTTATTTTAGTTCTAAATTATCCTATTAAGAATAGTACTGTTGAAAGAACTTTCACTTTTCGCACTTGGCTACACAAGGGTAATAGATCAGTTATAAACCAAGAAAATGAAGTGAAACCAAAGCACGTCTTAAGCGAAACAAATAAATGAACCCCAGAGAACAAAGATTTTTCTTTTTAACCGACTTCAAACAAGAAGGTGGTTCTACGTATACTATTTGTTGTACGTTCATCGAATTCTCGAAAACGGCGCATCCGATTTGGATGGTTTAATTAAATGGTATTCTATTCAGGTAGATGGCAGGCAACGTGGCATTATATTTTTTTGTGAATTTTCGGCGATTTCTTCGAAATGTTTAAATCTATTTGGATGGTTTGAGCGATTGATAAAGATGTCGAGGTATATAATTATCTAAGACAGGAAATATGCAGTATTTAAAAAAAACGGAAAACCAAGTTTACTAAATTGTCATCGACGAATCCTTTCCAGGACTTTAAGTTATTACTTCAAAAAAGGTTTCTTAGCCCGCATTTGCTTCTACGACTACACGTTTTTATATTGCCAGACTATAGGCACATAAAAATAATGAGTTTTTCCTTGTCAGTAGGAACAAATTTCAAATAACGAAAACAAAACTTTTAACCAAAATACTGAAATTTAATAATTTACGAAAATGAGATGAGGTAAATAATGAGGAGGTAATTAATTTTGATATTTTAAAGCGATCAGTTTTGTATTTTGTTTTGATAATGATTATTTGTTTATTATTATTTGAACTATAATTGTGGAATAAGTTACATAATTGTACAATCTGTACAATCTTCCATTTATCTCGTTTCAACGCTATTTGACTTGTTTTCCTGTAGTGTAGCATGAACGTCTTGAGTTTCGTCGTCAGTTGCCCATGTTTTTCCCTCCACCGAACACCGACTGGTTAATGGGTCACTTTTTGGTTGTTCTTTCTAATGTGGTTAAATCTGATTACATTGCAGCCTTCAATGTTATGTGATTCATTTCACGTTTCATTCAGATTCTATACTGACATTTTGCAACTTTACATCGACCATAATATATTGGTATGACATTCCTCTCGTATGTTAATAGGTTTGATAGGATTTGGTTGATAGGTAAAAAGCTCCGTTTGCGGTAGAAGCATGGGGTTTGCATGTCGTTTGACGTTATTATAAAGTTTTTGCACTAAAATATAAAGTTTTTACACTTGTTCTGCTGCGTAGTCACTAGAATCTAGGTTCCGGAAGATATTTTCCCAGAAGATATTTAGTTTTACCGCTTTTGATGAATAAATCAAGACGTTTAGATTTCTTAAAAGTGGTTTAAGGCTATTCTTAAGAATTTGATTAGATTTGTTAAAGGTGACGTTTTGTGTCTTGATTTCTCTTTACCTTATCGCAAACTTAAGCCTCAAATCAAATAGCGCGGGCTATATGAAAATACAAAATCAAACGATAGGGCACTGATAATTTGATTGTTATTCTATAGTTGTTGATTGTATGTCTGGGTTATTTGTGATAAGCTGTTTGTTTTAATTTCTGATGGCTGTGGATCTTTGATAGAAATCTTTTATTATATATGTCGATCATTTGCAAAGCGTGTCTTAAACTTTCAATAAACCATATGTTGATTAATGTTTTCGATACACTTCTTCATATTTTGGATTATCTTTTTCCTTCTTTTAGGCTTTCCTAGAGCCTTGATACTCAGTTGTGAACCTTACGGATATTCCCATTCCGTTTCGGTGTGCATTCTAAGTGTACTTTTTTCACATATTAATTGGGCAAAAGTTGATGTTGTTTCACGGGACCATTTAAGTATAATAAGCCAAACTCCAAATTTTCCTTCGGTTTAATTACTACAGTGGTAGTAGACTAGTGTCTTTATCTGTTTCATGAATTCAACTTCCAGCAAATCTTAGATATTATAAAGGCCCTATATTTCGAGTTTATACTTATCTTTTTTTTAACAGAAAGTGTTGTGTATTAGAAATTACAACATGTGTCACAGTAACACATATACCTTTTACGACCTAGGTCCCATAATATCATGCGTTCTAAGTCCTTGATGGACTCAAAATATTGTTCTCGAAGAACGGATAACCAAACCATACATGCGTTCCTTTGGAACAAAATAGCTGCTCAAAGCAGCTTTTGAGTAGATCACCAATTATTAATTTGTTAATTTTTTTCTATTTTTTGATCCACGGGTGTGACAACCCCGCGTACTCTAGTCCCTGCTATTGGCATATGAGTTAACGTGAGATATCCCATACCACTGGCAATAGCAGTGAGATATCACTAGCCAAGATGATATCTTAGGGGTGATGGCGGATGAACTGTATTCAGTCAACGGTAGCACTCTCAATCTTAGCTAATGAATATTCCTTGATGCTGGAACGCTGTAGCTTGCTCGAAGAAACGAGCCTTCATATAACTATATATCTGGGCTTTAATCGTTGAAAAATATACTGCGTCCCATAATCAAGGATTATGCCATTAGCTGGACTATTGGCAAACCAATTTTAGTTTTGTTCCTGCAAATTTGTAAAACAAATTTGCTTTTTATCTCTTATTTTATTTTTATTTTCCCTATCCTATCACGATTGGCCTATGTCATATTTTATATATGATAGGATTTATGGGTTAGTTATCCATTATTTAACAAAAAAATATTTAAAAAAAAACAAAAAAAAACAGATTTGCGTCCATTAACATCCTTAGAACGCATGTTGTTGTGGGACCTGGTCTTAAAAGGTTTTTATGTGTTGTTGTGAGTTGTGACACATATTGTAATGCCTACTACACATCACATTTTATAAAAAAAAAAGGTCAGATGAGGCTTGGCTATGCTGGCGGATGAAATCTATTAGGTCAATGGTACTATTCTCAATCCTAGTCAAGGAGCATCTCTTGTTGATGCCGCGCTACTGCTTGAGCGATGAAATAAGTTTCCATCTAACTCTATATGTGGGATACAATCAGTAAGGAAGGAAGTACATCACGCGATTTAATAGCATTTTTAACTAGATACAAATTAATTATATTCAGTCAATAATAGCATAATCAATCAATCAACGAACATTCCTTGATGCTGGGACGTTATTGATTGCTTGAAGAAACGAACCCTCAAATTACTTTATGTGTTGGTGTAAATCCAATTACTTTGTCCGAATTATTCGGAACTCCATTTTAGTTTTGTTTATCCAAATTAAAAAAAAAAACGTTTTATCTCTTATTCTATCTTATTGCGTCTATCCTATCAAGAAATAAATATTGATCTATTTTTATATTTTATACGTGACATGATTTATTATTTCGGTATCAATTCTTTAAAAAATGGTTTGCGCCCATCAACACTATAGAACGTCGGTTGTGGGACCAATGTCTTAAAAGATTTCATGTGTTGTTGTGATATATAAACATTTTATCTTCTACACATTTTATTAAAGAACTTTTAATGTGCACTTTGCGAGCCATTTATGTATTTTAATTCCAACAAATGTATGTATTGGTATTAGAAAATATGGGCAATTCTGACCACTTTTTAGTAACGTCAGTGTTCAAAAATATTTACTAAAAACTAGAGTTTCCAAATCCGATCAAATGTTTCACTTTTCAAAAATGTACACCAATGGTCGTCGCCGAAGTATTTTCCAATGTTTCTTTTTCGATCGCCGTAGTTTTTATACTGACGATGTAGGTAAATGTTTCAAACCTTTACTGAACCATTCAATTCGGTTTTAAAAAAATCGTTCTTTTCAATAATAACTAATATTGTTTTTTGAGCACTAGATATCACCAAAATAATATTGAAATTATATTTGAGAAAAAATACACTAATTTTTGATATCTATATAATATTTTTATTTGCCAATCGATTTCGAAAGCTAAGCTTTCATTGTCAAGGCCTGTTCTTAAACTTAAGAACAGGCCTTGACAATGAAAGCTTAGCTTTCGAAATCGATTGGCAAATAAAAATATTATATAGATATCAAAAATTAGTGTGTTTTTTCTCAAATATAATTTCAATATTATTGTTCTTTTCAATAATGAAACCCCAGCAAAAATATTTGTTTTTGAGACAGAAAAATTAGCTCTTTAGAAACAAACGTAAATTACATATATAAAATTTGGATTCATAATTAAAATTCAATAAATTACGCCCAATACCCAAAAATTGACAGAGCTAAAGATAATCCAAGTTTGTGACCTCGAGCGCCGAACGCAACTTCGTTAAAAATCGAAAAAACCGCGAAAAAATCGTTATTTTTTCAAATTTTGTCGATTTTAACCCTAAAGGACTATAGTTTTTTCTTTAACCTTTCTTAGGACGTTTTTAAAGTAGACTAAATTTGCTACAATATGATAGGAGAACTGTCTCTGTAGACCCAAAAGTTTCCGAGATTAAGCCTTTCAAAATTTATCATTTTTTCGAACTTCGTAACTTTTTGCAATTCTTTCGTTCCAAATGAATTTTGACCCTGAATATACTATCGAAGCCCTGTACTTCTATGATGGGAGGTTAAAAAAGAAAATGAGAAGTTTGAACGATGATGTTTAAGCTAAACTACGAATGATGAAGTAAAAAAGATAAGTACAACAAAAGTTAGAAAGTTTATTTGTTAGGAAATTGAGTAATATTCAACATCAAAAAATTAAATTAATTTAACCCTCTTGGAAGGTCCCGATTGAGGTTCGTATCTGGATCGACGTATTGGGATGGCATATCCCCATCAGGGGATGGTGATGAATCGTCAACGTTTTCTGCCCACAAGTCATCCTCCATTTCGACATCGAAAAGATCGTCACCGTCTGGGATATCTGCTACTGCAACCACAAAAATGATCAGGTACTGTTACATAATCTTTTTTTCTCATCGGCCACCACACACATATATTTATTAATACAATTATTAGGACAGGGATGTAGAAAACTCTAAAAGATATATTGCAAACAATTGCGAAGTTCGAAAAAAGTGATAGACTTTGAAAGGCTTAATCTCGG
This sequence comes from Diogma glabrata, assembly GCA_963693315.1. Lineage (NCBI taxonomy): Eukaryota > Metazoa > Arthropoda > Insecta > Diptera > Cylindrotomidae > Diogma > Diogma glabrata. The sequence goes on from OY856186.1 coordinate 158,902,945, forward strand.
AAACTATTGGGTCTACAGAGACAGTTCTAGTATCATAATGTAGCAAATTTAGTCGACTTTAAAACGTCCTAAGAAAGGTTAATGAAAAAACTAGTCCTTTAGGGTTATAATCGCCAAAATTTTAAAAAATAACGATTTTTTCGCGGTTTTTTCGATTTTTGACGAAGTTGCGTTCGGCGCTCGAGGTCATAAACTTGGATTATTCATTAGACCAACATCATAAACAAGTCTGCAAAAAATCAGAACTACCGGATTTGACGCATACTACCCCATACTCTCAGGCGACAAAGTTACTGGACTAATAATGAGCTTCTTAGATTCTTCCAAACTACTTAATGAAAGACAATACGGGTTTCGAAAAGGAAGAGCGGCGGGAGATTTACTTTCCTTTGTCACTCATGTATGGAACAAGTCGCTTGAAAATCATGGTGCGACTTTCGGTATTGCTCTTGATATATCCAAAGCATTTGATAAAGTTTGCACAACAATCTTATTTGCAAATTAAGATGTAATGGTTTGGATGAGCAACTTATATCTTGGATACAAAGCTTTATTTCCGAGCGGAAATTTCGAGTCAATGTTGATGGTGTTTCATCGGATTTCTTTTCAACTAATGCAGGAGTTCCTCAGGGTTCTGCTTTGTCACCAACTCTCTTTCTTATTTATATTAATATTTGTTAGATTCAACAATTAGTCCTATCCATAGTTTTGCTGATGATAACACGCTTCATGCGTCTCATGAAAACCCTAAATTATACTCACCGTTAGCGCTTAACAACTGTCGATCAAATTTGATAGATTCTTTAAACCATGACCTTAAAACTATTTTGGATTGGGGGCTCGCTAATAGTGTTGAATTCAATACGAGCAAAACACAGGCTTGTCATTTTTCTAGATTATCCACACCTAATCCGTTTCTACTAAAGTTCGATTCTAAAGATCTTGTAGAGAAAGAATCTGTTAGACTTCTAGAAGTGGAAGTTGAAAATAATCTGAAATGGAATTCTCCTATTTTTAACCTACCTAAGAACGCGGTTCAAAAATTGGGCTTTTTGGGACGATGTCGTAAGTTTTTTAATAGCGAACAGCTTCTTTTAATTTACAAATCATTTATACGTCCCTGTATAGAGTACTGTTCTCACATATGGGGTGGAGCTTATTACAGTAATTTGAAGTGCCTCGATTCTGTTCAGCGCAGGGCTGTTAAACTGATTGGCAACTCAACTCTTACTAATGAGCTTGATTCCTTACAGCACAGATGAAATGTTGCTGATTTGACAATTTTCTACAAATACATTATGGATGAACGAACTTCTGCAGAGATTAAATCCATTTTACCTAAACTAGCAATCCCATCGCGTAATACCAGAGCAAATGTTATAGCCCATCCTTTTACGGTTCATATAAAAAGGTGCAGCACTGTTGCCTTTCAGCGTGATTTTTTCAACAGAGTCTCTCATCTCTGGAACGCCTTCCCTTCATGGATTTTCCCTGACTAAAATCCTCAAAATTTTAAGGTTAGCGTCCATAAGTTTCTAAGAGAAACTTAATTTATTCAAACTTAATCCCAAGCCCTAGTTGGCACGGTATCTTCGGATATTCAGAGACGTTAATTAATCATTTATTATAATTAACACTAAACATGCCTAAGAATAAAAAAAAAATGCCGACCAACCAATAGAAAAAGGATTTGTCTGTTATGTGCAAATATACATAGAGATCGTGCTCAAGCTCAATAAAAATTAAAAAAGTCAATTAATAGTATTCTCTATATAAATTTATTATTAATAAATATAATAGTATATTTAATAAATTATCATATTGCTCAAATCAGTTCACTAATCACTAATTTTACTCTATTAGTGTCAGTACCAGATGGTAAAAGCTAATTCGAAGACGCTGCATGCAATGATGGTTTTTCTGGATCTTTTCTAAAATATTATGAATAAAAAAATGTATGGTAATGAACTCGATGTAAATAAATACGATTTGATATATTTCTTTATTTTTGTTGAGCACTAGATATCTTATATGAAAATTATGGCGAGTTTATGAAAAAACACTAATTTTTGATACTATTTGAATTTATTGATTTACCTATCGATTTCAACAGCTATGCTGTCACTCTCAAGGTATTTTCTAAACAGTTTAGAAAATACCTTGAAAATGACAGCATAGCTGTTGAAATCGATAGATAAACAAATAAATTCAAATAGTATCAAAAATTAGTGTTTTTTCATAAACTCGCCATAAATACGATTTACTTATTTATGCCCAAAATACATGTGCAGAAAGTCTGCACGCAGTGCTGCATGCATATCTGCATCTAAAATAGATGTACAGAATTTTTATATATTTTACGTGCAGAATTTTCGTAACAATGACAGTTCGTGTTCTTACGTATTATGAAATAGTTATAAGTGAAAGTTATCGCAATTTAAAGAAAACTGGCTTTTTAATTAAAAGATAGAAGAAAATAATTGAATCGTTGTCTGTAAAAATGTTTATGTCTAAATTAAAATTTAAGTTAAAATTACATATACCACTGTTTCCAATAATCCTTTCCCAAAAATTTATTTATTAACAATATTAGTTTTAATTATTTTATAATTTGGATTATTTACAATATTTGAATATCTTTATAAACAAATAATCATTACAAAAATAATTTCATTTTCAAAAGAAATATCATTCATTTTTATTTGAGTTATAAAAAAAATAATTCATTTTCAAACAAAATGTCAAAATAATCGATTTTTATCTGAGTTTTCAAGTAGTTTTTGTTTTTTTTATTGTGGTAACACTGCCTTTGTGCAGCGAAATTAGAATTAGAGATATCTTGCAGAATTTTTCTGCATGCAGAATTTACATGTAATTGCTCTCAACACATGTTCTAATATCGCTGCATGCAGAATTCTGCACATGTATTTGGACCATTAAGCAAAAATAAAAAAGGTTTATAAATATGAAAGAATTTTAAAAGAAAAGAGAAAAAGTAATAAAAAAACTAACACTAATGCAATTTTTATACAGAAAAAAGCAACAAAAATTAAATTTTTGCAATTTCTTTTTGCCAGAAAAGAAACACCACTCTTTCAATCGCAAGTGTTATGTTGTCTCTATTCTAATTGACTAGCAGAGAACTTTAGTAATATTAACTTAATATACTTAATCAATGGTTACACCAACTTGTATATGGTTTATATTGGAAAATAAACATTATTAATTAAAATAATAATTCAATAATAATTAACAATAATTCAAAACCTGTGCATCGCAAATTTTTGAAAAAAATTGCAGCATTTCTCAAATAAGGTGATCTTTCATGACAACACTTTAATTCAGGTCAACAAAGCTTTTTTTCACAATTCCCCACTCTCAACCCCTCAAAATAGAGCAAAATAATTATGTGACACTTCACTGTCGTTTAAGTTCAGAATTTATCAAATTTCCTATCACTGTGAGTTTTTTCAAATTTTTCTGTCGATCAATGTCGAAACGTAAACCAACTTTTAGTTGCATTTTATTTACCATAATTCAAAACTGCACCTTCCTTACATTAGGTCTTCTTTTATATGACACCCGTTTTGATCAAACTCGTTTGGTCCTTCCCCAATCTCACCTCCTCAAAATACAGAAAAATAATTATGTGTCACTTCGCTATAGTTTTTGTTCAAGGTTTAGCGAACTTTCTATCTCTATAATTTTTTTGTCAATCAATATCGAAACCAAATTTTTGTTGAACTTTTTCGACAATAATTCAAAAACTGTGTACTGAAAAATTCTAAAAGAAATCACAATTTTTCTGAAATTTAGCGCTCTTTCATATGACACCCCACTCATTTGGGTCAAAAAACCTTTTTTCACCCTTCGCCACTACCATAAACGTATGGAAATAAAATTATTTGAGACTTCCTATATTTTTTGTTAAGGGTTTAACAAATTTCCTCTCTCTATGAGTTTTTTCAAATTTTTCTGTCAATCAACGAAGAAACGTAGAGGAGGGGGACCAACTTTTTGTTGCACTTTTTTGACAATAACTCAAAAACTGTGCATCGCAAAATTCTAAAAAATATTACAATGTTTTCTAAATTAAGTGCTCTTTCATATATTTCACATGTATGGGTTTTAAATGGTGCTTTCCCCATTCCGATTCCCAGCCCCTTAATAAATACGATTATGAGTATTTTACACCTCGCTATATTTTTCATTCAAAAGTTACCACTTTTCCTATATTTCCAAAGACTTTTAAAGTTTTTTCATTAAATAGGTTCAAAACTAAGTGGGAGAAGAAAACATGAAAAAAACGATATTATTCAATTTTATTTAAAAACCTGTGTAGTGAAAAATTCTGAAATACATTTTTTAGGGATACGGGATAACTCAAGCCCTTTCATATGATACCCTACTTGACTCGGTAAAAAAAAGTATTTTCTTAAAGGCCTTACATCGCAGTCTAGTAACACAAACGGAAACAACTTTATTTTTTGGGTATCCATCATCTTCAGAGGACAGGTAAGTTTTATACGCACCTTAAATTTCAGGTCTATAGGAGTTATAGATTATAAGATAATCGATTTTAAGACAAAAACACATCGAAGTCTCACCAATAGTGTTCCGTATAAAAAACGGAACCCTAATTACAGAGGCACCAACTAAAAAGTGAAAATAAATTGCGGACAAAAGTTATTTTTCATTATAATTATTATTATAGTTTTTATAGTTGATATAATAGTTATCATATTATAAAATTCATTTGTAGTAGAAAACTGTTGGAAATTGGTGCCAAGCTTGAGAAACCTCAGTCGGTTTTTTGACTGATATTTTTTGGCCATGACAATTCTGTACGACAAATAACTTTTATAATATAATAATTAATAACTATTATAACAACTATACTAACTATAATAATTATAATAAAACATAACTTTTGTAATATAATAACTGTGTTTAAAAGCGTATCTATAGTTAGGTGCAATTAAACAAATAAAAAATTAGACGTATTTTTTTCTCTAACAGCCACAATTGAATTATTTTTCCACTTTTTGTTGCCTCTTTTGTTTTTTTTCTAGAGTGGGTTAGAGTAGTACAGTAAACTTAAAAAAATATGACATTTACAGTAAAACTAAAAAAACATTTAAGAGAATACTATCAAATTGAAAGAGATCAAACAAGATTATTGTAGGATAAAGACTAAATATAAACGCATCTGGTAAACAAAAGTGTTATTGATCGGGTTAATCTCAGTTTGCTGATAGTTATAACCTCGGTAATTGGAAACACAGCTATGGCTTGCAATACCGGTTAACCGGTAAATAGTCCAAAACACATTATCGAACAACCGGTAAATTTCTAAGACTTTACCGGTTTCTGTAAAAATTAAACAAACTTATAATTATGCTTATTTAATGTAATAAATAAATAATTATAATATTCTGAAGAAAATTAATTAATTTTTAATGAAATAGCATAAATTGGACCAAACCAAACTTATTTTAAAACGAAAAAATCTTAGGAAGAAACCCCTCGGCTTACGGTGATGCGGTCAAATATTCTTAATTAATATTCTAAATTTACAACACGTAAAAAATCGCAGATACATGATGTTTGTTCGTTCATGGCAAATACTGCTTTTGAAATCTGGTTCTTGTCATCTGATAAATGCTTAACGCTGTTGACCAACATGTTTAAATGTTCAAAATAAATAGAGAATTGATTCAGTTACGACTGGCGATGCTGCCGTTAGGATAAAAGTAGAAGCTTTGATTAATGCTTATCGTCCATTTCATTCAGCTAACGGGTATAAATATTTTATATATTAAAAACATCAGCAATAATCATCTAGGGGAAATATATCTTTAGAAGAAACAGACCTTTGGAAGATGAAGAAGATTTTTCAGAATTATTTACCGTACCATCTTATGTTGTTCATGTTCAGCATGACGAAATAAGTTCCGTAATAGCAAAAATTAGAAAAGTTGTTATATTCCGCAAATTGCCAATAAAGAAAGACAACAACCTACAAAAACATGGTAAGGTTGTGAAAAAAAACATCTTTCCTTGATTCTAGATTCAAGATCTAGCAGCCTTTTTGCAATACTAGAAAGATTTTGTATAGTTGAAAATGTTATTAGAATAAGTTTAATCGTCATTGAATCTGATTTAATCTTTTCAGACAGTGAAATTGTTTAACTTATATGTAGTCATAAGACCTTGCAATGTAAGTTGCTGTAAAGAGTGTCGATACGACGCTAATATACATGTTTCTGATAAAACAATAACATTTATGTTAGATGAACTTAGTGCACAAAAACGTGCCTAAGTAAAGAACTTAAAGGAGTTCTCGTTATATGTACGTATCACAGAGGCACATATGCACATATAATTTCCAATATTTTGCACTATCTCCATGATTCAAATGTAATTAAAGTATGCAGTGTATGCTTTGAAATATTTAATAAAACAAAAAAGCCATTGGTAAAAAAAATTGAATTAATTGAACGTTTTGCTTTAAATGATTGATCTGAAACCGGAAGCTCAGATTCAGAAGTATGTACTGCCAGTGATCGACCAACTGCGTCCATATTAACATTGTCAGAGTTAACAATAAAAGAAAAGCTGCATAATACAAATGAACAGAAAATGAATAAACATTTTGTGGAAAGCAGTACTGAAAAATGACCTAAGGGATATTATTAAAAGTTAAATTCACTTTTCCAAGAATAAAACATTTGTGGCAAATACTTAGAGAAATCTTTTAATAAATTATTTACCATACGAACAACAAGTGTCGAATTCGAGAGGGCGTTTGTAGCAGCTGGTGTCATTTGTACCAAACTAAGGTCGAACTGAATTGATAACAATTTAGAGACAACGTGTTTCTTTCGTCAATATTTTAATAACCAAAACCTTGAAAAAGTTCAAGATTTAAATTATTTTTAAATTTTCTACCTCAAATGTCTTATTATTTATTTTTACACGCCAATTTAAGTTATAAATAGTTGGCTTAAATTAATTCATTCAAATATTAAGATCAAAGTTTATTATGTCGGTAAATTACCGGTAAATTCCTGTTTAACCGTTTTACAATAGATTTTTACCGTATTACTGGTAATTGAAAATTTCGATAAATTTGCAAGCCTTAAACACAACTAACATTGGTTTCAAGCATGTCCTATTATGATCCGGGAACGACAATCCGAGGGTGTAATAGGACAGGTCCTATAAAAGGACCCTTATCAGAGAGCATATATGTTTTTTGTCCTTATATGAGACCTATTTCATTTGATTAAATTTTAATTGGATGAAATTTACTAGAGTTGTATCCATTTTCTATATATATATTTTATAAAAGTTCACTATAGATTTCATTAGGTATCGCTTCTCGGCTTAAAGACTATGATAATAAGGGCTAAGTATTTATTTTATAATATAATAATATTTTGGAATTGAGATAAGACTTTGTTACGGATCTTTCGCTTTTCTCATTTTTCATTTACTTTAATTGAATACATTCAGTTCTAGTGGCTTATAACTCTAATACTTTGGTTTTTTTAATATTTTCCTATTGATTTTTTTCAATGTACACGACTCAGACAAACCCTATCCCTATTGTAGGTGACCAATGCCGTTTTTGATCTGATCGGAGTGCTGAAAGGATTGTCTGATCTGGGGTGAATTTGAAGTGTTACATTACTAGATTAGGCTGCCTGAACCGGTTCCTATTATTGGTAGGAAAAGCGGGCTGAACACGAACCCTAACATAATACTTGTCGGGAAGATCGTTTGTTCCTCTACGTTCTGAGTTAATTCAATGGTGTTTGTTGGATGAATATAAGGGATGCAAAAAATATTTTTAAAAACAATAGAACGGACTTCAGAAAAAACACTAAAAAGTGAAAAATAACTCAATTGTGGTTTAGAGACAAAAATTTAGTTATATCTAACTACAGCCAAAAAAATTATGCCTTTAAACAAAATTATTATATTATAGAAGTTAATAGTTATTATAATTATTACAATTATTATAGTTTTTATAATAGCTATTATATTATAAAAGTTATTTGTAGTACAAAACTGTTTGTCGGTGCCAAGCCGGCGACATATTTGTTAGTTTTCGTCAATGTGGCACCGACTTCAAACAGTTTTGTACCTCAAATAACTTTTATTATATTATAACTATTATAACAACTATAATAATTGTAATAATTATAATAATAAATAACTTCTATAATATAATAATTTTGTTTAAAGTGATAGTTTTTTTGGCTGTAGTTAGATATAACTAGATTTTTGTCTCTAAGCCACAATTGAGTTATTTTATTTTTCGCTTTTTAGTGTTTTTTCTGAAGTCGGTTCCATTTTTTTTTTAAATTTTTTTTATTTTCTCATTTTTAGTCTATAGTGTCTGTTAAGAAAGCGTTTTTGAAGTAATAACTTAAAATCCCGGAAAGTATGCATCGATGAAAATCTAGTAATCATGTTTTTCCGTTTGTTTTTTTCAAAAAATTGGAATATTTCCTATCATTAAAAACTATATAGAACCACCTCGGCATCTATGCAATATAATGCAGCTCAAACCAACCAAATAAACTAATCTGTTTCGAAGGAATCGGTGAAAATAAATCAAAAATATAAGTTCTTCCAATTTTCTGAAAAACGGCGTTTTTCACGGCATGGAAAAAGATATGGGACCACTTCTAAATGTACCTTAATAGAATACAATTTAAATCGTTCAAATCAAATGAGCCGTTTTCAAGAAATCGGTGAATATACATAAAAATATACAGTTTTTCTCGATTTTCTGAAAAACAATATTTTTCACGTTATAGAAAAAAATATGGGACCATCTCAGAACCTAGCTTAATAGAATACAATTTAAATCACTCAAATCGAATGAGCCGTTTTCGAGAAATCAGTGAACATACATTAAAAAAAAAGCTCACAATGAAACACAGAACCTCCTTGAAGTCGGTTAAAAAGAGTAATAAAAGGCAATAGTTTCAGACCTTCTCATAAATTTAAAAAAAATCTTACCTATATAAACCGATTTTACCCTCCTCTCGTACCACAGTAAATATCGTTTGCCAAAACGATCTATATTTATTACCTTCTTCACGTAACCTAGTTCGTGCAACTTCATGCGGATACGCTATACATGATGCAATTGTTTTTGAAGTAGCTCCAGCTAACATAAACTCTAAGAAATCTCTTGATGTTTTACCGTCTGTTGGGTGAATTTCTCGCATCTTAATCTAGTAAAACACAGATAGTTATTAGAATTAGAATTGACAATATCTTTAATATATATTTACCATTTTCGCTTTGAGAGCTTCATATATAACAAAATGTATCACTGTTTCTGATATTCCAAAATAGCTAGCAATAATTCCTTTATAAAAGCCACGAATACCAGAAGTTCGATAAATTTTTTGTATTACTTGTGAAACAGTACTTGGAGATTTGGCATTAAAATCTAATTGAAGCCTTGTTTTAACAAACCAAATTGGATTGGTTATTGTCGCTGCCACAAAACCAGCACACGATGCGCTGAGTATGTGAACTATCGGAGAGTCGGGTGGGATAAAGCTGCAAAAATTAAACAATTTTAAATAACAATCTATCTAACGTCAAACAAACGTACCTTAATGTATTTAATTTGCTTTTTGATTGTGAGTATGCACAAAAATATATCGCCCTTGTAGGGGCTGATCCAACAACATTTGGTCCAAGTCCTTTAAAAAGAGCTCGTGGTCCTTCATTTTGTACTATGTGTCTAAAACATAAATAAAATTTATTAAATATTGTTTCAGATTAGAATAGCTAAATGTAATACATGTATTTGAACGATATATAGTTATTTTTCAATTGCAAATGAATTCGTTCCAAAACGAAGATAAGCAAACATGAAAATTATATCGTGTATTTTTTTATGAACATGAACTTGCAGGATTCTACCTAGGTTTGAAAAAAATTATGTTATTTCTATTAATCTGAAAAATGTGCTCAAAAATAATGTTAAAAATTTACCGTTGCTAAAAACCTTAGCCTACCTATAAATTTAATGCGTGGCGCTAGTTATGTACCAAACTGGTAATAAAAATTCTATTTACATACAGTAGGTGCGATTAAAATAAAAAATAAAACGATAACGACGAAACTATTTCAAATGAAAGTGAAAATTAAAAACAACACAAGAAAACTACTACGATTATATTCACGTTATCAGCACGTGAATTGACAAACAAATAATTAACATGATTTGAAAATAATTTTACTTACCGAATACATTGCATTATACTCATAGACTTAGCCGATGATGATATTCCACAATGTGATATCGCTAAAATCTTGAAATTAAAAATAAAAATAAATAAATAAAGTTTAATCATAAAGAATATGAACATATCGGTAACTAAAAAGATTAAAATTATGTGTTGGTGTGATATTGGTTACCACATGAATTCGCATTCAATTGTTTTGATAAATCTTATTGCGTGTTTATATTTGGAAAACATTAACTAACATTTTATAAACAAATTATTTTAAATTGAACTTTGAATTGGTTATTTAATGATTGTTTTGGATGTAATTATAAGATATGAAAAATGTACCATATATTTATTAACGACTGTCATAGAAAATAATGTTTTCTATCTGTCAGGTTAAAAGAGAAAATTGGCTTTTGCTGTTTAGCGAGCATTTTTTAATTTTTCCTGCTCTTAAGCGAGAAGTAAAAACACAAGTAAAACAAAAGACATAATGGACAAAGATATCATATTACAATTTATTAATTTCTTTGTTCTGGAGAGACACTTTTGATTTTTTGGCTCTATAACCCGAGGACTTCTTTTTTAAAAAATGCATTAATTTTTTATATTTACTAATATCCAAATTTTCTTTAACGATGAATGTTGATTTTAACATTGAATAATTTGACCACATGACTTTTTTTTCTGCGATAGTTCACCAAAATATGCCAAAAACACATCTTCAGAATAAAAATTTCCTGTGTTTTTGTTCTTACACCAATTGATAAATAATGGGGCCTATTCAGTAAAATCTTCTATCGAAAGTTTATGTTATTCTTTTATTTTTTGTATGAAATTTTATAACGGGAAATAGTACATTGTATATTAAGAGCAGAAAGTACGACATTGCTGCTCGTGCATGAAAGTTGCTGGTTGAGGCGTAGCCGAAACCAGCAATCATGTCAGAGCAGCAATGTTACTTTCTGCTCAAAGTATACATACTATTTTTTTAACGACTGCCGACATATTTGTTTATTATTAAAAAAGCTTAAATCATAATTTTAATTTTTAAAAAACAATATTTTTTTAAGTAAGATATGCGTTGCTAAGGAGGCATTTATATTATTTAGTTTTTGTTTAAAAAACATATCGAACGAACGTCAAGCTAAAATTTTAAATTAATAAATTATCTATTTTTAAATAAAAAATAATTCATAATATGTTATAAATTATTTAATATTATGTCTTTGTCTATTATGTCTTTTGTCTTACTTTCTGCATTAGAGCAGAAAAAATTAAAAAATGCACGCTAAACAGCAAAAGCCAACTTTCTGTTTTAAAATGATAGATAGAAAACATTATTTTCTATGACAGTCGTTAAAAAATAAAATTTCATACAAAAAATAAAAGAACAGCAGAAATTTTCGATAGAAGATTTTACTGAATAGGCCCCATTAGGTAAGCTTTTTCATACCAGACTTTAGATTTTTCAGGCAACAGATCTAAAGTTAAATCGTTGCTTACTTCTTTTATATGAGGTGAAGTGCTAATTATATCACTTTCATCACTACTGCTCATTTAAAATTATTTTTATTTAAAAATAGATATAAACTCTGTATAAATTTTAAATTTATTAATTAGCAGCAGCACTAGCAAGAAAATTTATTACGTTATATCTAAATAAAGGACAATTATGTGAACTGAGCCCAAATTAATATTGCGTCGAACATATGAACAAAATTATAATGAAAGTCGTAGCAAATTCCTGAAGAATCAGATGAAGATCAACATGCCAAACGAGTTGCCCAGAATATAATACAAGAATTTATAATGATAACGAATGATATACCAATTGAACGAGATTCAAATTTAAATTTATGGTGTTAGTAAAAAAATATATACCTTAATCCAAAATTGTTTATCGAAAAATCCATAAGGCAGGACAACCAACTTATCCGTATAAAATAATTTGGAGAATTCATGGAGATTTATTTTTGTAATTTGGAAGGATAGAAATTAAAAATTATCATATCGGTCTATTCAATTTTGGTGGTCACAGAGGACACACCAAATTATAAGTTGGAGCTAGTCCAGTCATAGTTTTTTATAAAAAAAACTTTTTTGGAACCAAACGATTGGGGTGTCATTTGAAAAAACATTCAATTTAAGAAACATTGCAACATTTTTTAGAATTCTGCGATGCACAGTTTTTTAGTTATTGATAAAAAAAAGTGCTATTTAAAAAAAGTGCTATTTTAAGTGTATGAATATTTCGACGCTGATTTATAGAACAAATATTCCCAATTTAGACCATTAAAATACTGTTTAAATCTTTCTTTAGCTAACATAAACAGCTATGGATAAGATTTAACCTCAAGTAACATTTTTGATCAATCTAGATGTGATTGACATTTACTATTGACTTCTACGATTAAACATTTATTCTGTTATGCGTCCATAGTCTGGCGATATAAAGACTTTACAACATAACTTTATGTCATTTATTTTCGATATTGTGTTCTTTTACATTCACGGAAACCTTGGCGAGCGAATTTTATTCGCACTTGTCCGACTTTTTTTTTATTAATGTAATAGAACAACTGAGCTATGCTTATCTAGTAATTTACAAATCATATCTGTAGCACATTTTTTTGGGGTGTAACTCCTTGGTTAGTCCCATTTACATTATTTTATTAAGTACGCTTTTGATTATAAGATCAAATTTAGTGGCTTCGTTCATTTAAGTCTTCTGTCAGCAACGGCCACATCAATTAGCTGGCGTATTTCACTATTTTCATGTACGCGAATACGCGTGGTGTGTTTAATTACATATTTTTTTATTTCATCCTTTACGAACTCTATCTTTAGGTCCCCATGGAGGTCTTCGTTTCTGATGTACCACGGAGCATTAACAATGCAACGCAGGACTTTGTTTTGGAATGACTAGATAATTTTCGTGTTCGTTTTCTTAGTATAGCCCCATAACTGGATATACACTGAGAAATTTGATCAGTGAAATGGATAATTTTGTATTTTCAAATGCCCTTACTAAGTTTATCTGTTGAATAGATAATATTTTGGTGAGTTCAAAGATAACCATATCAAAAATAAAGTAAACATTTTCATTTTCAAAATAAATTAATTATCTAATTGGCCAGCAGCACTAAACACAGGACTCTTAAACCCACAAGCAATGGTCTATCAAGATTATTTTCACTTCTAAGCAAATATTCTCCATAGCCGATGATACAACGATCTAGTGTCATTTGAGTGCATGATAACGAGCATTTTATAGTACTACGATACTCTGCTCACTTGTATTATCCACTAGATTGAAAAAAAAAATAAAGTTTTCAACTGATTCTTGAAAAAAAACTTAATAAGAAATATGCAATCACATATTGTTAATCTATTTATTCTGATAGTACTCTGCCTAAACCTTCAATTCTTGCATTGGCGTCAAAAATAAATTTCACATTGGGTATGGTGTTTGCCGAAATTGGTGCAATACACAATATTATTCGTAGTCCTACGAACACTTCCTCATGATGTTCATATTTTTCCTAAATGGCATGTGTTTTCTGTCGTCTCTCATTCTGTCATCTGTTATCATTTAGATTTCTCGAAACGTTGGCACAAACTGTCTCAATTAGATACAAAATTTCGTACTTTATATAGTAATTTCTTTTGCATTAGTATTATCTGCCACTACAGCAGTATAAGAAACCACTGATATAGATAAACAAACATACAAATTTAATATGTATTTGTGTTTGATACAGCTGAGTTTTAAATTAAGTTAAGAATAACAGGGGCATACAAAAGGAACAAGTTATTTCAATGGTTGAAACGGGAATAAATATGGATGCTGAAATAAAAATATTTGTGGAATCAAAACAATTTGCAAATGTATTGATTAAGTTTCGTATTATTTACTCATTTTTTTATAAATTGTCAAAATTTCTGATTTTCATTAAGAATATTTTTAGTAAATTTATAGATGTGGCAAACAATCTTGTGGGTTGTTTCACCTAGAATTTACCCATGTATAATTTTACAAGTTTATCTATATTAATATTAAAACATATGCTAATATTAAAATAATGAGCTCTGTAAATTGTTTCGGTGTTTCTCATATAAAACGTCACCAACAACTGACAATTTGGTTCATAACGGTTTTCTTAGAACTCGATTTTTAAAATCTTTGCAAATAATATTTTTCAAAATGGATATTTATATCCGAAACATAATAGCGATTTAAAAACGCAGATGTCATGAAAAGTAAGTGGACCTTTTATTTCATTTATATTACAACGATTTTTACAGAATCGTTTTACTGTCGACATTGAAACACCATTAAAATTATAACATTTTACAACTAGCTTTCCTTAAATGTAAAATAACAAAACATAAATAAGCCGTGATTAATGTATGTGGAACATGCAAAAACAACATTGTCAAATTCTAACTGACTTGTAACTTCGTATATTTAAAGCTTAAATAATAAATGTTTTATCTTAACATGTCCACACGTTTATCTTAAATTGTCCAACAAGTCTACAAGTATGTGTTTGCTAGACTTTTAAGATGTTTTTAACACTCTTCATCACTTTTCATTAACTAATGACAAGACAAGATAATAATGAGAATTAATTCATATAAGAAACAAAGCTAAACAAATAACAAAATTTACCCGCATGGACGGATCAGTTTTTATTGTTTTGATAATTTTTTTTGTTTTTGATCTACGAGTGTGACAACCCCGCGTACTCCAGTCCCTGCTATTGGCATACGAGTTAACGTGAGATATCACATACCACTGGCAATAGCGGTGAGATATCACTAGCCAAGGTGGCGGCGGATGAACTGTATTCAGTCAACGGTAGTACCCTCAATCTTAGCTGTAAAATAATCCTTGATGACGCGACGCTATTGTTTCCTTGAAGAAACGAGCCTTCATATAACTATGTGTGGGTGTGGATCTTCAAGAAAGACGGTGCGTCGCAGGATCTAGAAATATGCAACCGGCTGGATTATTGGCAACTACATTTTTGTTTTGTTTCAGCAAATTTTTGTAAAAATTTGCTATTTACTTTTTAATTAACTTTTATTTTCTCTATTCTATCATAAAATATTGGCCTATGTCATATTTTGTTAGTGGTAGGATTTTTTGTTTAGTTATCCATTCTTTAACAAAAAATATAAAAAAACAAAAAAAGAAAGATTTACGTCCATCAACACCTTTGAACGTATGTTGTTGTGGGACCTTAGTCTTAAAAGGTTTTTATGTGTTATTGTGACACATATTGTAAATCCTACTACACAACACGTTTTATTAAAAAAAAAAAAAAAAAAAAATGAGAAGTACAATTTTATAATTTTTCAACAATTTATTTAATGATTACCTACATCAAAGTCACATAATAAACGTCTGACGATAGTAGTAAAAATTCAGGTTTAAGATCAATGTATAATTACAACGTATTCAAATTTTATTTGTTTGTTTTTCTACTTTGCATGAATTTGAATTTTTTTGTGCACGATATCCATTCCCGAAAACGCTATAAAATATAAACAAAAAATAACCGTTTCGTGAAATATTATATATTCAGACGTTCCCTGATGAAAATCTATTAAAACATATCCAAACAGTGGTTGTTCATCGATTTTTTCCTGCAAATACCCTTCCTATACCTTCATTACAACCTTTGCCGAAAAGTGTAAACTTCAAATTTGGTACCGAGAATGCCGAAATTGATGCAATGGACAATATTTTTCGAAGCGCTACAAATACTTTCTCCTGCTGTTCATTATTTCTAAATTGCATGTGTTTTCAGCACAGCTATATTTGCCGTTTAATCTTCATAACATTTCATGTAAATATTTTGCAAAACGTTTGAAAATTGGTTTTAAAATATTGCAATTCTTATTTTTCAAACGAGACCGATATCTCGATACCCTCAAACCAAGTTTTGATTTAATATCGCCTTATTAAACCAATAAGAAATAGGTAAACACAAATGTTTGAAGATTTTAAATTTTCGGTAGATCTAGAAAAACAGATTTTATGAGTAGGATAATAGATTATACAGATTTTAAGACGACAACGTAATCTTTCCATAGAGGTTTTGTTTTACTTTATTAAAGCACAAAGCCTTTAGTGCGACATTTAAAAGTCGCAATTCTACAGTTTAAAATATTTTAACCATGCTTACCTGTGGTCGTTTTTGTAGGATAGTGGTGCATAATTTTCTTCTTTGTTCAGGTCTTAACAATGCTTCAGATGTGCTGTTTGACGAACTGTGTATTTCCGCTAACTTTCCCGTTCCAGTTTGTAAAAAAGCTGTTGAGCTTTGTAGACGAGTTTTGACTACCTCGAGAGGACATGTTACAATCGCACCAATTGTTCCAGCAGTTCTAAAAATGTAAAAATAATAACTTTAGTTGTTCTATTATTTAATTTCGTCGCATTCAAATGGCTATTGAGAACTAGTTGGATCAGGTTGATTTTTTTAAAATTCAATGTCATGATAATTATCAGATAAAAAAGTGTTCATACTTTGTAATTTAAATAAATAAAATATTTGAAAAAAAATACTAACTGTTTACAGTAGACCGTGTGATAAGATAAATTTTTAATTTTTTGATTATGCGTAATTTTAGTAAAAAGCTTTATGACAAAAGATAGGTCATGGGTGCACATTCAATTTTTTTAATATCTATTTACATATAAAACATTATTCAATTACGTATAGATACAATGATATTATCGCATTTTAAAATAATTCGCTTCTACATTAAACCAGTTTTACAATCTTATCGTTTTTTCAAATCAATGTTAAAACAATAACAGTTTGATTAATATTTGGGTGAGAGACCATAACTTATTGCTAGTACAGTGTAACAGTAAAAGTGAATCTGCCACGCCAACTTGATCAACAAGCTCGGGGCGTACGGTTTTCATCGCGCAGTCGTGATATTGATTCAAAATTTTCTGACTAACCGATACATTTCGGCTTTTATAGATGGTTTTTCTTCTGAGTCTAAATAAACTAACGCTGCTGTATCCCAAGGCTGTTTTATCCTCCACTATTTTCTTAATTTATATCAACGAACTGTTGAAAATCACCAGCAATACGATAAATTTTTTTAAAAATGAAAATCAATTTCTGCGGAATGTGGAAGTTGTAAGTGGTGTGCTGGGATCTATTCTAGGACCTCTGTTATTTTCCTTATTTATAAATGAGTTTCCTGACTATCATAAACACTCCAATTTGCATCTCTATGCAGATGACGGTCAACTCTATACATCTAGACCAATTAATAACATTTCAGCTGTGTTTGATCTTGTTAACAGCGATTTAAGTAGGCTGTCGCTTTGGAGTTCCAAGAACTGATTTTTTTTTTTTTTTTTAATAAAATGTGTTGTGTAATAGGGTTTAGAATATGTGTCACAACAACACATAAATACCTTTTAAGACCTAGGTCTAGACCTGGATCCCACAACAACTGGCGTTCTAAGGTGTAGATTAACGCTTTTTTTAAACATCTGCGGGTTGAAGCCACCTGAGACTAAGTGTTCCGGCAAACTATTCCATTTGTACGCAGTTCGGACAAAGAAGTCTCTCTGCGATCTGCCAGTATGACAGTGCGGGATCTTTACCGTTTCACCGGTTGCGGCAGCCGATTGCCGAGTGGAACGGGGGTAAGAATAAGTTTGTGGCATGATGCCTCTGATTTCATCTGAGCACTGCTGATGACGATATTTGTAAAAAACAACGAGGTCAGCAACAGTGCGACGATGTTGTAGGGAATCAAGTTTTGATGTCAAAGTTCGATCACCCACAATTCGTGTAGCCCGCTTTTGAACAGAGTCCAAGAGTGCCAAGATGGAAACAGAGGCAGCACCCCAAACTTGACAACAGTACTCCATACAGGGACGAATATAGGACTTATAAACATGGAGCAATTGGTATGGACTATGGAGTGAAAAATTTTTTGCATCTATTTAGGAGGCCGAGTTTTTTAGACGCGCTTTTTGCCATCGCCATTACATGATCGTTCCAGAGTAGGTCATTTGAAACTGTGACACCCAATAAACGAATGTTTTTACATTCACCTATTGGTTCATCACACATACTGAATAAAATATCTTTGGGGAACTCGGTCTTTAATCTGGAAACAATCAACAGCTGTGTTTTGGTAGAGTTGAAATTGACAAGGTTTTGGTCACCCCAGTCGGCGACTTTATGCAGGTCTTTGTTCACGTTTATGGCAGCGTCTCTCCGGGCAGGATTAATTCGTTCGTGCATTTTACCTTTTGAAGGAAGGGGCCCGAACGAATTGTGCAGAGTACTATCATCTGCAAAACTATTTATTGGGTTGCTGGTGATTTTCAACAATTCGTTGATATAAATCAAAAATAGGGTTGGGGACAATACTGAGCCTTGCGGTACACCAGCGTTAATTAGTTTAGACTCAGAAGAAAATCCGTCTAAGGAGACCGAAATGTATCGGTTGGATAGAAAATTTTGAATCAGCCTCACAACATTGGGATGAAAACCGTACGCAACGAGCTTGTTGATTAAGTTGGCATGCCAGACTCGATCGAATGCCTTGGAGATGTCTAAAGCGATAACGTATTGTTACGAGTGCAGAAAAATCTAGACGATTACAGAAAGATCTATACGATTACGGTCACTTCCAGGAAAATAAAATCAACAAAACACAACAGAAAGTGAATGAAATGAATAGTGTTGTTGTTGTTGTACATGTTCTTAGAATTTAGGTCTATTTGTTTTATGATTTTATGAATCAAATCAACGTAACGTAAAATAATCGAGTATTCTAATGTTTTCTCAAGGTTTCTGGAAAGTGATGTCGAATTATCTAGAAGTATTGCAGAAGGTATATAAGAAAAATACCTTTTGTAGTTTTTAATTAGTGTTATTTTAGACCTGCGACAGTAAAGTGAAATTAAACGTAGAATTAGTTTTATTTTAAACCTGCGATTGTGAAGTTAAAATTATAAAAGTGATCTTTAAATTAGATTTTGTGTAAAGCTATAAGTGTAATAAAGTTATAAGTGTTATTGAGTAGAAATATTTTGTGTATTATTTTGAACGTGGTGTACTGGAAATTTCTACAATAAACCGTTGGAGTTTCTGAAGCTGTTGAAAGAATATTCTAGTTGGGAATATTGTTTGCTGTATTGTTTTCCTGTTGTTGTGGAACAGTTAAGGTGTTGAATACTTAATAAAACCTGGTGTGTTTGCTTACTAATCAGTGATCGAACACAGAAAGAGATTGGGAATTGCGTTTATCGAATTGTGAGTTAGGCCAATTCGAAGGAAGTTTGGAAAAACGTAACATTGGTGACATCGGCGGATTAGTTAGCGGTTGATAATGGTTTTATTAAGTGATTTGAAGGTTCTTGAGTTAAAGAAAGAACTAGAACAACGTGGATTGTCAACAAGCGGAAACAAAACTGAATTAATGCTACGGCTTCGACAAGGTATGGAAGCCAACGGAATGGACGTGGAAAGTTACCAGTTTGGAATTGTTACAACAAATACTGATTCAGTTGATGAGGACAAAAGTTTTGTTGCGGAAACAACATCTTCATTGCCACCTGCAAATTGTGATTTTACGCAGTTAATGGCTATGATGCAACAGATGAGTTTGAACATCAGCCAACAAATAAATTTGAATATGAATCAGAAACTGGATGCCGTAAATACCAGCATGAATCAGATGAATGCTAATATGGCTGTCAATAAAGAGGAAATGAATCAAAGTTTGTCTGCAACTAAGGAAGAAATCAGCTGCAACATCAATCAACAAATGGCTGCTACCAAAGAAGAGATTACTGCAACACTTGCTGCAAATAAAGATGAGATAAACCAGCAAATAAATGAGTTGAATATTAGCATAAATCAACACTTGGACGAGAAACTTCTACAAATGTCAACGGCATTCGATGTTAAAGTCGAGAAAATTCAAACAGAAATGCAGGTATTTGAGCGTGATTTGAATAAGGTCGTAACTAAAGTTGACGATTTTGAGAAGAGGTTACAAGATGTTGAAACAGTTAAGGGTTCTTCATATGTGGTACACCAAGTAGCAAATATTAAACTAAAGCCACCATCGTATGACGGTACCACATCTTTTGCCATCTTCAAGTTCCAGTTTGAAACGGCGGCAGATCAGAATGTTTGGAACGCCGAAAATCGACTTGCTGCCTTGATAGTTGCTCTAAAGGGGGAAGCAGCTGAAGCATTACAGGCGGTGCCGGAAAACGACCGAAAAAGTTATGCTGAAGTAATGAATGCATTGGAACGAAAATATGGCAGCGACCATAAAAAGGAATTATACAGGATTGAGCTAAAAGGTCGCTTGCAACGAAATGGTGAATCTCTTCAGGACTATTCTTCGGCAGTAGAACGGCTTGTACATTTGGCACACTCGAATACTCCACCGTATTTTATGGAGAAAATGAAGATCGAGGCCTTCATTGATGGTATCCAAGATCCAGAAACCAGGATCAAAGTAATGACTACACCTAAGGCGACTTTCCATGAAACTGTCGCATACGCAATGCAATATGAGATGGTACAGAGGATGTGTATGCCCTCTGGTGGATGCAGAAAAAGGAATGTAGACGTGAACATCAATGGAGAAGTATTGGCACACAGAAGTGGAAGCGACATCAGATGCTGGGTATGTGACGAAGAGGGTCACATGGCACGGGAGTGCAGGAAAACTAAAGAAGCAGATAGATCGTCGTTTTCTGCGAAGAATATGGCAGTCGAAGACAAGCAGCACGGAGTGTTCAGGAGCAGCACGGAGTGTTCAGGAGCAGCAGTAGGAAAATTTTGTGTTGGATATGTAGAAAATCGGGCCATATCTCACAGGACTGCTGGAACAGGAAGCGTGATAGATCTTCGTCTCCTATTCAACGGAAGCCTGTTGGCGGTGCAACTATAAAGCCAAAAAGTGAGGAGAATGCAGCCTACATTCCAATTTCAAGAATTGCGGTAAATGGTGAAAGCTTGGGTATCAATGGACAACTTGAAGGTAAAGGTTGCTTCATGACACTGGATACAGGTTCAGCTCGAACATTCGTTCGCAAAGGATTAATTGACGGTGTTTTGGAACCATCAGATGGATTGATACTCCAAACAGTAACTGGCGGATGCGCTGAAATAGAAGGTAAAAGAATCGCTAAAATAAAATTGGGAAATAACTGCTATCAACAAGAGGTGCTAGTGGCTGACATTATGGATGAAGTCATTTTGGGGATGGACTTCATGAAGGCGAAGGGATTAGTTTTCGATTTTGGATGTGGAATCCTAAAGATTAATAATGTTGAGATGCCACTACTTGTGAATGAGGCAGAGCCAACAGTTATTGGTAGCGATGAGGATCTACGCAGTGCAGAGGAAAATCCAACATCATCCAAACAGATGACGGAAAGAAACGTCAACCGACGCAGACGATTAAACAAATGCCGAAAGTTAAAAAGGAAACAGGTCTAAGTCCATAACGAGGTGAGCGATGTAAAAGAGGTGGTTCAAATAGCTGCAAACAGCGACGAATCGCAGCTGAAAATGAGAATGGTTCGGAGACATGGCAATGTGAAACACTCAAAGGGAAAAGATAAGGAGAACTTTAGAGATAATGAGAATCCATACTTATCACGGTGGGCGGACATAGAACAAAGTAATGGCCAAGGACTTAGCAAGGGACCAGAAGCAATTCTAAACCGCCTGGAAAATAGAAAAAGAAAAAAAAATGTTTGGATTCAACAATTGGAGGAGAGATCTAGATCCTGTTCGGGACGAACAGGCTTAAGTGGAGGGTAATGTTACGAGTGCAGAAAAATCTAGACGATTACAGAAAGATCTATACGATTACGGTCACTTCCAGGAAAATAAAATCAACAAAACACAACAGAAAGTGAATGAAATGAATAGTGTTGTTGTTGTTGTACATGTTCTTAGAATTTAGGTCTATTTGTTTTATGATTTTATGAATCAAATCAACGTAACGTAAAATAATCGAGTATTCTAATGTTTTCTCAAGGTTTCTGGAAAGTGATGTCGAATTATCTAGAAGTATTGCAGAAGGTATATAAGAAAAATACCTTTTGTAGTTTTTAATTAGTGTTATTTTAGACCTGCGACAGTAAAGTGAAATTAAACGTAGAATTAGTTTTATTTTAAACCTGCGATTGTGAAGTTAAAATTATAAAAGTGATCTTTAAATTAGATTTTGTGTAAAGCTATAAGTGTAATAAAGTTATAAGTGTTATTGAGTAGAAATATTTTGTGTATTATTTTGAACGTGGTGTACTGGAAATTTCTACAATAAACCGTTGGAGTTTCTGAAGCTGTTGAAAGAATATTCTAGTTGGGAATATTGTTTGCTGTATTGTTTTCCTGTTGTTGTGGAACAGTTAAGGTGTTGAATACTTAATAAAACCTGGTGTGTTTGCTTACTAATCAGTGATCGAACTCAGAAAGAGATTGGGAATTGCGTTTATCGAATTGTGAGTTAGGCCAATTCGAAGGAAGTTTGGAAAAACGTAACAGTATGTTTCACCACCTTTATCAAGTATGCTGTTCCAACAATGCGCTACATAGTTTAATAGATCGGTAGTTGATCTTTTGTTTCGTAACCGTATTGGCTGTCGGATATTAAATGATTTTCTTCCAGAAATTTTGAAATATGTGTATTAATATAATGCTCGTAGACTTTGGATAGGACCGATAGTAAAGCTATTGGCCTATAATTTGAGATATCGGATTTTGATCCTTTTTTGGGGACGGGCTGGACATTTGCCAACTTCCAGCACGAGGAAAATATACCAGATTTGTAGGATTGGTAGAATATTTTAGTTAAAGTTGGTGAAAGTTCTTTGGAAAAGGTTTTTAAAATAATGGGTGGAATATTGTCCATTCCTGAGGCTTTGTTGATGTTTAACCCCTTTAACAGTTTAGCTACTATTTTGGGTTTTAAGTGAAGTTCATTCATATTAACTCCTGAAGACTGGATTTGGGGTATTTCTTTAGGAGTTTCCAAAACAGTGGAGTTCAGAGCAAAGCGTTCAGTGAACAATTTAGCTTTTCTTGCGGGATCATTGACGATTAAATCACCATCAATAATAGGGGGAATAGAAAATGTTGTGCCAGAATTTAAAGAATTAATGGCACTGTAGAAGCTCTTGTCGGAAACAGGCATAGACGTAAGTTTTGAAGCTTTCGCTCTGTCAATTTCAGACTTTTCGTTTGAGATAATCTGGTTAGATATTTTGTTAGCCTTTAGATATTGGGATCGGTTAGTGGGAGTTTTGTTATGAATCCAAATATTAAATGATCTACGTTTGTTTCTAAGTGCCGCTTTGGCAGCCTTCGAATACAAGTATTTTTGCTTGGGTTTTACTATGGAAAAAGGGACGAATTTATTGATAGCAAATTGGACGGTTTCTGTAAAGTTTTGAGCAGAAACATTTACATTGTCAGTGTAAAAACAATAACGGTCGAAAGGGAAACCATGGAAAAAATTTTGAAGACCACTCTTATCCATTTTTGAGTAGTGAAATATTTTACGGGGTTTGGGAGCTGTAGTTTTAAGTAAATCAGTTTTGATAACTGATGAGATTAAATAATGATCAGAATTTCCAATACTACCTTTCGCGACATCGACACTTGTAATATCTGGCATTGTGGTAAGATAAAGATCTAAAAGAAAACTATTATCACCGCCATTACGGGGAGTGAAAGAGGGGCTTTTAACAATTTGGAATAATACTTAACAGCAAGAAAACGAAGGTTCTTTATACTAGTCGATATAGCAATATAAACTTCACTCTACCTGATCTATTTCGGGGCAATACTGAATACACTGAAATCTTGGGAAAATACTGAATACACTGCACTGCAAAGGAACACCCTTAATTTTTGCATTTTGGTGTAATAATTACGGGAAAAAAATTTTTTTTTAATACTTAGTTGAAATGCATTATTTTATTAGTATTTAAGTATAAGGAAGAGAAAAAATCTTGGTTATAATTCAAACACTGATCCCACTTAATGACCACCTCTCGCTTTAATAACTGCGCAAGAAAGTCTTGACATTCTATCTAATTATTTTGCCAGCGTTTATGGTTCGATTTTATAAAAGGCTCCTTGTACCTTTAACCACATATTTTCCTTTGATGTTGGTCAACTTTTACGCACAAAACAATCAAGCTATTCCCAAAAAAGCTATACTGAATTCAGATCTAGGGTCTGTAAAGGCCACTCCATAAAATTTGGTTTTCGTTTTCGAATGATCTTTACAAAATTTCGAAGTATGTTTAGGATTGTTATCTTGTTGAAAAACAAAACCTCTACCGATAATTCAAAAACCCGATGGATTTGATTTCGTTCTAAAATCTTATCGTATCCTCCCTTGTTGGGTGTACCTTCAACTCTATCCAGATTTCCTGTCTTGTAACCGATAAAGCATCCCCACACTATTAAAGAGCCTCCCCAATGCTTACCTGTGGGTACTACAAAATTTTTCGTGACGTACAGAAACTCTGTTGTTAGCCAAATATTTCATATTTTGAATTTTAATTCATCGATCCATAAAACATTTTTTCAACTACATAAGTGTTTATAAACCAATTCAAATGCTTTTATGCAAAAATAAGTCTTTTTACTTATTTTGAGAACTGCCGCATTTAACTACCGAGCTACTGTGTTTTTTTTAATCGACTTTTGTATTTGCTATTTATCCCAGTGGTAATTTCTAGTATTCCGAAATGCGTCTATTTCGTTTTCAATGTATAATAATATCACGTTCCTCCAAAATTTTGGTTGATTTATGCTGTTCTGATCGTTTGTTATGAACAACTTCTCCAGCATCTATTAATTTCTTGACCGCAAATTAGACTGTCGAGTATGGTATTGTTATTTTTTTAAAACTGGCGTCATGAATTGTCAGCATTTTGTAGAGTTACAATCGAATTGCATTCAAGAAGCGTTAAATGGCGTCGTTCAGTTATTTTAACACCTTAAATGTGATTTGAAAAAATAATAATAACTAATTGAAATGTTATTTAATGCTGTTACTCAGTTTATTGTTACTTTAAAAACTATTTTGTGCTGATTTTAATTTTTTGTAAAATGCTTAGTCTTAAATGCTTTTGCTAAATGCTTAGTCACCAGGTCCTCGCCCCTTTCATTTGATGATTACCACATACTTTATACTTTGTGAAGCGTCTATCCCTGACGAGTACAGCAGCTTTTTGGCTTGGAAAACTTCGAGACATGGCAATGTACGGGGTCTTATAAATTTACTACCACTATTTTGTTTTTTATTAATGTGGCTGAGAATTTGTTTTCGAAAACGAGGGTAGTGTCCGACAAAAATTTTTCTGCTATTGTCGAGTCCCACAACCCAAACATGCCAAAACGTCGATTAGGTAGAGACCATGCTAACCGCCTTATGCTAATTGCATTCTGGGTTGCTCACTATCTGTTTACTATGCGTTTCGCGTTGTGTGTCAAATATTTAAAATAATTTCTAGTAAATACCCCTCTGTTTGAAGTATTTTCATTTGGAATCTCACAGAGAATGTCAATCCTTGATGTACCTTGGTTTAGCTGTCAGCAAAGAAGAAGTTTGTTTGTATATGGTGTTTCCTTTATTTGGAACAAACTTCCGTGCTCTATCAGATCACGGAGATCGCTACCTCGTTTTAGGTGGGAATGTCTAGCTTACGTTGAAGTTCGAAGTCCTGAACATATTTTTGTTAATTTTTTGATATTTTATTTTATATTTCAATGTGTTCTATTAGGATAATTTTTATATTTGATGTTGTATTGTTATTAGTAATTTTTTTAAAGATCCCTTTCTTTTCTTCATTTGTTTTTTATATGTTTTGATTGGATTTAAAATTTGGCTGTGAAATTTTGAATTTCGGATTAACATTAAAAAATAGGCTCTGGCTAAATGTAAGTATCGATAATTCCTTTACAAGCATCTCACATGTATATTTTGGGTACAAATTTGGTTTAATTTATATATAAATGAATCACTTTAAATAAATAAAAAGTACACTGCAGAACTCATTCATCCACCAATCAACAGAGGGGAAAATAAATGAATGAACGAATTTATCCCGCACGGAGGGATCCTGCCGTGAATGTAAACGAGAACGCAAAAAAGAACCCGGTTGAGGTATCAAAAATTGGATCAATTTTAATTCCACCAGAACACAACTATTAGTTTCCAGATCGTAGACAAAGCATTTCAATTGGTATCTGTCAAACTTTCAAAATCACTGTCAAAGTGACAAAATGCAGAGGTAGTTCTTTGTCCGTACATCGTAAAAATGGAATGACTCGCCCGACTCAATAGTCTCGAGTGCCTTCGAGTGAGATATATATGTGTTGGTGTAACACATATTGTAATTCCTATTAATACTCTTTTAAATTTATAAAATTAAGAAAAAATTCAATTTAAAAAAAACATTAAATTAATTTCTTTGTGTTTTGTTCTGCATTCAAAAAGTTGTAGTAGTCTACAATTTTAATGATTGCAATGAATACCAAATATAATAAAAGTAAGCAAATGTGAGATATCTTAAAAATAACTAAAATAACTAATAAATAATAATAATAATAATAATTAGTGCAACAATGAGATTTCTTTAAATTCGGAATTAAATAGAATAGTACATTGTATATTAAGAGCAGAAAGTACGACATTGCTGCTCGTGCATGAAAGTTGCTCATGCATGAAAGCAATCATGTCAGAGCAGCAATGTTACTTTCTGCTCAACGTATACATACTATTTTTTTAACGACTGCCGACATATTTGTTTATTATTAAAAAAGCTTAAATCATAATTTTAATTTTTAAAAAACAATAATTTTTTAAGTAAGCTATGCGTTGCTAAGGAGGCATTTATATTATTTAGTTTTTGTTTAAAAAACATATCGAACGAACGTCAAGCTAAAATTTTAAATTAATAAATTATCTATTTTTAAATAAAAATAGTTTAAAATGAGCGATAGTGGTGAAAGTGATGTAATTAGCACTCCACCTCATATAAAAGAAGCAGCCAGCAATTTATCTTTAGATCTGTTGCCGGAAAAATCTAACGTTCAGTATGAAAAAGCTTACCTATTATTTATTAATTGGTGTAAGGACAATAAAACTGGACATTTTTATTCTGAAGATGTGTTTTTGGCATATTTTGGTGAACTATCGCATACAAAAAAGTCTTCTACAATGTGGTCAAATTATTCTATGCTAAAATCAACATTCATCGTCAAAGAAAATTTGGATATTAGCAAATATAAAAGATTAATGGCTTTTTTAAAAAAGAAGTCCTCGGGCTATAAAGCCAAAAAATCAAAAGTGTTTAGGAGAGAAGATATTAATAAATTTTTGTTGAAGGCACCAGATGATAATTATTTAATGCTAAAGGTATCTAAATATATAATATATAAATATTATTGTTCTAAAAAAGGTATTTCATTATTCTTAGGTTACATTGATATTTGAAGTGTTTGGGGCATGCGGTCGGGATGAACTATCCAAAATGTTGATTGAAGATATTGAAGAGAAGGAGTCTATCCTTATAATAAAAATTCCCAATACAAAAACAAACGTTTCGCGGACATTCATTGTGTGTAAAAGAGGAGAAGAATCTCTCGACTCTTTACATTTTTATCGCAAATATGTAGCTCTCCGTTCTCTAAATGGCACAGGAAGAAGATTTTTTTATAGATATGCAAAAGGAAGATGTGTTAACCAGATGGTGGGAGTAAATACATTTGCCAAAATTCCAAAAGAAATCGCAACATTTTTAAAGCTTCCTGATCCCACTAGCTATGATGGACACTTTTTCAGACGATCGTCGGCTACTTTATTGGCAGATGCAGGAGCGGATATTACCACACTTAAGCGCCAAGGGGGTTGAAAATCCACCTCTGTAGCCGAAGGCTACATCGAAGAATCTGTGGAAAATAAAACTGTAATATCCCATCAAATATTAGGAGAAAAAGTACCACCTGAGCTTAATATATTTAATCAAAATCAAACCAGTGCTATCGCAAGAGTTGCAGCTTCATCTTCAGGATCAATGGGTGAAGGAATTTTATTTCAAAACTGTCAAAATTGTACTATTAATGTAAATATTACGCATAAAAATAATTCATATGTCTTAACATTATGTCTTTTGTTTTACTTTCTGCATTAGAGCAGAAAAAATTAAAAAATGCACGCTAAACAGCGAAAGCCAACTTTCTGTTTTAAAATGATAGATAGAAAACATTATTTTCTATAACAGTCGTTAAAAAAAATATTAAATCGTAATACGTAATACGTAAGCATAGTATGCTTAATATTAAATATTAAGCATACTATGCTTTAATTTAACCATAATGAAGTGTATTCATCATATGTTTATTGCACTAGGAATTCTTATTATTTTTTTTTTTGCAAAAATCACATTTTGGTAATCATTTGAAAACTAACTTGATATCGCCAAACATACACTTTTCAAGATATCTCATTGTTGTTCTATGCCAACGAATTGTATTGCATAAACAAATTATTCGAATAATCTAAAATCTTAGGTTCTGAATATTGAAATTGAACTAATAATGTATGTGCATGAATCTTTTCCAAGATTAAATAAAATCAAAAATAAATCAATTTTGTAGCACAATGACAGCAGCACTTAAACTTACTTTCTTTGAGGTGTATGTAAAATATCACAGGAAATTGAGGAAATAATAAAACAAAACAGACAACTAATAATCACAACAAAACGAAGGCTTGCAACACAAGTTTACTTTTATGAAAATTTATATAAAATTATCAAAATTTTTGACAGATTTTTATTTGTAAAATAAACCTTTAAAAAACCTTGGATCTTATCCACCAATTATAACATTGTTTGGAATGACCTGTTTGGAATTTGATTTTTGTTACGAGATGGTATGTTAACAATTATACATTTAGTTACATCTGTGTAATAACAATACACCTTCTTGTAAATTAACAAGTTATAAGCCATCATTATTGTAAAAAAGAGTGACTGACTGACTGTCAGGTGTAATACTTTCTTCGATTATTTTGAATATCCTTCAGTTTCAACCAAATGTGATTCAAAAGGTGTGTGGTATTAATATTATCCAGATGTGATAGGGTTTACTAAACTTAACAAAAATGGACCACATCAATGTGTTTTGCAATCCATACCGAGAACAAGCCTATTGACCTATTCAAGTAGCACAGTTTCTGACCTAGCTAGACAGTATGATATACCTAGCGGCGTTATCGTGTAAGTTGTAGAGGGATACCCTAAGATATCATCACCGATCTAAAATGTAAATAAATATGGTAAACAGTGAAGGGAATGGAAACGGAGAAGACCGAGTTAGTACTATAACCGAGAGCACTATAATCTCTAATATGTTCAAACTAGATGATTACGCTTGCAGAGACTACTACACGCACATAACGGGCAAATCTGTAGAGTTCCTTCTGTTCAAGTGAGAGGTGTTAAAATACTGTATTTTATTTTTTTTTTGTATTATACAAAATAAAATACCGTATATTTTGTATAAAAGTGTAATAACCGAGATAACATGTGCATGGTGTAATGTAACAACAAAAAATGATTTATATCATCATTTTAAATTACATCTAATTCGTTTTCTTCCAAATATCTGAATTATCTGGATATCTTATCGTTATTTTTATCTATATTGCTTAAACGAATGCTAATAAGATCTATTTAATCATCTGACTCTAATTCAAGTGGATGGTCTGATCAGCAAAACTATCCTCATGCTTGGTTTCAATTTATTTTATTCGCTGCAGCCAGCTATTGTATATATGGTTTTTATTCAAATTGGATCCTTACCATTTCCCATGGATAAACTGTTAGAGGTCTTAATCATGTTTGACCTAAACGAGATAATTACTTTTGGTATGATTTGGGCAAATCGAAAATAATGTTTCTGTTACCGTGAAAGATGCATAACAATGCAAAATAGTAGATGCCACATTCTGAAGTGCCACAAACTCTATTCCATCAAGTTATACAATAAATACAACTGCTATCGGTTTCATAATGGGTATTTTGAGATTTTTGTGCATGGTTGGTAAATCTGAACGCATAGGAGAAACGTTCAACATGGTATCTGCTATTAAAGCTATTAAATTGAGTGACAAATCAATGTTTCAAAATTTTAATTGGCTGCATTAACAAATTCACTATATAGGTTGCTTATATCGATTGTTGATATTTGTGTTCTGTTGATATTAGAACAATCTTGGTACAAGTTACAACAGAAATTTAAAAATTATTTAGAAACGCACACTAACAAGGCGTAAAAATAATTCATTTCCTCGGCGACGTTTATATCTTATAGATGTAGTAGCAAACATTCACGCGCAATTTTAGGCAAAAGGGGTATTTGCTACTTCGCGCGTCACCAAAATAAAAAAATATTTGTACAATAAAACACCTTGTATTTTACAATGTTTTAAACTATACGGTATTTTATGCATAATACCGCGTATTATACAATGGTATTAAACACTTTTACATCACTAGTTCAAGTGGACGAAATAACCGAACAAAACAATAGAAGAGATCAAAACGCAGGAGTGTATGTAGATATTCAATTCATACTGTGTTTATAAGGCGGTTCGGATGGTCATAAGGCTGCTGCGAATAATTTCACTAAATCATTGTACACACTATAACGTTTATGAGATTACGAACCTTATAGAGGAAATTTGACACCAATAGTTTACACTTTACACACCATTTATTTACTAATGGAAAGATGGATGACATAAATAGACCAAAAAAATATGATTTAAAAGAATTTTTTTAATGAATATCAATGATAACTATCATTGCCATTTCCAACGTATTTATATCGTGAATTAAAAATAGCTCTTTTGAACATTACACCGCTTCTATAGTAAACAAAATGTTGAAATGTTATCAGTACATATGTAAAATTTTAAATAAAAATACACGACGTAAAAAATTCAAGGTCGATGCGTCGCAAAATAAAATCAACATCATTTCCAACATAAACAAATTAAGCAAACCACTTCAAACAAAATTCAGGCCAGAAAATCATAAAATCAAAGTTCAAAGAACTATACAAGAACTACATTAAAGTTTTGAAGTTATTTATATTTCAGTAATTGAATAACCTTGAAACTTAATAATCAATTATTTATAGTTTATAAATACGACCGAAATAAATGTTTATTACTTATTTTTAAATAATACGTACGTGATGAATCAACTGTATTTTGACATTCGAAAATTTGAACTATTAATTAATAATCAATAAATTTATAAAAAAACAAAATATATACAAACCGTAATATTTAAAAGTGGCGCTGGCTGATAATATCTGTTGGGTTAGTGCCAAAATAATAAATTAAAAAAATGTGATATTTACTAAAACAAACTGACCTATACACAAATACAGCGTATTTGTAAAACTAATATTTCACATTCACAAATAACTGTTTGACTTGATTCGACAAAAAACAAATTATGAAAATAATTAATAATAAAGTGCAGTTTCAGTAAAAAAAACTTAACAATTTGAAAAGGTGATGGTGACGGACGGTTATCGAACCAACATTAGAAGGTGAGTATAAATTAAAACTCGCAAACTACGGTGATAATTGACGGAAATGTTATTGAAATATTTTAAGCGGTTATCATTATTATAATTATTTTAAAAAATAGAGTAATAAGATCGTACAGATAAAACCTAAATAAATGTTTGGGATGGATGAAAACATCTGACATCTGGATGCCGATTATGGAATGCGATTTAACCAAAATCGCAATCGCTTTTAAAAAATTTTGTGTACAAACACAAAATTTTTCATAATTGTATTAGTAATTTAAGTAAAAAATAATAAAATGAAAGTAGACCAGTTTTTTGTGGATATTTTTATTTAGGCAATAATTTTCACTGTACGCTGTCAAATAAACATTACCTTTTGAGGTAGTATTTTCATATTGCTTATGTGAGAAAAGTGCATAAGATGTTACAAATCTTGAAGGATTTGATCATTTACTGTAGTTATATAACTTTTAGGTTAAAAAAAATGAAGAGAACAAATTTAAAAAATTTATATATTTATTTTAATTTATTTGTTGATTGTTTCATAATCATTTTGGAAATTGTTCAGACTCTAAATGATATCGTAGATGTAGAATATGCTCATAGTATGGTTAGTGAGGAGGGCTACTACTAAAAAGGAGATTGATTCATTGTTTTGGTTAATGAAATAGGTGAAGTCGTAATTAGTTTTGAGGGCATAAAAGTTTTTTACGTTAAAAATGTTTGTAGAAATGTGTTTGAAAATCTGGGATAGAAATATGGACAAATTGTACGCTAGAGTACTTATGTAGGATACGATGAGTCTTATCGGTATTTTAGATGCGTGTATTTTGGGGAGACCGTTCGGCTGGTTACTATTATATTGTTACGAGTACAGAAAAATCTAAACGATTACAGAAAGATCTAGACGATTACGGTCACTTCCAGGAAAATAAAATCAACAAAACACAACAGAAAGTGAATGAAATGAATAGCATTGTTGTTGTTGTACATATTCTTAGAATTAAGGTCTATTTGTTTTATGATTTTATGAATCAAATCAACGTAACGTAAAATAATCGAATATTCTAATATTTTCTCAAGGTTTCTAAAAGTGACCGCGAAATTTCTAGAAATTAAGCAGAATGTATATAAAGAAATTGTTTCTTGTAGTTTTTAATTAGTTTATTTTAGACCTGCGACAGTAAAGTGAAATTAAATTAGTTTTATTTTAAACCTGCGATTGTGAAGTTAAAATTATAAAAGTGATCTTTAAATTAGTGAATAAAGTTATAAGTGTTATTGAATAGAAATAATTTGTGTATTATTTTGAACGTTGAGTTACTGGAAATTTCTACAATAAACCGTTGGAGTTTCTGAAGCTGTTAAAAGAATATTCTAGTTAAGAATATTGTTTGCTGCATTGTTTTCCTGTTGTTGTGAAACAATTAAGGTGTTGTATACTTAATAAAACCTGGTGTGTTTGCTTACTAATCAGTGATCGAACTCAGAAAGAGATCGGGAATTACGTTTATCGAATTGTGAGTTAGGCCAATTCGAAGGAAGGTTAGAAAAACGTAACATTGGTGACATCGGCGGATTAGTTAGCTGTTAATAATGGTTTTATTAAGTGAACTGAAGGTTCCTGAGTTAAAGAAGGAACTAGAACAACGTGGATTGTCAACAGGCGGAAATAAAACTGAATTAACGATACGGCTTCGAGAAGCTATGGAAGCTAGTGGAGTAGTTGTGGAAAGTTACCAGTTTGGAGTGATTAGTACAAATGCTGATTCAGTAACAGTTGATGAAGAGAAAAGTTCTGTTGCGGAAACAACAACCTCATTGCCACCTGCAAATTGTGATTTTACGCAGTTAATTGCTATGATGCAACAGATGAATTTGAACATCAGTCAACAGAATCAGCAATTGGCTGCCGTAAATTCCAATATGAATCAAAAACTGGATGATGTAAATACAAACATGGCTACCACTAAGCAAGAAATTAGTTGTAACATCAATCAACAAATGGCTGCTACTAAGGAAGAAATCAGTAGCAACATCAATCAACAGCTGGAAACAGTCAACAATAACATTGCTGTTAATAAAGAAGAGATTACTGCAACTCTTGCTGCAAATAAAGATGAGATGAACCAGCAAATAAATGAGTTGAAAATTGGAATACATCAACATTTGGATGAGAAACTTCTACAAATGTCAACGGCATTCGATGGAAAAGTCGAGAAAATTCAAAGCGAAATCCAAGAATTAGAACAAAAAGTGCTTGACGAAAACAAAAAGGTACTTTCCAAAGTTGATGATTTCGAAAAACGGTTGCAGGATGTTGAGACGACCAAAGTTACCTCACAGGTGGTACATCAAGTAGCAAACATCAAATTAAAACCACCATCATATGACGGTACCACATCTTTTGGCATCTTCAAGTTCCAGTTCGAGACTGCAGCAGATCAAAATGTTTGGAACGCCGAGCACCGTCTTGCTGCATTGATAGTTGCTCTAAAGGGGGAAGCAGCTGAAGCATTACAGGCTGTGCCGGAAAACGACCGAAAAAGCTATGCTGAAGTAATGAATGCATTGGAACGAAAATATGGCAGCGACCATAAAAAGGAATTATACAGGATTGAGCTAAAAGGTCGCTTGCAACGAAATGGTGAATCTCTACAGGATTATTCCTCGGCTGTAGAGCGGCTTGTTCATTTAGCACACTCAAATACACCACCATATTTCATGGAGAAGATGAAGATCGAGGCGTTTACTGATGGTATTCGTGATCCAGAAACACGAAAAGCTGTAATGTTGTCGTCAAAACCAACATTCGCTGAAACTATTGCTTATGCCTTGACAAATGAAACCGCGCAAGCAATTATAAAACCATCGATTAAAATACGCCGGGTAGAGTTGGCTGATGACAACGGTTATAAACCAAAACTACGAGAGAGTGTCAGAAGTGACAGAATTCGATGCTGGCTATGTGGCAAGTTGGGCCATATTTCGAGAGAATGCCGAGATGTTAGAAGGAAACGAGCAAGATCAGCATCGCCTATGCAGAGACGTCCAGCAGAAGAACGGGTGCAGCAAGCTAGAGAGGACGATTGAGCAGCACCGAATCAGTTAAACTACAACGAGCCAGCCTAAAGGGGCGTAAGCTGGCTCCCGCAACCGATTGCCCCATAACCTTCATCCACGTATCAAGATTGACAAGGGGAGGTGACAGCCTTACTGTTAGGGCTAATATTGATGGAAAAAGTTGTGTCATCACGTTAGATACGGGAGCAACAAATACAATTGTCCGCACTGATGTTGTGAAAGGGAAACTAAAACCAGCAGGAAGATACCGAATGCAGACAGCTACTGGCGAAAGTGCAAGTATTAAAGGAAAGAAAGTGGTCAACTTTGAAATCGGGAATACTCACTTTCAACATGAAGTGGTTGTAGCTGACATTGTGGATGAAGTCATCCTGGGAATGGATTTCATGAGGCCAAATGGATTCGTTATTGATGCTGGCAAAGGAGTACTCACGTACGGAAATGTTGAGTTGCCACTCCAGTTTAATGGTGAAGATTCAAATTGTGTCCGTCGAATAATATTGGATCACAGAGAAAAGCTGCCACCCCAATCAGAAACAATCATTTGGGAAAAATTGGAAGGAGGTTCTGGGTCACCCAGGTTGTGGGTTGTGGAGGCCAACAAAGAAGAACATCAAAATTGTAAAGAAGTCGTTATAGGGAAAACCTTAGTTAGATCGGATGCTGATTACAAAATACCAGTAAGAGTTTTAAATCTGTCAGATACCCAGAAAACAATGAAGAAAGGATCAATCATAGGACAATGTGAAGAGGTAGCTAAAATAATAAAGTGCGAGCAGAAAAACATCAATTGCTCGGTCAACACAAAACAACAAAAGGCAGAAATGGAGCAACTTGTGCAGAAATGGACAGAAGGGCTTTCAGAAGAACAGAAGAAAGCAGCACGTCAATTGTTGGAGCGGCACAAGTCTGTATTCTGTAGTACACCTGAAGGGAATGTGGTGAAACATCGTATTGATACCGGAGCAGAAAAGCCGATACGTCAAGCACCAAGGAGATTACCATTGGCTAAAAGAGAAGAAGCAGATAAAATGGTAAGAGATATGAAAGAAGCTGGTGTTATCGAGCCTTCAGATAGTCCCTGGAGCTCACCTGTGGTGTTAGTTGGCAAGAAAGATGGGAGCTTGAGATTTTGTGTTGACTACAGGAAACTAAACATAGTTACGAAGAAGGATAGCTACCCATTGCCTAGGATTGATGATACACTGGATACATTATCGGGTTCAAGATTGTTTTCAACACTGGATCTGCAGAGTGGTTACTGGCAGGTTGAAGTTGCGGATGAAGATCGGGAGAAAACAGCGTTCAGTGTAGGGAATGGACTATGGCAATTTAATGTCATGCCATTTGGGTTATGCAACGCTCCCGCAACTTTCGAGAGATTAATGGAACGGGTACTAAAAGGCTTGCACTGGAAAACATGCCTTGTATATTTGGATGACATCATCGTCATGGGAAAAGACTTTGATGACCACTTGAGGAACTTGGCGGAGGTACTGGAAAGGTTGCAAGCAGCCGGTTTAAGGTTGAGTCCCAAAAAGTGTTCACTTTTCAAGGAAGAAGTAAAATATTTGGGACACAAGGTTACGGCAATGGGAATTCATACAGATTCTGACAAGATTGCAGCAGTTATGAACTGGCCAAGACCAAAGAACCTACATGAACTACGAAGCTTCCTTGGATTGTGCACATATTACAGACGGTTTGTGCCAGGATTCGCCAACGTTGCCAAAAGTCTGCATGAGTTAACCAGAAAAGATAAGGCATTTGAATGGAATGAACCTCAGGAACAAGCATTTGTAGAGCTCCGCAGGAGATTGTGTACGGCTCCAATTCTATCCTATCCTATACCAAATGTTCAGTTTATTTTGGATACTGATGCCAGTAATGAAGGTATAGGAGGAGTATTGTCGCAGAAAATAGATGGTCAGGAAAAGGTGATAGCTTATTTCTCCAAAATGTTATCAAAGCCGGAGCGAAATTATTGTGTTACCCGGAAGGAATTATTGGCCATTAAGGAATGCGTCAAACATTTTCATAAATACTTGTATGGTCAGAAATTTCATCTCAGAACTGACCATGGTGCGTTAAGATGGCTACTCCAGTTCAAAAATCCAGAGGGACAAGTAGCACGTTGGATCGAACGGTTGCAGG
Organism: Diogma glabrata; assembly: GCA_963693315.1. NCBI lineage: Eukaryota > Metazoa > Arthropoda > Insecta > Diptera > Cylindrotomidae > Diogma > Diogma glabrata. The sequence continues at coordinate 158,940,113 of OY856186.1, forward strand.
CGTACGATTTGGACATTGAACATCGAAAGGGTACTGCACATGGGAACGCTGATGCATTATCGAGACGACCCTGTCAAGTTGAATGCAAGCATTGCAGTCGTCAAGAAAATAAGGAGAACATCATCGATGTACGATTACTACAAGTGCTACCTGACGATGAATGGACAGCTGAAGCCATAAGAAAAGATCAATTAGAAGATCCGGATATTGCACCCATCATCGAGTTCAAGGAAAAGGGTTGCAAACCAGTATGGGGAGAAATTTCTGATAAAACTCCAACTTTGAAGGCGTACTGGGCGCAATGGGACAGTCTCCAGCTAGAGAATGGATGTTTAAAGAGGGTATGGGAAAGCTCAGATGGCAAGATAAAGCAATCCCTTACAGTGGTACCAAAAAGGAAAATAGAAGCAGTACTGAAGGAGTATCACGAAGGAACGAGTGGAGGTCACCTTGGGATCAATAAGACTCTTGCAAAAATACGACAACGGTTTTACTGGTCGGGGACTCGGCAATCAATTGTGGAGTGGTGTCAAAAATGCGATAAATGTGCGGCGGTGAAAGGACCCGTACGAGGAAGTCATGGAAAAATGAAGCAATACAATGTAGGTGCTCCATTTTAAAGGATCGCAATGGATGTAGCGGGACCATTTCCAACAACTGATAATCAGAATAAATATGTGCTTGTGATCATGGACTACTTCAGTAAGTGGCCGGAAGTGTGTGCGATTCCCAACCAGGAAGCAACCACAATCGCTGAAGCTGTGATAAATAATTGGATTAGCCGCTATGGAGTTCCTATGGAGATCCACACCGATCAGGGACGGAACTTCGTGTCAGCTGTATTCCAGGAAATTTGTCAAATGCTGGGGATTAACAAAACGAGAACGACAGCTTCACACCCACAGTCAGATGGGATGGTTGAGAGATTCAATGCTACTTTGGAGGAATTTCTAGCTAAAGTGGTCAGTAAGAACCAACGTAACTGGGATCAACATATTCCTTTATTTTTGATGGCATACAGATCAGCAGTTCATGACACCACGATCATGACACCAGCTCAAACTATTTTTGGAAGTGATTTAAGACTTCCTGGTGACCTCAAATTTGGAGCGGTACCATCAACATCATTGTCTGCGCAAGAATACGTCAACCGAATCAGGGAGAACCTTGAGGATATTCACAAGCTTGTTCGGCAGAAGATACAACTGACCAGTGATAGAATGAAAGCCCGATATGATATACGATTTAATAATAAAGGTTTTGAAGAAGGACAATTAGTATGGCTACACAACCCACAACGAAAACGAGGGTTATCACCAAAACTGCAAGCTGCATGGGAAGGACCTTACAACATTATAACCAAGTTGAATGACGTGGTTTATAGAATTAGGAAAGGCCATCGGGGCAAAGCGAAAGTCGTACATTTGGAAAGATTGGCCTTATACAAAGAAGAGCTAGATCCTGTTCGGGACGAACAGGCTTAAGTGGAGGGTAATGTTACGAGTACAGAAAAATCTAAACGATTACAGAAAGATCTAGACGATTACGGTCACTTCCAGGAAAATAAAATCAACAAAACACAACAGAAAGTGAATGAAATGAATAGCATTGTTGTTGTTGTACATATTCTTAGAATTAAGGTCTATTTGTTTTATGATTTTATGAATCAAATCAACGTAACGTAAAATAATCGAATATTCTAATATGTTCTCAAGGTTTCTAAAAAGTGACCGCGAAATTTCTAGAAATTAAGCAGAATGTATATAAAGAAATTGTTTCTTGTAGTTTTTAATTAGTTTATTTTAGACCTGCGACAGTAAAGTGAAATTAAATTTAGTTTTATTTTAAACCTGCGATTGTGAAGTTAAAATTATAAAAGTGATCTTTAAATTAGTGAATAAAGTTATAAGTGTTATTGAATAGAAATAATTTGTGTATTATTTTGAACGTTGAGTTACTGGAAATTTCTACAATAAACCGTTGGAGTTTCTGAAGCTGTTAAAAGAATATTCTAGTTAAGAATATTGTTTGCTGCATTGTTTTCCTGTTGTTGTGAAACAATTAAGGTGTTGTATACTTAATAAAACCTGGTGTGTTTGCTTACTAATCAGTGATCGAACTCAGAAAGAGATTGGGAATTACGTTTATCGAATTGTGAGTTAGGCCAATTCGAAGGAAGGTTAGAAAAACGTAACAATATGTTTTCAGTTCGGACGCTGATGCATTATTTTTCATTTAGTTCTTTTATAATACTGAATTGTTTTTAGTTTGTAGTGAATTTGTTAAGTCACGTTTTAGAACTGTGCGTGCTAGAATTCCTGAGTAAGAGATTTAATTATTTAATATACTCAGTTTTTGACATTATTTATTGTGCTATTTGTGGACTCAACAGGTAGAATGATCACATTGGGATGGTTTTCAAGAAACTTATAGTTAATATTAAATATTGGTTATGAGAATCTTAGCTGTGGATTGATGGTTACAGTGGAAGAGTTGGTGGTCCTTGATAAAGATTCCTATTCTAAAATGAATGATGTCTATTTTTTTTAGTTCAGTTTGCCGATATGGATTGCTTGTTCTGTGTCGGCTATAGATCAAAACATAGAAGATGAATAGAAAATAGAGAAGTAAGAACGAATAGAGAATTAAGTTTTGTGTTGAGAAATGGAATCGTTTGTTTGAACTTGTTAGATAATAAAAAAAAGAAAGGGGTCGTACTTGACTGCTTCGTTTAAACGAACGATTAAAAAATAATTCGATAGATTTTTCAGCTTTCTGCTGATTTACTGCTAAGTGTGTTACTCTGCAATAAATTTAAAGTTTTTCTATGTTAAATACAAGATTTAGTTTGGCAGAATTTCACGCTATGGTAATATTTATAGATGCAATTTGTAGATGTGTTCATGAGTTTAGTAGAGTCATTATTGATTGTTGTCATCAATGCGAAACTAATATCTGACACAAGGTCAATTTATTGCCATATTTTTGGCTAGGAAATATATATAGACAACTTTAGGTGAATTTAAATTTGGAGGCTTTTTTGTGAGCAATTAAGCTTAAGTACATATTGGAAGTCACTTGAATTTTGCAATTCAAAGTAAATTTTTCATTTTTTCTAATATTCCTTTTAAAATTTTTTGTGTTTCGTGCCCCACTCACACTCACCAGAGACACATGTTCAAATCCTGTGCGTCTTACACAACTTAGACTGTGTAGCGATGACGAAACATATTTTAATTTGTGTTATGTTCAGATAATTTCTAAATTGAAACTTCATCATTTTTCATATTTACTTGAGTTGAATCTTTCATCTATGATTACATATTGGAAATTGCATTTCTTTGGGATTTTTTGTATTAAATTTCTAGACATTACGATGTATGAATTCATAGGATATTAACGTAGGACAAAACTTTTAATTAGGGTTGCACCGATAAGCAAAATTGCCGATTACCGATTAATCGGCTTTCTTTATCGGCCGATGCCGATTAATCGGCTGCCGATTATTTGATGAAAATGATTAAAACAAATCTACACAAATAATTTTTTAATTAGACTATTAATTAGAACGCGGGACTTTTCTTTAAAAGTCGGGACAATTCCACCAAAATCGGGCGCTTTGTAACCTTAGTTTAAAATATTATGCAAATGTCGCTTCTATTTTTTTAATTTATAGTTCGACAATATTAAAATAAAAAAAACAATTCTGTAACTGTTAAAAGTGCTTTTTTGCATTTTTCTGGCAACTATTTTCCATTTGTAGGTAAAACAATCTGCAGTCCTGCTTGCTTATATTTTATCCAATATCTATAAGTAAACTGTGTCAGTGTGTCACATTTGGTGGATTCATGTATTTGGGAACGACTTCGTTGTCATTATTTCAAGCATGGTTACTCTGGAATGGAAATAATAAGAACTTACGTATTTATAAGACAGAAGTCACGAATGGCAAACTTCGAGAACCATACTGCCATTAATGACCGAACGAGAAACTTTGCACCGAATTTTTTAACACAATTCGAGTTTTTCTAATCTGAAAGAAACTGAACTTCTTATAACGTATTGAACTGAGAGCATTTTAGTCCAGACAAAATAGCTTTAGTGAATATTTCATGTTTCTAAGCTAAACAAATATTTTATTGCCAATTGAATTATATGTTATTCTAGATCTAGTTCTGAACTCTTTTTAAATTAATTTTGGTTACTTTCGATATTTTCTGGGTGCTTCGCAGTATTAACCCTACAGACTGTTCAGCTCTCGGAACCATGCTTTTACTGGTTCGGAAATATTTCTGACTGATATGCTGCATGTTTTTAAGCATACATGATTTTTCTATTATAACGAGTATCTCATAAACGACAAACCCTATGGGTCTGACTGAAATTTAAGATGCGTATAAAATTATCCTGTCCACCCAAAATGGCGTGGTTATTAATAAAGAAAGTTGTTTTTGTTTGTTTTGCAGTGATGCGATGTAAGACTATAAAACATATACATTTTTAACGAGCCCACTAGCGTATCAAATAAAAGGACGGTGCATCAGTATTTTTACATTTATTTTTGAAATTTATACCGCGCATTTTTTGTATAATTTTGATTAATAGCAGTCCTTCCATGGTGTTTTTCGCTTTGTTCCGAACTTGATTGACTGAAAAACTTAGAGTTCGGAATGATAAAAAAATTAATAAATTTACAATGAAAAATACAATGTCTCAAGTAAGAATTTATGAATGGGTAAAACCAACATTCATGACACAGTTTAGAGAAGTCTCATTTGAAAGAGCTTTTAATTTAAGTAATATCGTAATATTTTTTATATAATTTTCAGACAGATTTGTCATATTTTTTAACAGCCCTCAGTCAATCTTATACATTTTTAAAAAGGTTTTTAACTATGGCTGACTATAGTGTTTTAGAATTTGGTATTTGTTGTGTTTTAATTGAATAGAATGAAAAATTGCTTTGAAAAGTGAAAGATTCGTAGCAAACGTTTATCTCAATTCCAGCTCGGGGATCGAAACGGCGTCCTTCTGATCAGAGTTTATGTTAACCATTTATTATTTAACCCACTCGCCCACCGAAGGGATAAAAATTTGTTTTTGGACGATCGACTTAACAACACAATTTTTTACTTCAATTTTAGTGTCAATTTTTGTCTTATTTTATTTTACTCTACGAACATATTTTACCGTTCTTCATACTTCAACCAAGTTGACATTGAATGAAGACCATTATGGATCTACGAATATGGGCGGAGAAGCCTAACTAGTGAAGAATGAACACTAACCAACTTAAATTCAAGATTTTATTAAGATTTTTATCTATACGATACAATAGCAATGGATCTAGCCATTATGTAGTTTAGAATTATGAGTCACTAGACTAGAACCATCATTTTAAATATGAGAGACTTGTATTTTTCCAATTTTTGTGTTCGAAATAAAGTGTTACGTGAGAAACATCAACTAAAAATTTTTGATTACATCGAAATGAAAATTTTATAATTTTGAGATATTATACGTAAATGCGAACGGGGATTTAAATAAATACAAAATCTTGTATAAAATAAATAAATCCAGTATGACATTTGCAATGAATTGACAAATAAATATAATACTCGTAGATAACATAAACTTTATTTTCACTGGGTCAATAAGTATATAGAAATTCAGATTTAACTGCTTTCCTGCTGTTTAAAGATTATTCTATTTGGAGTATCAGCATTGTGTTACTTATACAACTGTTTTTTTTATATTTTCAATGAGAACAAGAAATAAATTAATCTAATTCTGTGAATGATTACGTTAATCTTAGTAAAATTAATGGAATACTTGTAATTATCTGAATAATTTTAAAATTGTAAATAAAATCTAGTTCGAACAAGTTTCTATACTAATTACTAAATGATGTATTTGCCGATTTTCAGTTGGTGATGAAATTTTTAATACCTAATAGGGCTTCTTTATGTTAACTATAAGTATTTGACCCTAAAGTTCAGTAACATTATGATTTTTTTCAGAATGATGAAATAGGATAGATTTGTTTGAAATGATTCGAGACTAATAGAATTAGTAGGCATCTTTGAATCTGAAATATTACGAAAAATAAAACACACTAAATAATCTCTTTATAAATATATACATACATTCAAATAAATCGACGGGGACGAAATTTCTTAATGTTTTTTGTAGTTAAAATGGTTAGACGTAGAGATGAAGCAACTTTGCATTAAGGACTTCACGGACCAAAACGTAACGAGACATATCCAAAAGAGTCCCGCTAAAAAGAAAACTAGGAAAAAACAAAAAGCATTGGTTATCCACCTACATGGTGAACAATGAAATCAGCCCATGTTATGGAGGTTTGAAAGTGAACGCTTTGTAACAGACGAATGACAATGGTTTTCTGTTGATTACTGACCACAGCTCTGATCTCGATCCTTTTATGAACAACAAGTCACTAAAAAGTGCTGGTTTTATAATAAATGAGCCCAAAAAACCATTGCCCCGACTCATAGTAATATCAAAGCTGGCTTGACTAAAGCAGAAGTTGTATCTGCCATTTATAAGCAAAATGAGCTGAATAAGAAAACAAGCATATAATCAAAACGATTTTTAAAATCGAAGCGACAACTGGCATGGATGCTGGGTTGTAGAGGTTAACTCTGAAACACTTCTAAGAAGTTACCACAGGGATAACTGACTTGTGGAGGCCGCCATGCAAATGCCTAGTTATGTGGAGTAGGCTACGTGCAAGGATCAGGAGCATGTAATGCCGCTTTGCTGTTACAAGTGTCAAAATTTCGGCCATAAAGCGAATAAACGCTCAGGCTGTTGCGACGTTTAGTAAATACTCTTAGACAGAACACGATCATGCTGACTATTCAAACAGAGCACTCTCTTCGGAGTGTGCAAAATGTAAGACTTAAGATAAACCAAACCAAACGCCCGTCGGATAGGAAGTTGCACCTAAAACGGCTTCAAAAACGAAACTGGGCCGTGAAATTAAAAAACAAAATAGGTACACACAAAAACAACAAAAACTTCGAGTCTGAAACTGAAGGGTGCGTGGACGTTCTGTGTCCACAGGGACCATTCCATGTCACGTGCGGGACAATCGCAAGCAAAAAAAAAATTTGCTTGTGTTTGTCCCGCACGTGACATGGAATGGTCCACAGGAATTCTACGGTGTGAACCAGATAACATGTGATTTAAGAGTAAACACGTATACCAAAATAAACAATGACGAGCAATACTTACTAATATCAAAGCACTTCCCTCTCGCACTTGATAGATTAACACAGTGTCTGTGTAGAGATTCGATAGTCTGGTGGCACGTTTCACTTAGTTAACGTCTACCACCATTTTCTAGAGCCTATCAAAGATCGTTTGAATAAACTTGACACTATATTAAATAAGTTGAAAGATCTAATAATCATTCAGCTTTGCTTCAAAGGTTCTTTATGTAATGTGGTTCAACAGTCTCACCGATAGCAAAGGTTATAAATTAAGAGATTTTATCTCGCGAAGACGTTTTTTTTTGGGTGAATACATCTGGAAGCCTAAGCACGTGTGCATGCAATGGCGAATCTTTCATGGAGGTCATCATTGCTTCCAAAACCATGGCAAAGCGTATAAAAAACTGAAGCATCGCGCAGAACTGCATATCCAGTGAAAGTGCTGTCTCAGTCAAGATAGCTGGTGAACAAAACTGTTCTTCTAGCGCCTCTCGTGATGAAAAGAACAATAACTCCAATATCAGTATTTATTACCAACTGGGAACTACTAACTCTTAATCTCCAATTAAATATTAAGAATATGGAAACAAGACAAAGAGATTGGCTTCTCTGCGAACTGCAAATTATTCAGGACCACCCTTAGTAAAGCTCTTAGTAAAGGCCTGTGAAAACGCCATACCAATTAAATTTAAATGTATACCAATTAATGGAGTAAACTGCACTGCTGGTGACGATATTTATAAAAACAACGACATCAGCAACAGCCAACAGTGCGATGATTTTATAGGGAATCAAGATTTGATGTTAAATTTCGATCACCCACAATTCGCATAGCACGCTTTTGGACAGAGTCCAAAAGAGCTAGGATAGAAACAGATGCAGCGCCGATTTTAAGTAAAGATTTTAGGTAAACTCATTATTAAAATAAAAATTAAATTCATTATTAAAATGAAAATAAATAAATTCATCACAATCACAAATCACAATAAAATCCAAATTCGAGTGTAAACTGTAAATCAATTAATAATCGCTTGCAGATGGTTTTATTGAATGATAATTTTAAATAAACTAAACAAATAATTGGATGTGACATGAAATGTCAAAAATTAAACAACCTCTCTTCCGTACGTAATTTAGGTACCGCTACAAGTGCAATCAGATTGAAAATATTGTTGTTGTTGTAGCGCGGGTGCGGTGCTAATCCTCCGGGTCCATGTCCAGGAACTCTGCTACTGCCCTTGGGCGATACCATAAAACTACCTTCTTCAGGTTGGTTGAATTTTCAGGACATTTGAATAGGTGGTCCACATCATACTTGATACTTGTCAATAGTTTCGGGATCAACTCTGCTCATGTGGTTGTTCAGGATGCGTGACCAATTTGATCTTAGTTGAGCTAGGAATTAGGATGGATCTGGTGCTACGAGGTCGTTGGAGCTCTTCGGCAGCAACTTTTGGAGGCTTTCTATTTAGAACTCGATTTGGGGCGTAGTTTTTTATTACGTTTCCAACAGCTTTAGTATGGAGTGTTTTTAAGCCTGTTCTATAAGTAACCTAGGTTGTCTCTAACCTCATCCAGAAAGCATTTTGCGGTCCTCCTTATGTCTCTATGTGGTTCAATTGTTAATAAGGTGTCGTTACAAAGGTGTTGCTCTTTGTGACAGGCCAATAGATATTGTTTGGTTAGCATTTGATTATGTTTGCAGACTGACAATATGTTACATTCCTCGTACAGGTGGGTCATCAAATGACATCCGGTTGCGGTTCGCAAATCAGGGTTTTGTGTTGTTTTTAACTTCTTCTAATGAGTGTCAGCCACTTGGGGTATCCATATAGGTGCATCATAGTTTATAATATGTCAACCTATTGTTTTATACGTTATTATTGTTTTTTGTCCTTGCAACATCAACTACCCGCTAGTGCTTTCAATGCATTATTCCTGTTTTTTATCTAGACTTCACTTGTTGTGCATGAGCATTGAATTTAAGCAGTGGATGGATGTTAGGCCCAACAGTGTCAGATTTTTTACTTTAGGGATGAGTATGTTGTCACTGCAGATGCTTAGTGTTGTATTTACTACCTTCTGCGTCCATCTGGTGAAAAATGTAGAAGTGGTTTTTTCAGTAGAAAGTTTCAATTTTCTTGTTTGGAACCAATTATTCAGAATGTTAGGGTAGGTGTTTAGGAAATTGGTGAGTTGTTAAAGGTTGTTTCCTGTTGCAAGCTCCGTGCAATCATCTGCATATGACGTGATGGTTATTCCTTCTGGTGATTGAATAATGAAGGTGAGAGAACTGCACCTTGTGGAACTCATTGTTTTAGCACTCTCATCTTGGACTTACAATTACGGAGCTCGTCGTACGTTTGGCGAACTCTAAGGTAGTTGCACAACCAGCGGTTTATAAGACCTGGCAAATTAGTGTTTAGGATATCATCCAGTAGTGCAGCGTGGTACACTTTGTCAAATGCTTTTGACTATGTGCTCTCCGGAAGCCATGTTGGTGTGGCGCCAAGTTGCAAGATCTAGTCAGCTGAGGGGGCAGAAGTGGTTTAATTAAGTTTTGCGACCGATGAAAGGATAGAGATAGGTCTGTAAGATTTCGGCCTTTTTCAGGTTTTTCAGGTTTTAGTTGGTGCTGATTTTGGCCTTTTCCAGATATTTGATATCTGAAGTGTTTAGAGATGTATTGAGTGTAGTAGTGAGGTAGATCACTCCTTTGCGTCGAATGTGTTTCAGCATGATGGCTGAGATGCTGTATAGCTTTTGATGGCTTAATTTTCTTTACTGCATTCTCCACTTCTTCTTTGGAAAATGTAATATCCTCCAGGTTGTCTGTATTAAGTTTACACAGGTGTCTTCAAACTGATCTGGTTTCTTTCTCATGTTTACTTTGTTTTTCTGTTTACAGTGTTTCCGGGATATCATCAAAGGAGATCATGCAATTATTTTGAATTTGTCGAGAATAAGTTGTTAGGCCCTTGCTGACCTGCCAAAGACTTTCTTGTACCAAGGCTTGAATTACTCACTAATTCTCTCCATTTATTTCTTTTATGCTCCGTTACGAACTTGTTAATTCTCTTATTCAGATTTCGAATTCTGGAGTCTGCTGGATCTCCCTTGCCGATCCCATCTCTTTGTGTGGCAAGCACACACGCTTCCTGTGGAAAGTTATATTTGACTTTTTGAATTCTACCAACCGGGATGTAGCGAGTTCTAGTTTTATTTAAAATATCACAGAATTTTTTTTTCCCAGAGAGGGCGTCAAGTTGTAAAATTTGCTTACTGAATTCTATTTCAGTAAAAGTTGTAAAATTATCCCAGTTTGCTTTGTTAAAATTAATGTATGTCTTCTTCTCGAATTTTATTTGGTTTACGGAACGGCTTAAGGTGATTATGATCGGCACGTCATCTGTTACTAATGTAATTTCTGTTCTCCAATCTGCAATTGGCATTAGTGAAATACTGGCAAGGAAGACATCTGGAGAAGAGTGCGAGCTATTTGTCACCCTTGTTGGTTGTGGTTCGTACATACTGGCAAGGGAGACATTTGAAGAAGAGTACGAGATATTTGTCACCCTTGTTGGTGGTTGTGGTGGAATATAGATGTTGACTAGAGTTATTTGCGTATTTCTCCGTGTTTATCAGTTCCCTGTACTGCAGGTAATGGTAGATAACGGTTTTGTGAATAATGATAAATGCAAGGCCACGACCTTTGTACTTTCCTCTATCCAGACTAATACTTTTATAATCACAGTAATTATCACTAATAGTCCAGCCATTTTAGCAAACAAAAGGGGTCAACCTCGGAATGAGAGATAATAAACTGAATTTTCGTATATACCTTCATTTTGGCGTTCTAGATATTGTTTCAAAAGTCTCATAAAATATCGTGTCTGCATCGTAAGTTATTCAAGGTCAAATGTAAAAAAAAAAAAAATTTCGCGATTTTCTCGGTTTCTATTGCTCCAATTATGTTAACATCTATAACAGGAATTGTAGAGCATAAAATTTGCGACCAATTTTATTAGAAACATTTTTTCATGCGCTCAACCGTTTTTGCGATAGAAGGCGGTGAGCGCTCAGCCATACGTACTGTAATGCAACCGTGAATATTACCTTGAACTTTGAATAATTGTCGTTTATTCTCGTTTCCAATCTCGACAACGACGGGCGTAAAACTTTAAAAATTATGACTGATTTGTGTTTATTTGTGAGAAACCACTTGCAGAAGGTGATTTTGATAATGTGATAGGTGGCTTGAAAACTTAAAAAACTAGAAGTATCGATTTAAATGAAGGTCACATAGACTTCTTAAATATTTTAAATTCTGTGAAGGTGCATGTTGTGTGTCGAAATGTGTACATCTGTAAAAATTCCATAGCGGCATCGAAACGACGCTTAGTAGGAGATCAACCTTTATTATCACCCAGTGTACCTCGTAAAACAAGAAATGAAGTGTTTGATTTAAAAAACTGTGTTTATTTTGTGGCCAAACAGCTGATGCAGCAGCAGAGTCAAGAAAAAAAGAAAACCACTTCACCGCCCTCTATCGCAAAACGGCTGAGCACATGAGAAATTGTTTCAAATAAAATTTGTTGTAAATTTTATTCTCTACAATTTTTATAATGCATGTTAACGTCATTGGAGCAATAGAAACCGAGATAATCACGAAAAACTCTTTTTGTTACCTTTGACCTTGAATAACTTACGACGCAGACACGAGATTTTATGAGACTTTTGAGCCAACTTTTAGAACACCAAAATGAAGATTTATACGAAAATTCAGCTTATTATCTCTCATTCCGAGGTTGATCGCTAAAATGACTGGGCTATAATCTTAGATCTAACATTTAATTTGGTTTCTTGAAGAACAGTGACTAGAATATTGCTATTTGTTATTGCACACATAATTTATGATATCGTCGATTTTGTTAGTCAGACCGTTGCAATTTAATTGTATAATTTTCACATCACTCGGAGTTTCCGAATGCGTGTTTATTCGCAAGGTGTTTTGCTTGGTGTTTTGCTTTGCGCAAGGTGTTTCGCTTTGCGAGCTCGTGTTGGTATGTTGAATAGATGTTTGACGACATGGCGTTATGTAGTTTTTGGTCCATTGCTTATGTGTGGCTAGACCTGAGCAGTTGTGATATATGGAGGATAAGCTATGATAAGCAGCATACCATATATCATAGTACGTATCTAAACTTACCACATGAGAACACACCACATGACAACTTACTCTACATGAGAACATCAGCGAACCACGTATAAGTATAACGACCATCCGGTTTTCACATCTTTACAAGTTCCTGAGGTGACACCATTCCTTACATGTGTTGCACTGGATTGAAGTTATGTTTGCCCTTAAAATAACATAACATGTTGAAAAATGCCATGTTTTAGTTCGTCCAGTATTTCTTTCAATACCAGCCATTACGAGGAGTGTTTGAAGCAGTGAGGCATATGGAAGTTGCTTCCTCACCCAAAAAATGGAGCGACTGATTTGAATCTTTCGTCGAAATTGTTGTGATGGTCTTTGGTCGGAACTGAGTTCCGAGTACTTCTGGGGCGAAAACCCGTCCATCATGAGAAGCTTGAAAATATTGTAATTTACGTTACCCCAAATTTGATTTGATTTTACGTTTTCGACATTCCTTGTTATGGATGGGCAGATCTAACATAAAGTTACTTGATTTTTATTTAGCGTATGGTTTTTGTTGTGACACATTAAAAACAAAAATAAAACAAAAATAAAACTTAAAATAGATAGATTTTCCTATGAAGTTTTTGATGAACTTTGCAAAATAGACACAAAAAAAGGAAACGGTCCTGACAATATTCACCCAATTATTCTGGGAAATTGCGCCAGTGGACTGTCACTTCCACTACAAATCATATTCAACAAATCGCTGCTAAATGGTGAATACCCAAACAAATGGAAAACGTCATACATCACGCCACTACACAAAAATAATTCAAAAACTTCAGTGGAAAATTACCGTGGTGTTGCCATACTACCTACTTTTGGCAAATTTTTCGAATACATGGTATATAAGCGAATCCGCTCATCAATAGACGCTGTTATATCGGGAAAACAACATGGGTTTTCTTCTAATCGTTCAACAAGCACAAATCTGGTGGAATTCACACATTACGTGAAAAACGAGATGTCTAATGGTAATCAAATTGATGTATTTTACTCTGATTTGTGTAAAGCGTTTGACCGCGGTAATCAATCGATTCTGATATCAAAAATCATAGAACATGGATTTAGTAAAAATCTGGCAAAATGGATCTGGTCATTTTTAGCCGATCGATATCAATATGTAAAAATTGGTAACGTTTGTTCTTCAAAATTCCGGGTTTCTTCTGGTGTACCACAAGGTAGTCACCTGGCACCATGCCTATTTCTTATATATATAAACGATATTACCGAAATATTTAATGATGTACAAGTTTCACTTTTTGCTGACGATCTAAAATTATATACAATTGTAAATAATCAGTCGGACGCGGAAAAATTCCAACTGGCCATCAATAAATTCACCAGATACTGTAAAAATAACGATCTCAGTCCAAACATCGATAAATGCGTCATTATGTCGTATTACAGAAAAAGGCTGGCATTTACAACTAATTATTACATCGGCAATAAACAACTAAAACGTGTCAACGAGTTTAATGATGGGCTTACTCTTCGATCAAAAAGTCGGTCTAACAAAGCACATCGAAATGAAAATAGCTAAATCATATGCGATGTTTGGATTTATACGTCGCGTCTGTACAAACATGTTCAATCCAATGGCGATAAAATCTTTATACTTTGCATTTGTTCGATCACATTTGGAATATGCAAATGTCATCTGGCATCCATATTACCAAGTTCACAGCGACAAAATAGAAATGCTTCAAAAAAAATTTACATCGTACGCACTTACTCATCTTCGTTTGCATGATCATAATCGACCATTACCACCATACACAACCAGATGTGAAATGCTTAATTTAGACACTTTGAACAGGAGGAGAATAAACTCTTGTATATTCTTTATTTATGATATTTTAACTGGCAAAATTATTTTACCGTCAATAAATCTGCAAATTAATAATACTACTAGAACACTACGTCGCAACAATATGTTTTATATTAAACCACAACGCACAAATTATGCTACCGACGAACCAGTACATCGCGAGTGTAAATACTTAAATGTTATCCAAGAACAATACACTGAATCAGTTTCAAGAACATCATTCCGAAAACAGATAAAAGAGATAAAAGAAGCACATTTTAATACGTTGCATCGATATGACTAATAATGTTAAGAGTGGTTGTAGTCAAGTTATATTTCATAATCTTCTTACATTTTTATATTCTTTCTTTGGAAATTGTAACCTATTAATTTATATGTACAGCTTGCCAATAAGCGGTGTTAAATAAATAAATAAATCTACATAAAACAAAACATGAATACACATTAAATGAGCTTACAATCAATTTGATTGCGCGTCTTTTAGTTAAAAATTAAAAATAAAAAAAAAATATTAAAATATTTGAACATTGGGCAGTATATTTGAACATTAGATGTTTACATCGAGTGAGTCTATCCATGCTACTACATCGGGAGTTGCCAATTGGATGTCTGAAATGTCGCCATTTTATCGTCGAAGTGGACACACAGTTGCAATGTGCTTTTTAGTTTGTTGTGGAGCTCCGCAGTCACATTAAAGGGTCTGAGATTCCCCACTTGTAGAAAGAATCAGCACAACGTCCATGATTCGTTCTTATGCGGTTTAGTGTAGTCCAGGTATGACGTGGCAGATCAAAACCAGGTTGGGCAGAAGTCGGGTTAGTAATAGAATCGCCAGGAGTGTTGGAATCATTCCAGGAGGTGACCTAGGCATCCAAGATATTAAATTTAGTTGCCAGCAGGTTGCTGGCAGTTTTATGTGGAGGCTTTCTTGACTTCAGTCGACAACTTGTGTGGCCACCGTAATATTCGTGCAAGGGTAACGTGATGTTGTTGGTTACCTTTTTATGTTTACGCATGAGTGCATGCGAGCGTCTGAGTGCAGGTGGAGCGATATTGCTTACCACAGGGAGCCAAGGTAAAGGAGTGGACCTGATAGTACCACTTATAGTACGCAACGCGTCATGCAGCTGGCAGTCAACTTTTTTAGTGTGTGTGCTATTCAGCCAGACTGGTGCGCCGTACTCAGCCACTGAGTAAACCAGACTTAGAGCAGTTGTGCGGAGGGTGGTTGGAGTAGCACCCCATGTCGAACCTGCCAGTTTATGCAATATATTGTTTCTCGTTTTAAGTTTTTTTGACGTATTCTCTAGGTGAAGCTTAAAAGAAAGAATTCTATCGAGAGTAATACCCAGGTACTTTGGCTGTTGATTGTATTTAATTAAATAACACTGATAGTTCGTGTTTTGCCAGTTTGTTGTTTAAGTGGAAACAAGAACTCTCGGTTTTACTAAGATTAGGAAATAAGCTCCACGTTTGAAAATAGTCATTCATTATCGCCAGGTCAGTTGACAGCAAATTTTCCAAGAAACCCATGTCTTTGTTTTGAGTGGCCAGGGTCCAATCATCAGCGTACCCAAATTTCTTTGATGTTGTGTCAGGAATGTCATGGATGTACAAATAGTAATGGCGCCAGGACGGAACCCTGTTGTAATGGTATCTGAGGAACCATTTACTCTCATACTTATCCACAGATACCATTACACCTCAGATAATGGTATCCTCAGATACCATTACACTGTGGCAAACCATTGTTAAGCATTTTGGACCTACTACAGGAATTATTTAGATGAACTTTGAATACAGGATTACTCAGCATGTTGTTAATTAAACGTGAGATGGTGTTACAAGGCATTGCATTGAACAGCTTATATATAATCCCAATTCGCCAGACTGTGTCATATGCTGCAGTGAGATCGATAAATAATGCGCCTGTTTTTAATTGTTTTTGATACCCAGCTTCGATGTAGGATGTTAAAGCGAGCAGTTGCTCAGTGCAACTACGATTGGGACGGAAACCAGCTTGTTCGACTGGGATCTGGTTATTCAATATCGGTGCGATACAATTGTATATGAGCCGTTCTAGCAATTTGTAGCATGTGCTCAAAAGCGCAATTGGGCGACAGCTTCCTGGTTCATTGGATGGATTACCTGACTTAAGTATCGCTATCACTTTCGTAATCTTAAAGTGTTTTGGAAGATTGCCGGTTTCTAGGATATTCGAGAAAAATTTAGTTAGCCATTGTTTTCCCGCATTTCTAAGAAATTCTGGAAATTAGCCATCGTAACCCGCTGCTTTTCCGTTTTTTGTTTGGGACAGAGCTGAATCTAGTTCTTCGCTAATAAAAGAGTTCGCGTACTTCAATGGAAACGAGCAATTGCGCTTCATTTCTCTTAGTTTACGTTTAATTGTTCTCTTATGAAGGCGATTAATAGAAGAACGAGACATGTTTACGATATGATTTGCAATGTCCTCTGGATTTATTTCATTGTTAGCACGAGTGATGGAGTTTGAGCCACCCAGTTTCCGAAGGAGACTCCAAGCTTCCCTGCTTGAATGGGAAAAATCAATGTTTTCAACACCGCTAATCCACTTTTGCTTCCTCGCGGCGTCCAGTGAGTAAATTAAGTCATCAGCCACGTCTGCCTCACCACTACTAAGGTACTCCTCATATAATTTATCGCTCTCTCTACTCCAGCCAAGAATGTATTCTTCACGGAAGCCTCTTGGGATGCATTTCTTTGCAGTTCAGATGATGGCTCCAACGAACCTATCATAATTTTTAGGAATGGGTGGGATCTAGCGAATCACTGCATCCAACTCCGACCTATATTTATCCCAATTAGCTTTGTTCAAATTCCATTTAGGCTGAGGAGTAGAGTTAACGAGTGGGATTTGGATTCCAACCTCAAGAATTACTGGACGATGTTGAGAGCGTGGAAAACCTTGTAAGACAGCCCTAGATATTGAATAGGGTTACGTTGTCCGTTTTTTGTGGAAAAACAGAGGTCGGGATTGTAATCACGTCGCCATCTAGCTGATCTAAAGGTTTTCATGTCTTTTGCATCATATACCAGGAACATGTTGTTATCATCCGCCCAGTCAGTCAGTTGTATTCCATTGGGATCGTTGTTTGAGTAGGACCACTGGGTGTGATGGCTATTAAAGTCATCAAAGTATATATTGCTGGGTGGTAAAATAATGGTAGGGTAGCAGCTGGCCATCCTGTATTAGGAGGCTTGTATACGTTTACAATCTTCATGTCCGATATATCAACAACAATAAGATGAATATCGTTGTCCGTCTGTGTAAGTAAATGGGTGCAGTTCATGATTTCTGACTTAACATACGCGGCAGATCCATATGCTTGATGGTAAATAGCACTAATTAATTTGTAACCAACAATGTTTCCTCTAGAGGTAAGTTGCGCTTCATCTGCTGCATGCGTTTCTTGCAGAATTACAACGTCGAAATCGAAATCTTTTAATAGTCTTTGTAAATGCTCAGTTTTTGACTTGCTTATACCTTCAATGTTCAATTGCAAAATTCGGACTGAGGGTCCAATATTTTTTGTCTTATGATGCTGAGAAGTACCGTTGTTATTGTGATTATGGTTCATTTTTATTTTTTTGTATCACAGCCAAGATTTCGAAATGAAATATTTGGCTACCAAGTTTGAATAGACTATTTGCGTTAACCAGGGTGTAGCGCGAGGAGCTTGTCTATTATCACACCCCAGTTACTTGATAATTTAAAGGTACATTACTTGTCTTCATACGAAAACGTATCAAATAGCTTTTGGGCGAATAGATCATGCTAGCAATAAAGTGGTTAATAATTCTGAAACCGACCTTTTGGTTTGTAACGCCCGAGACATTATTATCTCCATTCCAGTAAGATTCTTTCAGTAATATGGCACAGCAAGGTTGGCATGATATATATCAATGATATATATCCGATATATATCATTGATATATATCACGATATTTATTCCCTGATATATATCATGATATTTATAAAAAAATAAATAATTAATTATTCCTACCTTAAAGTTGGAAAAACTGTTAACAGTCGCAGCACTGCTTGAAAAACGCATGACAAAACTAATCTTATGACGAACATTGTAATGAATGCTAAACATATGCTTTGTTATCTAAAGACAATAGTAGTCGCTTTAGTCAGAACTCAAAGAGATAAAACGACTATTGCCGTTGTCGTTGAAATTAGGCATAACCCATACAAGGTTGTACAACTGGTTCAGTAATGGTTCATTCATGGCCATTAGTCACTCAGCAATGGCCGAGTACTGGTAACCACTTAGCCATTAACATAATTTAACTGGATGATAACTTCGGACAATAAATGGCTGCCATTCATAGGCAAACAGCAATGGCCCATACAAGGTTGAATAGTTGGCCCAGTAACGGATCAATAATGATGACCAGTATTGCAACAATGACCGAGTGCTGGCCGCCGTGACTAGACCATTAAAAATCATAAAATAGTATCATAGGCAAATTTAAATAAATTAATAGGCCCATAGAATAACGGAAAAAGATATGGCCTACGTGTTATTGTCGTTAACAGGTCAGAAATTTTTTTAATCTCTGGGGTAGGGTACTCACATAATGGACATGCCTAGTCCACTCGTCCGGCACCTGGGGACTGGAGTTATTCAACTAAGTGTGCTGGAATTTTTTTTTGCTTCCTTGTAAGCGATGTAACTCGTAAATGGTGCACTTTAGGATATATTGGTGCTATGGAACTTTTTGGAACGAAGTTCCTTATCGCGCGTTGCGAAAGGAAGGGCTAGACGGAAAAAGTTAAGACCAAAAAAGAAGACACTTTTTGCTGAATATAAAAGAGAATATAAAAAAATTAATATAGAAAAATTAAACGATTAAAAAAAAACACTAAACAACAAACGAAACGAAATAAGAAATGAAATTTAAATTTTAATATTTTCTTTGAATTTAGTTTATGCTTTGCTTAAGTCGTAAACAAAGTTGTATACAACTTGGAATGCCAATTTATATACAACTTGGAATGCCAATAGATATACAACTTTGTATACAACTTTGTGTACAACTTCATATTCAAGTTTGTATACAACTTTGTATACAACTTTGTATACAACTTTGTATACAACTTTTAAACAACTTTGTACACAACTTTTAATACAACTTTTAATGCAACTTTGTAAACAACTTTGAATACAACTTTGAATAAAACTTTGAATACAACTTTGAATACAATTTTGTACATAAATTTGTATACAAGTTTGCATACAACATTGTTCCCAGTATTCCCATTGTTAATTGTATACAAAGTTGTATAATCTTCAAAGTTGTATAATCTTCACTAATTATTTGAAAGGAACTTCGTTCCATGCGGGTGTCCCTTGACACCTCTTTACTTTTTTGTTCCTTAAATGTTTTTCTATAACTTAAAATAAAAAAAAAAACAAAAAATATTTGTTTTGTTGCAAATTTTTGCGAAAAAATGTCTAGAAAACGATAGTTTTCAACGGAATTTAGTTATTTGTAAATAATTGTTAATAACATAATTGATCCCTCTATCTTGTAGCTGAAACCTCAACGAAAAAAATAAGCTTCAGAACGTTTCATTCGGCTTGATAATTTTTGCACAATTCCATTTTGCACTTAATGCCTGAAAAAAAGTTGTTAACTTTGGGCAGGCCGCAAGGTCTGAGTTTTCATCCCATCGCAATCTGCTTGACGGGGATCGAAAGGGTGTAGTGCAGCTTTAAATAACAATTTTGTTGCCTATACCCATATTCAATATTAACAACAATTACAGTGGTTTGAAAAAACCGCGAAAATTCCTTAGTTGCAAAATTAAATTTCTCAACGAATTTTCCAAATGCCAAATTGCTTGGTCATTTAAACTAAAGTGTACTGGTTATTTTCTATAAACCGAATATCGGGCGATTTATGGTTCCAGTAATGGCCCAATAACAATAACCAAGTATTGTTAACCATTATTAGGCCAGTGCTTGGCCATACAAAGGTAACTATATACCGGCTCTATTCTGTAACATGTCTATTCTAGTACTGGCCCAATAACAATATCAAAGCACTGTTTACCATTAATGGACCAGTGCTTGGCCGTATTTCAGAGTACGCAAACCCTGCTTGGGAAACTGGAAGAGGATCTTAAACTAGAGCAACCTTTAGAAGTTAAGAAACTTTATCGAAGAAGAGACATGGCTTTAAATGCACCTCATCACCTAGTTAATTCATGCTTGACCATCGATTTTTAGGTTAGTAAACGTTACAACAACCACCAAAGAGAAGAACCATATATTTCCTTATTTAAATATAATTATTTCAGTCTTCATTCCATTTGGCGCTTTTAACTCAATCTAGACCTTTTTCAAAATATGTATTTCATTCTTAGTTCAGAAATACACCACCAATGGTGTGGTGAAATGGAATGACTACCCAAGCAGGGCATTCCAGAATTTTAAATACGACCAAGCACTAGTCCATTAATAACTAACAGGATTTGACTTATGTTATTGGGCCTGTACTAGAACCATTCATCGGTTGATCTATGGTTAACAGTAAATAGCCAGTGTTTAGTTACCTTTGAATGGTTAAGCACCAGCCCATTATTGGTAAACAATACATGGCTCTTGTTATTGGACCATTGCTGGAACCATGAATCACCCGATCTACGATTTATAGAAAATAACCAGTTCAGTTTACTTTAAATGGCTAAATTATGGCACGTTAATGGTTAACATCAATTGGCTATTGTAATTGGGCCAGTACTGGACCATGAATTGGCCGATCTTTGTCATTTGGTTAAAATACACTAGAGTGTTATCCATTTTAGAAATATATAGTTTGAAAAATATCACCTACAGTATAATTATCATATCTCTGCTGAAAGACTGATAATATGTAATGTTAAAATTGGTATAAGTTTTAAATAACTTTTACTTTATTATACTTAAATATTTTTTATTTAATTTATTTAAATTTACATATGATAAAATTTTATTTTTTTTTTATGACCCTGTCATGGTTGCCTGTTTTCGGTCATTGCTGCAATACTGGTCATCATTATTGGTCTGTTACTGGGCCAGTTGTACAACCTTGTATGGGCCATTGCTGTTTTTCTCTCTGGCAAATAAATGGCAGCCATTTATTATCCGAAGTTATCAACAAGTAAAATTATTTTAATGATCGAGTAATAGTTGCCAGTACTATAAGTCATGGTTGCCAGTATCCAGCCATTGTTGAATTACTGGTCGGCAGTAATTAACCATTACTATACTAGTTGTATAACTTTGTATGGGTCATTACATGGCAGTCATTTATTGTTCGAAGTTATCATACAGTTACATGGTGTTTATGGTCTAGTTTTAGTTGCCAGAACTCTACCATTGCTGCATTGCTGGTCGCTAGCAATGGACCATTACTGTACCAATTGTACAATATTGTATAGGTATTGATGATGCAATTTGACCAAATAAACAAGACAAAGCAAAGCAAGTAAGCGTATTCGTCATTTGAACTTGTGCAATTGAAGATATAGACGGATAGACTTGATAAATTGCCGATAAACTAAATTGGAGTTGCCATATTTGAATTTAGTTTATATGCAAACAGGTAAGAAACGAGAAAGCAATGCACTGCTCTGCATACAAGTGTGGGAAGGGCCGTATATTGAATAATATTTAAGATAAACAACTTATTCAAAAATAAATATCAGGACATGATATATATCGGATAAATATCTGATATATATCGGATATTTTGATATTTAGATAAATACATATCATGATATTTGCCAACCTTGTGGCACAGCGATCTGTTGTTACTTCAATACTTGCTAAACTGATATAAATCCAACCATCTCCTCAATCAATTCGTGATAGGGTTTCTCAAACGGGATCCCGGGATCCCGTTTTCCCCGGGATCCCGGGGGTAAATTTTTATTAACATTTTTTTGTGCTTTTTTCAAAGATATTAAAAGTATTCTCACTCAAAAATCGAGTAGTTTTTAATTCTTTTCCCTCTGTAGTAATTAATTCGTTCAAAATTAGGAAAATGTTTTTTTTGACACATATGGTATCATGGATTTTTTGTATTTTTTTAACACATATAAACACAACAAATTAAAACCAATCAAACTTAAAATAGGTAAATTTTTCTGAGAAATCTACCTAAAACTTGCGCTTCATTTCTCTTAATTTATGTTTAATGGTTCTCTTGGACGGATGGTTCAATGGATGGTTGAATGGACGTTTCGTTACGAAAATTCGGACAAAACTGAGTGATGGCGTCATTGACAACCTAGTTTTTTGAAAAATTTTTTAAAAATTAGTATTATGAATTTATTTTTGTTTTGTTTGTATTCTTTTTTATTTAATTTCTGAAGTTTTTCTAATTAAAAATAATGGAAATTTAAAAATCAATAGCGCATTTTTGTGCTGTTTTAATTTTACACATTTTTCTACCACCCAATTAGAAAAATCTAGCTTTTTAGCGTTTCCCGGGATCCCAGGAATTTAATATTTTTTGTCCCGGCTTCCCGGGATTTGAATTTCTACGGAAAATGAGAAACCCTAATTCGTGAACGTACCATATTACAAACGCTTTTACTCATTCCATCGATAAGAACTACACTATTCTAACTTTGGGAGCCAAGTCTTCTTTTCTAGTTATATGTATAAAATGGACATCAGTATCATTTTATCAAGGTATTAATTTAATTGATCAAAAACACTGAGCACTTTATTTTCCTTAGTTAAAACGACCAGTTTATCAACATGAGAAGTTACAACAAAACGAATAAGTGAACAAAAAACAACAACTTTACTATCACTTACCAAACCTACCCCACAGTTTTTTTTTATTTCTTGACTTAACCTCAAAACATGAAACACATACTTATCTAAAACTAAAAATTAAATATTTGAATGTTTACAATATAATCATGTGGTTCATAGTAAGCAAATATTTGTGGATTTCTTTTCGCTAAAATATAAAAGATTAATTATTACATTAATGTTAACTATAATAATTCATGAAGGTTACCCAAAAACAACCGTGATGGAAATTTCCTTCAATCTCACTTATTTTTATACAAAATGCAATCATCCTTAATATTTCGAACATACTATGAAAGTTAGAGTAATATCGTATCTATTTCATCAAACATATTGTCTCTAGTGAAAATTTAAAATAACAACCAAGGTTAGTGGTCACATTTCAATTTTATGTTTTTAGGGTTCCGTTTTTATAAAGAAACACTATTGATGAGAGTAAAAGTTTTTCCCATTTTATAGGTTATCTCGTAAACTATAAATCCTATATATAGACCTGAAATTTGAGATATGAACCGTTTTTTTTTGAAAGTGGTATAAGTCAATTTTTGAAAAAATTGAGTTAGTGGTAGTTTTAGAAAGATAATGATGGCCTCTTTCTATATATATAATCATACCTTCAATAGAGCCCGATTTGGGGTGGAGCGTGGGTGGAGAAATGGCTAAAAGATCGTTTCAACATTTTATTTGTTTATATCAATAGAAATTTGTGAATAACTTTTGTTAATTTTATTTTTTTTTTTAAACTAGCATCTTTTAATTTTAAAGTAAAAGAAAACAGAAGTTTCTATCTTTAATAGAACCGAAGTTATGAATTTTTGAAAATAACTCATCAAGAAATTTAGAACCGCTTATACTACGTGTTTTGTTCTTATTTTTTAGAATATGTTATTATTGAAAGTGGTATAAGTCCATTTGGAGCGAAAAAATCAATTATTTTAATTTTAATTTTAAATAACTATTATTGCATCATAAAATTAAATTAAAGAAGACCAACATCGTAGAAGAGGAGTAGGATTCTTAGTTTCCAAAAATATAAAGCCAACCATAACGGCCACAGTTGTCAGACAGATCAATGTTACTGCAACTAAAAAGTAATAGAGTGCTAATCAACTTAATTCAAGTATATGCTCCCACAACAGATAGTACAGATATAGAAATAGAGAGTTTTTACAATGAAGTGGAAGATTTACTAAAGTTGACAAATAGAAAAGACGTAACAATGATCCTGGGAGACTTTAATGCAAAAGTTGGCAGTGGCGTAATTGAAAACGTAGTAGGCAAATTTGGACTAGGCTCCAGGAATAATAGAGGATCCAGACTTATAGATTTCTGTATTGATAACAATTTTGGTATTACCAACACATGGTTCGAACTACCCAAAAGACGTCTCTATACATGGGAAGCTCCTAGAAATGAACAAGGCCCAAAAATTAGAAACCAAATTGATTTTATTCTAATTAATACGAGGTTTAGAAACATCATTAAATCAGTCAAAACATTCCCAGGTGCAGACATCCAATCTGACCATAATCCGCTGACAGCAAACCTGAAAATTAGATTAAAAACAGTCTCCAAGAGTTTTAAAACACGTAAAACTGACTATAGCCTATTAGAGGTGGAGGAAATCGTGCAAAGAACAAATACGAAAATGTGCGAACAAAAGGTAACTATTACAGACGAGCAGTTGTGGAAATTAAATGGTCATGTTTTAAGAATGCAATTGCAAACGTGTCAAAAGATCTGGACAATTATGTAACACCTAAAATAAAAAATGAGTGGATGACTAAGGAAATCTTGGAATTGATGAACGAACGTAGGAAACTGAAAAATGATCTTCCAAAATACAGAGCTTATAACAAAAGAATTAGAAATGAAATAAGAAGAGCTAAAAATAGTTTTTGGGAAAGACAATGCATAGAAGCAGAATCTCTAGATCTACAACACAATATGCTAGGCTTACACAAAAGGGTTAAAGAAATCACCGGAAGCTCCAACAATAAAAAAATGTGGCATAATTACAGATGTAAATTTACCGGTAAAATATTTTTATGGTAATTTTACCGTAAAATTACCAGTAAGATTGGTAAAATTGGTAAAATAGGTAAAATATAAAACTGGATCAAAAAATTAAATTATGGTTGTATTTTCAACTAATCCAAAATGTACGACTTTACTACAATCATTTCTATAGGTTATAAAAACATTAGATGCAGATCAAATATATTTTTATTGAGATAAATATGCTTAGACAAGCTATTATGCAGAGTATTTATAGACAGGAATATACATAATCAGCAATGGAAAATTCTTTTATATCTAAAAAATGAACGCAAATCGGCTGTTGTTTACTTAGCAGTACATCTTGAAAACGGACAACACGTTTTTTGCACATCTACAAAAATGGAACAAATCCTGGACCAACTGGCTATAACGATGACAGCTTTTTTCACTGTTATGTCGAAGTTATGTGTTTGTAAGGACAATACTATATTCGGAAATGTTTACGTATTAGTATTACACATGGAATGGAAATATAAAAACATTTGAACGGAGGTGGGGAGGGGGCACAAATTCAAAAAGTGAGTCTACAGAAAACCAAGCATATTCATTGAAACTTAATATATGTTCAAACTATAAGCGATGCATCCCAATCTAGATAAATGCTACTTTCATCGCATGTGGTTGGAAAATGAGCCCGGTTCAACGTTTTTCAGCATTGATAATTGTCAACGACATTAAACGTGTGATGTAATGTGTCACTTCAGATATGCAAAAGCCGACGATGGAATGGTTACATTAATTACGCGTGCAACAACCAAAATCTAGTTCGTGCATTGTTTCATGGTAAAAATATAAAAGGCAAACGGCTAAAAAAATTTTTTTTCTCAAACTCGAAACCAAAATTTATAATGAAGGGCTGATAATGTTTCGTTGCGTTGTGTCTTCTTAACCGTTTGAGAATTCCATCGATCTGCTGCTGTTGCTGCTTCGTTTAAAGTATGATTGCAACGCGAACGAAATTACTTTCAAATTATTTCCAAATATTCTAACTTACTATAAGAATCACGATTTGTGAGAAAACGAACTATACTTGCGGCCAACAATAAAGACATCTATCTACGAACTTCACAATATTATTCAATCTAACATTCAAAGCAAAGAAATAATATAGAAATCCGTCTACACTGCTATAGAGTCAAATGAAGCATTTTGTTTTTCCAACAGAATGTTTTTAATTTACTCGATCTGTCAGAACACGTACTGCAATTGAAAAACAGTTCACCGCAGTGTACCGATGAAATGCATAAGATTTACTCTTTTATTCGTATTAATTGCTCGCTTCTGCATAAAGACATACTGCTGAGCCGAACTGCATATCATCTGAAATGAAATGATTTGCTGGAATCAATAACCTTGGCTAGCGTCAATCTAGAGCTGTTTAAAAAAGTGTTCAATACCTCAGATGCATTTTGGTCTAAGATCTAGGTTTTCAAAGGCATCTTGTTGTGATAAATATTCTTGTTGTTGTAATAAATATTCTATAATTCCACGAAAAAAGCACAAACTATGATTTTTATTAAACAAAGTCTAATCAAATTTTACTGCAATTTTACCAATTTTACCAAGCCAAAGTAATATTACGTAATATTACCAATTTTACCGGTAATTTTACCATGGGTAATATTACCTTTACATCTGTAGGCATAATTAAAGATAGAAACGGAAAAATGCTATTGAGCCCAAATGGCAGATTGAACCGTTGGAAGGAATATATCCAGGAGCTGTTTGATGACAACAGACAAAACTTAGTGCTACAGGAGGAAATGAGCGGGCTACCAATAATGCTGGACGAAGTTAGAATGGTGGTAAAAAAATCAAAAGATAGGTTGGCCACGGGACCAGATGAAATACCGAATGAAATGTTGAAACTGTTGGACGAAGAAGGTATAAAAATCATGACAGACTTGTTCAACAGAGTGTATAACACTGGTATTCTGCCCAAAGATTGGCTCAGCTCTAGTTTCATCACAATTCCTAAAAAAAGTAACGCTTCCGAATGTAAAGACTACCGTACCATCAGCCTGATGAGCCATTGCTCAAAAATATTTCTAAAAATCATTCACAACAGAATTTACAACAAATTGGAAGCTAATATTAGCGAATCGCCATTCGGTTTCAGGAAAGCATTGGGTACTAGGGAAGGTCTATTCGCCTTCAACACTCTGGTGCAGAGAAGTAGAGATATGAACGAAGAAGTACATTTATGTTTCATAGACTTCGAAAAAGCCTTTGATAAAGTACGCCACGACTAGCTCATGGAAGTGATGAATAGAAAAAATCTAGATGGGAAGGATGCGAGAATAATTGGCAACCTATATTGGAACCAGCAAGCAAAAATCAGAACCACTGATGGCACCACTGATAACGTAGAAATTCTTAGAGGGGTGCGCCAAGGCTGCAGGCTTTCCCCGGGGCTTTTCAACGCGTACTCAGAAGAAATGCTAATGGATGCTCTAGATGAAATTGGCGAAAATGAGGTGAAGTACGATTATAACAGCTGACGCAAGCAACAAAAGTGAAATAACTAGCAGAATTGAACAAGCTAGAGCTCCTTTCAAGAAAATGGCAAATGTCTTATGTAAAAGAGAAATTAATATGAAGC
The DNA here is from genome assembly GCA_963693315.1 of Diogma glabrata. Taxonomy (NCBI): domain Eukaryota; kingdom Metazoa; phylum Arthropoda; class Insecta; order Diptera; family Cylindrotomidae; genus Diogma; species Diogma glabrata. Next base: position 158,967,909 of record OY856186.1, read on the forward strand.
TGAAAAGAAAGATTCTTAAGTGTTACATTTGGTCGGTGCTGTTATATGGAGTAGAAACATGGACGATGACAAAGGCGATGATAAAAAAAGTAGAGGCGTTTGAAATGTGGTGCTTCAGAAAAATGCTAAGAATTCAATGGACGGATAGAATCACTAACGCAGAAGTACTATTAAGAGCCAGTACAAACCGACAATTGTTAATCACCATCAAGTCGAGAAAATTAAAGTACTTAGGACATATAATGAGAAACAACAAGTATAGAATATTACAGCTGACTCTACAAGGAAAGATTGTTGGTACCAGAAGTCGTGGCAGGAGAAGAATCACGTGGCTGGAAAACTTATCAGAATGGTTCAACGTATCATCATTGGATCTACTAAGTTTAGCCAAAGACCGAGGAAACATTCATGAGTTGTTGTCCAACCTCCGGACCGGAGTGGAACCCTAAGAAGAAGAAAATTAAATTGGTTTAAAGTGTGAAAAATATCACAAAATTTTAGTTACATTTGCCTATATTTTATATTAATGCAAACGCAAATCCTTAAATATCTCAATATAGAAAAAATGGACTTATACCACTTTCAAAAAAACGGTTCATATGTACCCGGGTAGAAGTTACCAATATTACACAACGAACCAATCTTGGGCAGGGCCAACCTTGGGCTATTTATATAAATATCAAAATATCCGATATATATCGGTTATATATCAAGTTCTGATATTTATTTTAGAATTATTTGTTTATCTGTAATATTATACAATATGTAGTTCTGGTTTTACGTAAGCAATCTTTCTATGATTTGAGATCCTCATCCCCATGTATAAGCAAAAAGTAAGATTACGAAAGCGTCAGATTTTTTATATCCCCTCTCCTTTTGTTAGCAAAAATTCAAGGTTGGCAAATATCATGATATTTATATAAATATCATGATATTTGCCAACCTTGACTGCAAAATTGAGAAAAAATCGTAGAACCCGAAGAAGAATAAAAACGTCAATTTACCAGCTTTTTCGTTTCCAAGCTTATCACTTAGCTTTGATTGCACAAATCCAAAACACGAAAAGGTTTGCTTAAGTGATGCGGTAGCCGAAAATGAACTAACCAGCTGTTTACAAAAGAGCTAAAATAAAAAGCTTGTTGAGTTGGCCAATTTGCATCATCAATAGTAATTCCTTTCCATTATGCCATTGGTGGTGTATTTCTAAACTGAGATGAAACACAGATTTTGAAAATGGTGTGGATTCAGCTAAAAGCGCCATTACAAATGGAATAAAGTCTGAATTAATTTTATTTAAATAAGTAAATGCTTCTACTTTTTGGTGGTTATTCAAAAGTTTAGTTAAAAATCGAAAATTGGAATCAAGCATATTAAGGTGCATATAAAGCCATATCTCGATATGACATTCTTCGATAAAAGTGTTTCTTAACTTCTAAAGGTGCTCTAGTTTAAAATCGAGTTCAAGTTTATTCCAAAGTTGAACTACAACGGCAATACTCGTTTGGCCTCTTTGAGCTCTTTTTAAAGCGACTATTGGCTTTAGGAAGCATAGAATATTTTTAGCATTCAATACAATATTTATGTCATTTATAAGTTTAGTTATGTCAGGATCTGTTATGTTTGTAGTCTTGGCATAGCTGAACCAGATTACACAGATTTTTTGAAAATGACTTGATAGCATGGTCATTGTATTCCAACGAACTTCATGGGATAAAATAAGTTTCTTTCCGAGAGTTTTCCAAGAGGACAGGTATAAAATGTTTATTTCGACAATATTTTATTACACGTAAAATGTGACCAGTAAATGCAGAATTGTCAAAGTCCAATAGGTTTAATATATGAGCTGAACATCTATATTGTTTTAAATTGTCACCTTCTACGTATCTTCTCATTTTAGCAATATTATTATCTGTAACTATGCTTTGTACTGATACTCCAAATTTTTAGTGGCGTTAAAGATTGATTCCAAGGCATTATCTTTAAGGTATTCTGTCTGATGTATGATTTTTACCAGATGCACTAACAGTATCGATAAGTAAGTAGAAATTTACCGGACTGAGCTACAAAAGACGTACATAGATATTATTGGTTCGTTATGTACGTTACTCCATTCCATTCAATGAATACAATTTTTTCATCTTATTTATTTTAAAATTCAATCATTGTTTCGGAATAAACTTTGTTCAAAATAGGTCCTCCAATCGGTGTTTCCTCGAAGGGACATAACCGTTTGGTATTTTATTACAACAACAAACAACACACCAACGATGTACTATATTAGAAATGCAATACAATACCCATTCAAATTTTAAATCTACAAGCTGACAATTTCCTGCAGATATAATGAAATAAACATTCATTCGATTTTGTTTGTATAATAACCTGAAACAAATTCGGAAAACTACATGAATAAATAGGGTGTTCCATGATAAGGATACGTATTGCGCACAGATTGTTGGACTGTTAACAGTTTATCCAACTTAAGAATAGGAATAGTTAAACATTAATTTTTTTATAAATATCATGATATATATCAGGGAATAAATATCGTAATATATATCAATGATATATATCGGATATATATCATGACAACCTTGCTTGGGCCCGTATTGGTGAGCCAAGCCTTGGTAAGTTAACTTTGGTTTCAGTTCTGGGCCAGTTGTAAATGCTTAGACTGAACCAAGATTCAGGTTATTATATCACCATGCTAATGCATTGTAAACATGTGCAAGCCATATTATGTTTATCTTTATTTTTATATATGTTACTCTTTCTACAACCTCATTCCACACATTTAAAGGAGGCCTGGAAATTAGTTTGTTAGATCTGGCCCAAGTCTGGTTTGCCAGACTTGGCCCCAGGACATCAGTCCAAACTTGGTTCAAGCTTGGACCGTTTTAAAATGTTAAGCCTGGCCCAAACCCCAAAAGCTATGGCGCGGGTTTGGCCCCTTATATTTTTCTTACCCGGGTATAAAGCTAACTTGTCTCCTCAAGATGACGGATACAAAAATAAATAAAGATGTTTTTTTTTGTTTTACAAGGATGCGATGTGAAGCCTTTAAGAAAATACTTTTTTACTAAGTCAAGTAGGGTATCATATGAAAGGGCTTTACTTTAGTATTCCGTAAACTTGTGTTTTAGAATTTTTCACCACACAGTTTTTTGTATGATTTTGAATAATAGTGTTTCTTCGTGTTTTCATTCCCCACTTAGTTCCGAAATCCGAACCTAATTGATCGAAAAAATTTAAGTTTTTCGAATTATATTGAAAAAGACTTCTGAACGAAAAATATAGCGAAGCGTTAAATATTTAATTATCAAATAAATATGCAACTTTAAGTTGACCCGTGCTCCCTGCATTTCGAGCTTAATTGACAGAAAAATTTGAACAAATTCACAGATAGGAAGTTTGATAAACTCTGAAAGAAAACTTTGGCGATGTGTAACATAATTATATTTCTATATTTTGAGGGGTGAGATTTGGGAAGGGCGAAAATAAGTCTTTGTTCGACCCAAACGAGTATGAAAGAGCTCTTAATTTAAGAAATATTGCAATTTTTTTTAGAATTTTGATATGCACAGGTTTTAATTTCAATTATTATTGAATTATTATTTAACAATTTCAATTATTATTGAATTATTATTTGAATTGATACTATATTGTCCAATTTAAACCATTTACGAACTGGTGTTATTGAATCTCAATTAGTGATGCACCAGGTCCTCAAAATTCAAAAAACCAGGTATCGGGTACCCGGCCTATTTTTCATAATGCCCAGCCGGGTACTCGGTCCGGGTATTTGATTAAATTTTCATTAACAAACAATAGAAAATTCTGAAAATTTTTAACAATTTAAGTTGAAAAAAACCAGAATATGTATTGTTTTATATTACAATTTCTAGAATAAATTTTAAATATGAATTGAATTTGAATGGATTTCAACAATTTCAGTACAACAAGACAAATTTAATATTTTAAAGCTTTAAAAGCTTTAAGCTGAGGTTTTATTTAACTTGGGTGACCACCTCGCCGAGTTTGACCAGGTTATTTTTTTTTTTTTTTTAAGGCGTTTATGCTCTATGTAGGAGCGTTGCCAGGCTAATCAGCTTTGAATATTCACCACGGTCATTCGCAACAGCGACATAATTACCATGGCAGCCGATTTTTTTAAGGACGTTTATTACGTCAGTCTCCCATTGTAGTCGTGGTCTACCTCGCGGTCGCCCACTCCCTGGGGTACTAACGTACATTTTTCTAATCATTCCAGACTGTGAATCGGCTCGTAGAACATGCCCAAAAAAGCAATCCTATTAGAACGGATACAACCTATTATATCAGGACCCTCAAGAAGGTCTCTGATCTCAAAGTTATACCGGGTTCTATACTCTCCATCACGTCTGTCTTAAGTAGACCAAAAATGTAGCGGAGGATCTTACGCTCAAATACAGATAAATGCGATTTGTCATTTTGTGTAAGGGTCCACGTTCGCGACCCATACATCACGACCGGTCTAATCAATGTCTTGTATAACTTGAGTTAGTTGATACATACAGGAGATGTTTAATTGAGTAGAAAGTTCGATTACCTGCAGCGATTCGAGCTTTTATATATGTAAGTACATATGCTGTTATTTGAGTCAAGCATTGATCCCAAATATTTAAAGGATTCAACTCCCTCAATTCGTTCATCGTCGCACATCAAATCTTTCTTCTCAGCTTCTCTTGAAAGTAAACATTCATATGTTTGGTTTTATTGTAGTTAATTTGCAGACCAATTTTCCTAGCACCACTCTCAAGCGACTTGAAAGTCTCACTCATAACAGCTTTACTTCGACCGAGAATAACAACATCGTCAGCGTAAGCAATCAAATGTACTGAGTTTATTGACAAGACATTGTTATTAGTCGGTAGTTTCTTTTGACGGCACACATATTCCAAGGCTGAATTAAAAAGTATAGGAGAGATAACATCACCTTGTCTTAAACCGGAGTCGACTTTAAAAAACTTTGGTATTTCGTTCTCTACTCGTACACAGCATTGAGAGTTCTGTACTCTCATTTTGCATATTGACACCAGAGCAGACCATAGAGTCTCTCGTTCGAGAGAGTCGTAGGCCTGCCTGAAATCAATGAAAAGTTGGTGCACAGGTATGTTTAACTCCCGACACTTTTCCATAATCATCCTTAACGAAAAAAGTGCATCGGTAGTACCTCGGCCCCGCCGGAAACCACACTGATATTCTCCAAACAGTTGTTCAGCAAAAGGATTGATTTTGGATAGCAAAATGTAGGAAAAGATCTTATATGCTGTGCAAAGGAGAGCGATTCCTCTGTAGTTTGCGCATTGTAGGCGATTACCTTTTTTATTGATTGGTATCGGCATAGCTGTGTTCCAGTCCTGTGGCATGGTTTCAGTCCTCCAGATCATTTGAACAAGTTCAAACAATCTTAACGATAGAGTTTCACCACCATGTACAATCATTTCGGATGTTATATCGTCGATACCAGGTGCTTTATTGCGTTTTAATTTTGACAGCGCCGCATCGAATTCCTCTTTGGTTGGTTCGTCTACATGTACCTTTGACGCACGAATAAGCTTTGCTCGCCGCCCAACTTTTTGCTGGTCACTTAAGTTGAGAAGATTCTCAAAATAAGCGGCCCAAGTATCTAAAATATTTTTAAGGTCTACTTGTAGCGTACTTCGTTTTGAATAGCAGTCGATCTAGTTTGAGGGCCCTTTTTTAAGGTTTTAACCTGTTGAAAGAAGTTACGCGATTGATGTTCCTTATTGAAGCTTTCAATCTCCGCACACTGTCTCTTCCACCATTCTCGCTTCGTTCGTCTACATAGCTTTGTAACGGCTTGTCTTGCCAGTTTATAGTTCTCCTTCGTGAACCTGGTGTTGCGTCCTTGTAGATACTTCAGATAGCAATCTCTTTTGTATTGAATAGCGTCAAGGCATGCTTGATCCATCCATGGCTTCTGGGAGTGGTTCTGTGGTCGTCCAAGTATTCCTTCAGCAGCGCTTAAAACAGCATATTTGAGCAAATACCATGACTTATCGACGTCTCCATTAATGGTTTCTGATTTATCCAATGTTTCGGCAATATGGATTTGATATCTCTCTTCTGTTTCAGCATTCTTTAGTGATGAGATGTTAAAACGTTTCCGTTGATTGAATTTTGGAATGCCTGGATTTGGGAAGTGGAACCTTATCGTTGCACATACAAGGAAGTGGTCACTAAGTTATAACTCTAAGTTATAGGAGTAGTAATTTCTGAACTCCGCTTTTATAAAAAAAACTCATGGGATGGGACAAAATTTTTTCTTATTTCCATGTGATAAATTTTCAAAATTAACAAATCTTCTAGCTAAATTAAAATCTTATGGCATAGATGATCAAACTGTCTCACGAATTCATAGTTTTCGTACAGTTCCTCAACTTCATGTTAATTTAGATGGTATCACATCCAAAATTTCACACCACACAGGAAATTCACAATTTTACCGATGTCAGAACATTGAATGCCGCTTAAGTTAAGCTTCAATTTCGTGCTAGTCACTAATGATATAAATTTATTAATCAATTTTATACATTAATCTATTCTAATATATTAAACAATTGTAGGGTAATTTCGTTGTTACAATCCAACCAAAACCAAATGTTATCGTTTATTAGGGATGTATCAACTTCCTATTAAGGATGAACAACATAAAACTTTCCTATTAATATAAACAAGGACGACTGAGTTACGTTAAACTTCTGGGCGCCGTTAATGAAAATAACATGAAATGGAATGGAACAAACATGTGTTCAACCTTGCTTAATCTATACAATGCAAAAATTAGAATTTAGAACACATGAGCCGATGTAACAAATTTTTAACAAGAGACTAATTCTGTTGATCTATAAGTCATTTGTTAGCTCTTGTATGGAAAATTGATGTCATGTTTGGGAAGGTGGTTGTCAGTCAACAATGAAATCGTCGCCTTAATAATGAAACAACGTATGCTATTTATACGTTGTTTTTATATTATAGGTGCGCTGCATTCCCCATAAGAGTATCTTTGAATTGGCGTTTTTACATTTTCGAATTATTTTATGACTGGGGGTAAGAATTAATAAATTATAAATTAACGTCCATGCAAATGCATGCGCACATCAAACTTTAAACTCAAATATCTCGAAACTATACTTTTACGTATACGTCATTTCATTATTAAAGCGACGAAATATCTTGATTCTATGCGATTATACTGAGTAAACTGATCACCTTTATGCACTCCAGCAGCAAAAAATGTGATCGAACTGCCCATTTACTGTAAATAAATACGACCTCTATGAGGCGTACTTAAAAAAATTCAAAACATCCTTCCATCATGTGCGCAGTACAATCAATAAACAAGGAGTTCTGGAATGTCCCATCTGTTTGCTTCCAAAATATTCCATTTTAGAACATGTTCATTTCCAAACGATTATTTTCCATGTCCGTTTTGCAAAAATGTTGCTGAAATGATGCTATGTTAAACCTCTTCCTTCAATACCCGGCTGATTGTAAACATAAAACTTTGACCTTGAATGAAACTATAAAAAATCCCGTGGTGTTAAACCATATGATCTGGGGATTCTTATCACCGAAACGAGAGGTTACACAACCAGAAAACATGTCATATAGCAATTGAATTGGTTCACGTGCTATATGGCATGTGGCACCGTGTTGTTGAAACCACATGTTGTCCACATCAATTTCGTCTAACTAAGGTAGAAAGAACTCGGTTATTATGTAGCCACCTCGAGCACCAGTAACAGTCACATTTTCGAGCCTTTGAGTTGGAAGTCCTCTCTTTCGGAACTCTTTCGCAAACAACTGTGTTTGTACTACACAGCGGTATTAAGGTGACACTGAAAATGGAATTCCACATTTACAACTTCAAAAAAATACTAAAAACTTAACGTTCACAATTTTCAAAGCAGAAACTAGCAAAAGACACATACATTTCAGCACGCAATCTCTGTTTCTAAAAATAAAACAATTAAAATTATCTGTAAACAAAAATAAATATAAATGTACATTATACAGCATATTATACGATTTATGTACCCAAGTGTGCCGTCGTTAAAAATTGTGCATTGAAATACCAATCCTATTAGTACGTTTTCTATTTATATTAAAAACAAAGAAAAACGAACGTAAACACTTACCCACCAGCTACCAAATGAATAATTGTATCTCGTTCACGGATGGACATCTCTTGTTTCCGATATTTCTACAGAAAATAATTTATATGTATGTAAATAGATAAATTTCGGCCTTTTTTATTCAAACAAAATTAACTGATTACGTAATCACAACTATTTGTGTAAATAGAAAATATTAACTTTTTTTTTTGAAAATATTGTCACATTTTGCTTTACTTTTTCATAAAAATTAACAATAATTACACATTATTTGTAAATAAACATTTATTTACAACACAAGTATTAATTTTCTATCAATATAACTTTTTCTTTAATTTTTACACAACAAAAACACAGAAATTGTATTATGTAAATTATATTTTTAACAACAAAAATTTCTATTTATATATATAAATATATTTTTTTTAGTTTTAGATGAAATCCCAAAATAACAAGAAATTGAGGTTATGTTTTTTTAGAAAATAAAAATTACTTTAATGTTAATAAAAATTATAAAATTTAATACAATATATAGTATCGATATTTATCTAATTTGAAAATAATGTTAATGTTTTAAGTTTTTTTAGATATTGCATTAAAAAAATTCAATTACGTTTCAAAAATTTAATATTATTTTAATTTTATCTTATCAAATGAATTAAAAGGAAAACTTTTCACAACTTTCTCATACGTTCGACCAAGAGCAACTGACGAGTGACGGATTTTTATATTTCATTTCTCATTCTCTTTAATTTTTTATTACATTGTTGCCTAGACATCACATCGATATAGATATTTTTTTAAAATAAACATAATTTTACACCGACGTTTAGAAAAAGAAGTAATTGTATGATTTTTTAGAATAGTATATTTTCCTACAAGAGGTGAAAACACTGCTTTTTCGTGAGTGAAAATTTGTTCACGAGACGCGTTAGCGTCGAGTGGGGCAATTTCACGAACATAAAATGTTTTTATCTCGCGTAGGAAATGCAATTTTTTCTATGATAATTAATATATAAACGATATTTATTAGAAATTATTAAATTAGATTATTCAATATCAATTTCGGAGTGACGTGAGTGATCCATTATTAATGAATGAAATTATATTTGTTAAATATAAAAACTTTTTTTAACGAATTGTAATCACCTATTACTTTCACCCACTGTTTAACGACAAATTTTTTAGAAAAACCCTTTAATTATTATTTTTTCCCAAAAGAAATTAAAACAAAAACAAACAGGCAAAACTTCAATTTTATCGTTAATTTTATTTGTATTTCCTGACTAGTTTCGGAGTCTATGAGTCCATTAACAAAGGATTTACAACTGATGTAATATGCATCCAATGCATCCAGTTGTAAATCCTTTGTTAATGGACTCATAGAGTCCGAAACTAGTCAGGAAATACAAATAAAATTAACGATAAAATTGAAGTTTTGCCTGTTTGTTTTTGTTTTAATTTCTTTTGGGAAAAAATAATAATTAAAGGGTTTTTCTAAAAAATTTGTCGTTAAACAGTGAGTGAAAGTAATAGGTGATTACAATTCGTTAAAAAAAGTGTTTATATTTAACAAATATAATTTAATTCATTATTAAATTAGAAATCGACAAAATAACATTTAAAATTGGAAATGCAATTTTTTCTATGATAATTAATATATAAACGATATTTATTAGAAATTATTAAATTAAAAATCGACAAAATAACATTTAAAATTCATATTCTATTTTTTTATTGTTGCTTTGTCTTACAAACTTTGTAAAATTATTTTATATGAAGATCCTAGCAACTACAATTTGTTATTCTTTTTACACTGGTGAAAAAGAACCCATTTTCACAGGGGATTAAGCGAGATGAAAATAGACTTTTCATATACTATCATAGAAAAATTATATTTATCACTCATTCAACATTATTTGGCTAACGTTTTCAACTACATGGGTGATAGCTGAATGGTATAATAAATTACCGATTTTTATATTTCTTTCTTTTGCTAAATATATAAATAACGACAAAACATTACTTGAATCCTCACCCTACAGACTATAATCAAATGTTTCCGAAAACTCTTTTTTGTAAACATTTTCAAGAAAAAACCGTGTGACATAATTACACATAATATACAAAACAAATCAACCAATACTCTGCTCAAATTAAGGTTATTTTAAGCCCTTAAGAACTTCCTCTTCTAAACTTGAAGTCAAGTCAATTCTCTCCGGTTCCCTTCTTGGCATGGTTGGTGTCTCTGAGACCTGGCTGAAATCATATATCTCAAACTCAGCTGTTGATGTTGAAGGCCATAGGCATGATCGTCCTAGAGTTAGGGGTGTTGCTCTTTATGTTAGTAAAAAAATCAAATCTGAAAAAATTCACACCTTTGATGATTCGGATGCTGACGCAGTTTTTGTTCAAGTTAATTGGGTGGTTTTTGCATATTGTTCGTTGTTACTTACCTCTGTAGGGGTAAATTTGCCTTAATTGCCTGCTATTGACATACGAGTTAACGTGAGATATCACATACCACTGGCAATGGCAGTGAGATATCACTAGCCAAGGTGACAACTTAGGGGTGGTGGCGGATGAACTGTATTCAGTCAACGGTAGCACCCTCAATCTTAGCTGTGAAATAATCCTTGATGATGAGACGCTATTGCTTCCTTGAAGAAACGAGCCTTCATGTAACTATGTGTGGGCTTTAATCTTTAAGAAAGACAGTGCGTCACAGGATCAAGGAATATGCAACCGGCTGGATTATTGGCAACTACATTTTTGTTTTGTTCCAGCAAATTTTTGTAAAAATTTGCTATTTACTTTTTAATTTACTTTTATTTTCTCTATTCTATCATAAAATATTGGCCTATGTCATATTTTATCAGTGATAGGATTTTTTGTTTAGTTATCCATTCTTTAACAAAAAATATAAAAAAACAAAAAAAGAAAGATTTACGTCCATCAACACCTTTGAACGTATGTTGTTGTGGGACCTTGGTCTTCAAAGGTTTTTATGTGTTATTGTGACACATATTGTAATTCCTACTACACAACACATTTTATTAAAAAAAAAATTGAAGACATAATACAGCACCATTCTCTAATCGTTATCCCTATATTATTCTTATGGGTGATTTTAATACCAATACTCTTAATTCGTTTTCATTATCTCGTGCTTCAGATGTCTGTTCTCGTCTTAATCTTCATATCATTCATAATAATTCCCCCACCCATCATGCATATAACTCTCTTTCTGGATCTTGTATTGACTACTTCCTTGTCAGTGATCCTTCTCTTCCTCTTCTTAGTGACCAATTCTTGGTGCCTGGGATGTCTGCTTATGCATTCAGCTTTACTTCTCTTAACCTTTGTAAGACCTTCTCACCTCCTCCCGTCTGTTATCATGATTACACAAACGTTAACCTAGACTTTCTTTCATCTGATATTCTTCAGACCGACTTTTCATCCTTCAATATCTCTTATGATTCGGATAAAAAGCTTCAATTATTAAACGATATACTCCTTAACATTTTTAATAAAAACGCTCCTTTACGCTCTTTCCTTCCTTCTCCTCCTAACTTGATCTCTTTAACTACGGAAATACTTCATACTCGTAATCTCCGTGATTTGTCTTTTAAGGCCCACAAAGTCAGCCACTCAACCGTTAGTTGGAAAGTCTTTTGTCTTTATCGTAATCGTTCATGGTGCCAAAATGTTTTCTAATTTGTAATCATCTTAAGTTATGGGGACTGAACTTTCGTTCCAAACAACCAAATTCATTCTACTTCCGCCCTGCCACTCACCCCGAAATCGAACTGGCCTTCTATTCCATCTCCTCTAACGCAGTTGGTTCAGACGGCATTCCTATCAAAATTCTTAAAATTCTCTTCCCTTTAATCCTGATACATATCCGCCATCTTACTAACCATATTATAATGACCTCTTCCTTCCATCTTCGTGGAAATTTGCTACTGTCCCTCCTATTCCTAAGTAGGGTAGTGAGGACTATCGTCCCATCAGTGTCTTGTCTGCTCTTTCTAAGGCCTTTGAGAAGATTATCAAAAGACAGATTATTGAACATATTTCCACTAATGATCTCCTTTCTGATTATCAATCTGGTTTTCGTAATCACTTCAGTACAACTCACACGCTAATCAACCTCACTGGTCGACTGCGCAAGAATATGAATAAAAATTTGGTCTCTGTTCTCCTGCTCCTTGGCTTTAACAAGGTTTTCGATTCAATTGATCATGCTATTCTTATCTTCAAACTTAAATTTCAATTTCGTTTCGCCTCCTGTGCTTGCAACTTAATTTCCTATTACCTTTCTGGACGATCTCAATGCGTGGATCCCGGTGGCCTATCTTCATGTTTCATCCCTGTCGTTAAGGGGTTCCTCAAGGTTCCATCCTTGGTCCACTCCTTTTTTCTATTTTCATTAATAATATTACCTCAGCAATTAACTATTCTGTCCTGCATCTGTTTGCGGATGACGTTCAAATTGTTCATGAACCATCCCTGACCTTCAGCGATGTTTCATGGAGATTAACAACGACCTGTCTACTATCTCTGACTGTCACTGGGCTCAACGCAATATGCTTGTTCTGAGCCCCACTAAATCACAAGCCATTCTTTTCAACTGACCTCTTCCCCTTCGCAGCCATGGATATGGCGTCTCTCTTAATGGCATCCCTATAAATTTCGTTCAACATGCTAAAAGTCTTGGGGTTATTATAGACCAGGACCTTTCATGGAAGCCCCATATTAACTATGTCATAGGCTGAGCTACTGCAACAAAGGGGAAGCTTTACAGCCTAAAGCATTTTCTCCCTTGCATATTAGGAAGCTACTCGTTCAAGCTTTAGTTATGCCGATTTTCAACTATGGCATCGAAATTTACTCGGGATGTACATTAGAGGGGTTGTCTCGTCTTTCAAAACCTTTCAACTGAGCAGCTCGCTGTATTTATAACCTCAAAATTAGTCAACAAGTCTCTAGATTTGCCTTCGACCTTCTTGGCACCTATTTATTTATCATATTTCTACTCGCCTCATGCTATTTTTTTAACAATCTTTAAATTTCATTGCCCGGCCTTATGTTGCATTGGTTTTCTTTTTGTCCTTTTCACCGAGTACAAAAAATTATCTTGCCATCTGTTTCTTGCAACTCTTGGGCTCTTTCGTACTCAATCCGTACCTATAAGCTCTTCAATAATTTACCGGCTGATCTAAAGAAATTTAACATCTCTGTGCCTGTCTTCAAAACAAATGTTCACATCTTTCTCAATATTTTATAGTCCCCTGCCTTCACTCATAAGTTCTTCTTTTACTCTCCATCTTTATATTCTCTTTTTTCTCATCACTCTATTTTATACTTTCTTTTTCTCTAGACCTCGGTATCTTGCTGACCCTTCTCTCCTTCAATGTTCTCTACCCTTTGTTTCGAGTCGTATTTTGCCTCTGCATTTTCCTTCCCTCCCCCTCTTATCCTTTCTATCACGTCCCTCCTTATCCATTCCTCCTCTCAGCACCTCTCCCTGTTTTGATTTTTATTACATCCTTCTCTAAGAAATTAATTGTTAATTTTGTTTGTTTTAATATTAATATTAAAAAATATAATAACAATTAATTAAATTTATTACTTACAAACTTATTATCAGAGATAGTAACTCCTCATTTTTTGATCATCATTTTTTGCTTTTTCTTAATTTCGAATATCCATATTCAATGAAAAAAAAATAAAGCAAAATTAGAATTTTTGGGACACATTATTTCATTCGAAGGATACCATAAAAAAAATAGAAACAAGGCAATTTTGGATTTTCCCATACCTCAAACAATTTCCGATGTATGATCTTGGTCAGGATTAGTGAATTACTTTGGAAAGTTTATTCCTAATTTAGCTATGAAAATGAACCCAACTTACAAATTATTAAAAACAACCGAAAAATTTGATTGGAATGAAGAATGTCAAATTGCTTTTGATCAAATTAAAAAAGAAATGTTATCAGATACTATGTTAGTACATTTTAATCCGGACATGCCCCTCATTTTAACATGTGACGCATCGAGTGTAGGATTAGGAGCCGTGCTCGCGCATGTTTATCCGGATGGGTCAGAGAGACCAATTGAATATGCTTCTCGGACATTATCTACGGCTGAGAGATCATATGATGTCTTACAAAAGGAAGCTTTGGCAATAATATTTGCCACCAAAAAGTTTTTTCAATTTTTGATCGGTAATCAATTTACACTGGCAACCGATCACAAACCTTTAATTACCATTTTTGGAGAACATAGGGGCTTACCACAAATGACAACAAGTCGACTTCAAAGATGGACTTTCCATTTAAGTGCCTTTAATTATACAATTAAGCATGTCAGGTCAGAGAAAAACTGCGCGGATGCTTTATCGCGGTATCCCGTAATTTCCGACGAAGATCCAAATAGCGATTCTGATAAAAATTATTTAAATTTTATTGTAAATAACAAGGAATTTCCTATTGATGCGACGATGATTAAAAAGAAAATTTTAAATGACAGTACTTATATAAATGTTTTGAAAGCAATAAAAAAGGATAATTTGAAAAATTTAAAAAGAGACGAATATGAAACGTTTAAGACTAAAGAAGCCGAATTATTTATAGAACAGGACATTCTTATGTATGGACACAGAGTGGTCATACCTTTTTCTCTGCGAAATGCAATTTTAGATCAAGCACATAAGGCACATTTAGGCATTGTTAAAACAAAATCCTTAATGCGATCTTATGTATGGTGGCCATGTATCAATGCTGACATTGAAAATTTAGTGAAAAGTTGTCAAGCATGTTTATCGGTGCTACCTGATATATCTTCTAGTTCAAGAATATATCTTTGTGTCCACAGTAATGAGTAAATCATAAAATAAAACGACTAACTTTCTAAATATGTAACTTTTTCAACTTTATTGCTTGAATATTTTATGAAGACTGATAATCCATATTCCACAAATATAATGTTTAACAAAAATATTAATTTTATAATAAAAAACTTATACGGTAAAACCCGTTAATTACACTGAAAAAAAAATTGAAGTTCATGACAACCTCATCTCGAAGTTGGCACTTGATTATTCAAGCAAAGAAAAATTATTTGCAAACAATTTCACTGTAATTTGGAACCACTACACGATAACATTCTCCTAACAACAGAATGAGGTTTATTTAAAATATAAAGTGTTATATCCAATATAACAGTAGTTGAATAAAGTTAATAACTATTTCCGTGAAAAAAATTTTCTTTGGTCTTATATCATGAATTTTTCATTTTAAAGTTTAAGTATTTGAGATTAATTGAACTATATTTTATTTTCACATAAATATTTCGTGTGATTGTCTCAACTTCATCGGTTTATAATTGTAGAGTTGTTGAAGCAATTTCGTAGTTTGATTCGCCATATGTGACCGCACGGTGAGGTTAAGACAATTGCATTTTGATTGGAAATAGGACATGTTTTTTTCAGTGTATCTTTTATAATTCAAACAAAACAATTAATAATTTAGGGCTTTCCAATTCGCTTATTCATATATATATAACAATTTCCGCTTTTTTAAACAGAAATACAATATTCTTGATGTTTAATGCTTAACCTATAGGGTGGGCCATTTAAAATTTTAAATTTGAATCGGCTATAAAAAAAAACTACTTATAATTTTTTCAAATTTTTGGTTTTATTGGAAAGGTTGAACTTTGTCATTTAATAATGGAACACAATATCATTCGTGACCACCACGACTGGCTCGGCCGTACCTCATCCGATCAACCCAATTTTTCAGTACATTTTCGATTGTTTCGGGTCGAATCTCTTCAATGGCAACTTCGATTTGATGTTTCAACGCTTCAATTGTCTCTGGATGCTTTGCGTAACATTTATCCTTAATGTCTCTCCACATAAAATAATCCAAAGGGCTCAAATCACAGCTCCGAGGCGGCCAATTGACATCACAATTTCGGCTGATTATTCGATTTTCAAAAACAGTGCGTAAAATATCGATGGTTGCGTTGGCTGTGTGACATATGGCCCCGTCTTGTTGAAACCATATGTCGTCCATGTCATTCTCTTGAATTAAATGTCATTCTCTTGACAATCGAAAATGTACTGAAAAATTGGGTTGATCGGATGAGGTACTGCCGAGCCAGTCGTGGTGGTCACGAATGATATTGTGTTCCATTATTAAATGACAAAGTTCAACCTTTCCAATAAAACCAGAAATTTGAAAAAATTATAAGTAGTTTTTTTTTATAGCCGATTCAAATTTAAAATTTTAAATGGCCCACCCTTTATTAACAGTATTTCATTTATAACTATAACTACAACTTAACAATAACAATTTTTTAATAACAATTAATTTTTTTTTTCTAAATATCATATGCCCAGTGCCCACAGATCAGGTAAATTCTTGTTTCTTTTAGATCTACGTAGTTCAAAAATTTCGGAATCACCTAAGCTTCGTCGACGTTTTGATCGCAACACTTTGGCATCAGGATCGCCGATAATTCTAACGCCCGTGTGAAACTTATCATGCAAATTCTTCTTATGTGGTTTATTATATTAACTAGGTAAATAAATTTACTCAATCTTTTAGGTATCGTACCCAGAATCCACTTAATGTGGTTTTTGAAATGATTCCTATAAAAAAATTTTGACCAGCCCTATAATCTATCGGCACAGTGGATCTAGCTGTTTTGTTAATTTCATTAGTTAACTTTTTTGTACGAATACTTGCGTTATACCGCTTCGAATCAGTTTCTTGTGAGTGCATAGTATCACGATCAAACCGTACAGACTTATTTTTGTGTATAAGATCTAAAAGTATTTTAGGACGATAGGTAAAAATAACTTCAGATGGTGTCTTAGAATTGACAGTATTTGGACTATTACGTTGGTGTATTAAAAATTTATCCAATTTTTGTTGCATTGTTAGATGTTTTGAGTCATCCAGTAGGAACTTTTTTAAAACTGATTTTACAGATTGCACTCCCCTTTCTGCAATCCCATTACTTTGTGGATGGTATGGTGGTGACTTTGTGACTTTTATTCCATGAGCTTTACAAAAATTTAAAAATTCGTATGAGTTAAATGGTGGTCCGTTATCAGACACGATCTCAGTCGGAAGACCAAATATGGAACATATTTTGCACAACACTGTTATAACATTTCGAGCGTTGGTTTTGGTCATAAGTATAACATCACAATATTTGGAATAGACGTCAACTAACACAAAAAACCAACTGTTTTGGAAAAAGAAAAAATCTATATGTACCCGCTCAAATGGGTAACTAGTTGTAGGCCAAGAAGACAGTGTTTGTTCTTGCTTCACATTCCTGGTTGTTTGGCATGGATGGCATTTACTAACATAGGATTCAATATGTTTATCAAGATAAGGAAACCACACGTATGACCTTGCGATCATTTTCATACGGACAATACCCGTATGATTGTCGTGTAACCTTTCTAATATTTTTGAATGAAATTTTTCAGGTATTACAATACGATTTAAATAATATAGACATTTTCCCTCTGAAGATAACATTTCACGTTTACTGAAATAAGATTTAATTTTTTCAGATAATTTTTCTGAATTATCTGGCCAACCGGCAACAACATAAAAATAGACTTGACTTAATATTTCGTTATTTTGTGTTTCTTGTTGAATTTCTTCGAAATTTAACGGAAGGTTTTGACAGAAATTAAATGACATAATAGGGTTTATTTTTACTTCAGTTTGTGATTCTTCTGGTAACCTAGATAGTGCATCAACGTTTGACATCTCTGAGCCTTTTCTATACTTTATTTCATACGAGTACATTGATAGAATAACCGCCCACCGTTGCAGTCTTGCTGCTGCTACAGGTGGTGTCGCCTTATAAGGATTAAATATAGTTTTTAGGGCTTCATTATCTGTATATATGACAAATTTCTGACCGTAAAGATATTTGTGAAATCTTTTTAACCCAAAAATGATAGCTCACGCCTCTCGATGTAGTTGGGAGTAGTTCTTTTCAGCAGGTGAAAGGGAACTGGATGCATATAACACTGGTTTTTCTTTTCCATTAATAATATGCGACAAGATAGCTCCTGCACCGTAAGGGCTAGCGTCAGTTGCCAAGACAATTGGCTTATTTGAATACGATAAATTCACGATCTATCCCGAATTTGTCGACGGAGCTAAAAGCGTTGTATAATGTGTTACGCAAAGATGAACAATTTTATTGGTCTCCTGAATGTCAATTGTGTTTTGAGAAATCAAGATCACTTCTTGAAAATAATCAACTTCTAGAACTCTGTGATTCAAATAAGCCAATTGTCTTGGCAACTGACGCTAGCCCTTACGGTGCAGGAGCTATCTTGTCGCATATTATTGATGGAAAAGAAAAACCAGTGTTATATGCATCCAGTTCCCTTTCCCCTGCAGAAAAGAACTACTCCCAACTACATCGAGAGGAGTGAGCTTTCATTTTTGGGTTAAAAAGATTTCACAAATATCTTTACGGTCAGAAATTTGTCATTTATACAGATAATGAAGCCCTAAAAACTATATTTAATCCTAATAATTAAGTAATCCAAGATACGATTGGAGTTCCGTAATATTTTTTGGTGCAGAGGCGTTTACTACCGCTTGTACTTTGTCTTTGTTAGGCGGCATCCCAAATTCTGAGATAGTATGTCCTAAATAATTCACAGACTTCTCCAAAAACTTGCTTTTTTCTAAATATATTTTAATGTTATGGTTGTTGAGACGTCTTATAACTTCAAATAAACTTTTTTTACATTCCCCAAGAGTTGTTCCTCCTATTATTATGTCGTCAATATAGCATTCCACTTTTTCTATTCCAATAAGAATTCGATCCATGGTGTTTTGGAAAATTAAAGGAGCACTTTTAATGCCAAAAGGCAGACGGGTGTACCTGAAAAACCCCTTATGGGTATTGATAGTTAGGTATTCTTGTAATTTTTCAGTGACTTCGAGTTGCTGATAAGCTCCTGCTAAATCCAAGATGCAAAAATATCGACCATTTGCTATTTTGGCTAATATGTTATCAATTCGTGGTAACGGATAGTGTTCCGTTTTGACATATTTATTGACTGTGACTTTGCAATCAATACATATTCTAATCTCTCCATTCTCTTTGGGTACAGAGACGATAGGACTTGCCCAGTTGCTATGACGCACTGGCACTAATATACCTGACTGACATAGACGATTAAGTTCGTTTTCTACCTTTTCTCGAATTTTAAAAGGAACGGTATAAGCTCGATGGAAAATCGGTACAAAATCATCACACAAATGTATTTCCGCATTATAACCCACAATAGACCCGTTACCCTTTTTATTAGGAATGACATTTGGCAAATCAGTTTTAATTACCTTAGAAATTTCCCGCAACACATCAGTAGTAGTTTTGATGGTACCTGATACAGGCCTGACTACAAAAAAATGTTTCCACCTTGGAATCAAAACATCTAACCATGTACGACCCAACAATGGTCTTATTGAGTTTTAGGTTTCAATTATAATTACATTCAACATATAATATATTCCTTCATGTAACACTCCGACAGTTATTCTTCCTACAACCTCGATTACCTGACCTGTGACAAAAGAAAAAACATTATTACAATTTTTTATAACTAGATGACTAAACATAGATTGGTACTTATCTAAATCTATTATGGTGACACTTGCCCCACTTGTCAACTTCCATCTCCAATTGATGACCTTCAATCTCTAATTTCATTGTGAGAGCTTCAGTTATCGTTGATATTCTGTTCACTACCTTGGCATGATATCTGGAGCTTGAGGGTTTTTTTTACATACTCGTGACGTGTGACCAATTTTGTCATACATAAAACATTTCCATCGCTGAGCAGGACACTCTGTTTCAGAATGACGATATTTCCCACACCGAATGCATAGATTCTTGTATTTAATTGGACTAAAACTTCGATAATTGTTGAAATGACTTGGACTTTTACTTCTATTTGATGTTGCACTACTGTTACAATGACTTCCATTTGATTGACGCCTGACACTTCCACTTGACTGACTTCTTCTTCGACTTTCATTTGAGTGACTTCTTCTTATAGAACGTGACCGATTTTGATTAGTGTCATAGTTTTCTTGACGGACTGAATACTGTGGACTAGGGTTTAAAGCCTTTGTTTCTTTCTCAGACATCTCCATAGTTAGAGCTGTTTTGCAGCATTTTTTAAATGTAATATCACTCAACTTAAGCAATTCGCGTTGCATCGATTCCTTTCTCAACCCAACAATGAACTTGTCGGTCAAGGCATCGTCCAAAAAATCTTTAAACTCGCACGTTTGAGCTAACTCCTTCAATCGAACAATCAAATCTGGAATACTTTCGCCTTCATTTTGTTGTGCTTTGGAAAACTTAAACCGTTCTGCCCTTTTATTAACGGTTGGACTGAAATGAGCTTTAAGAACTGTAATAATTTCATTAAATGTGTTTTCATGTGGCGCCTTTGGCATCGTCAATGATTTTAAAATTTTATAGGTTTCGGTTCCCATAACGGTTATAAACAAGGCGATTTTTTATAAAAAATTGTTGAAGACGTTCCTCAGACGCCAAAAAATCATCCCCTGGGAGAAATGCTTCAATGTTTCCGATCAAAGACATTTTCTTTTCCGTTGTACAATCGTAAGCACTTTCACTTTTAATATTAATAATTTGATTTTTTAATTTTACCTTAGACGATGTGTTTGCTTGCATAAGATGACCTCTAACTGTCCGCTATTGCATAAATTTTTCTCAAAACACGCGTTTTCCTGGTATTGAATGCTGAATAAATGTTTTCTGTTGCGAGATAGTATTCTTTATTGACTACTATTCCTTAATTCCTCGTCGCCAATTTGATATATCTTCTAGTTCAAGAATATGTCCACCCTTTGTGTCCACAGTAATGAGTAAATCATAAAATAAAACGACTAACTTTCTAAATAACTTTTTCAACTTTATTGCTTGAATATTTTATGAAGACTGATAATCCATATTCCACAAATATAATGTTTAACAAAAATATTAATTTTATAATAAAAAACTTATACGGTAAAACCCGTCTACAATCGTTGATTAATTATCTTTTATAATTCAAACAAAACAATTAATAATTTAGGGCTTTCCAATCCGCTTATTCATATATATAACACTACCTAACACAGTTTAAGAAACTGTTATTCCATGGCCGATTCCTAAAAAACCATGGGAAAGGATACATGTGGATTATGCTGGGCCATTTAAAGGAAAATATTTTCTAATAACAATGGACGCTTTTTCTAAATGGTTGGAAGCTCAGCACACCACAAGTCCTACATCTGAGTACCACAATAAAAGTTTAAGATTTTATTTCACAAGATTCGGTATTCCTGATCAAATAGTAACCGATAACGGAACCCAATTCACAGGATCTGCGTTTAAAACGTTTGCCCAGATGAACGGCATAAAACATAGTTGGACAGCACCCGCTCACCCAGCTACAAACGGTGTTGCGAAAAACTCGGTTAATACTGGTAAAAATGCATTGAGAAAAATTATGTTTGAAAATTTAGGAGATATAGACCAAGCATTGTGCCAATTTTTATTTGATTATAGAATTACAAATCACTGCACTACCGGCGAACCGGCAGCGAACCTTCAAAATTACTTCTCAATTATGTTCCTAAAACAAGGTTCGACCTTTTGAAACCGAAGAGTATTGAAACTAGAGTTGAACTAGGTACTAGTAACGACAAAAGAAAAAAATTCAAAAAACACGATTTAGTAGTATGGTCTAAAGCAAAAATTACTAAAATTTCTGGTCCACGTATGTACTAGTGCTTATTAGAGGACAGTGGTAAAATCACAAGACGTCATGTAGATCAGATTAGGTCATATGAGCTTAGAAAAGAACAGGTTGAATATAAAACGAATGAGATTGGAAGAGAGGATCATGATTGCGATGACATAAACAAAAATTTTGATGGAAATAACCCAAAAATGAATTCTAATAAAAAGTGGAATAATCATGAAAGAGTTTTTTGGGAAATACACGATTCTTGTTGCAATGAAGAACTTATCGACGTGGAATCTGATATTGAAGACGAATTATTAGTTTAAACAAAGTTTTGGGGTGTGTGAAATAGATAAGCTCCTCGCGCTGCACCCTGGGTTACGCAAATAGTCTATTTCAACTTGGAGGCCAAACATTTTATTTCGAACTCTTGGCTGTGATACAAAAAAAATAAATATGAACCAAAATCAAAATCACAATAACAACGGTACTTTTCAGCACCATAAGACAAAAAATATTGGACCTTCAGTCCGTATTTTGCAATTGAACATTGAAGGCATAAGCAGGTCAAAAACTGAAAATTTACAAAGATTATTAAAAGATTACGACATCGACGTTATAATTCTGCAAGAAACGCATGCAGCAGATGAAGCGCAACTCACCTCTAGGGGAAACATTGTTGGTTACAAATTAATTAGTGCTATTTACCATCAATCATATGGATTTGCCACGTATGTTAAGTCAGAAATCCTGAACTGCACGCACGTACTTACACAGACGGACAACGATACACATCTTATTGTTGTTGATATATCGGACACGAAAATTGTAAACGTATACCAGCCTCCAAATACAGGATGGCCAGCTGCTACTCTACCATTATTTCATCACCCAGCAATATATGCTAGTGACTTCAATAACCATCACACTCAGTGTTCCTACTCAAATAATAATACCAATGGCGTGCAACTGACCGACTGGGCGGATGATAACAACATGTTCCTTCTATATGATGAGGAGCGATTACAATCCCGACCTATGTTTTTCCACAAAAAACGAACAACGTAACCCTATTCCAATATCTAGGGCTGTCTTACAAGGTTTTCCACGCTCTCAACATCGTCCAGTAATTCTTGAGGTAGGAATCCAAATTCCACTCGTTAACTCTACTCCTCAACCTAGATGGAATTTTAACAAAGCTGACTGGGCTAAATATAGGTTGGAGTTGAATGCAGTGATTCGCTGGATCCAACCCATTCCTAAAAATTACGATAGATTTGTTGGAGCCATCATCTCAACTGCAAAGAAATGCATCCCAAGAGGCTTTCGTGAAGAATATATTCCTGGCTGGAGTAGAGAGAGAGCGATAAATTATATAAGGAGTACCTTAGTAGTAGTGAGGCAGATGTGGCTGATGACTTAATATACTCACTGGACGCCGCGAGAAAACAAAAGTGGATTAACGCTGTTGAAAAAATTGATTTTTCCCATTCAAGCAGGGAAGCATGGAGTCTCTTTCGGAAACAGGGTGGCTCAAACTCAATTACTCGTGCTAACAATGAAATAAATCCAGAGGACATTGCAAATCACATAGTAAACATGTCTCGTTCTTCTATTAATCGCCTTCATAAGAGAACGATTAAACGCTAATTAAGAGAAATGAAGCGCAATTGCGCGTCTCCATCGAAGTATGTGAACTCTTTTAGTAGCGAAGAACGAGAATCAACTCTGTCCCAAACAAAAAACGGAAAATCAGCTGGCTACGATGGCATTTTTCCAGAATTTCTTAAAAATGCTGGAAAAAATGTAAAACAGTGGCTAACTAAATTTTTCTCGAATGTCCTAGAAACCGGCAATCTACCAAAACATTTTAAGACTACGAAAGTGATAGCGATACTTAAGCCAGGTAAACCATCCAATGAACCAGGAAGCTATCGCCCGATTGCCCTTTTGAGCACCTGCTATAAATTACTAGAACGGCTCATATACAATCGTATCGCACCGATATTGAATGACCAGATCCCAGTCGAACAAGCTGGTTTTCGTCCCAATCGCAGTTGCTCTGACCAACTGCTCGCTTTAACATCCTATATCGACGCTGGGTATGAAAAACAACTAAGGCGCAGTATTCATCGATCTTACTGCAGCATATGACACGGTCTGGCGAATTGGGATTATTTATAAGCTGTTCAATACAATACCTTGTAGCACCATCTTACGTTTAATTAGCAACATGCTGAGTAATCGTGTATTCAAAGTTCATCTAAATAATTCCTTAGTTAGTAGCAGTAGATCTAAAATGCTTAACAATGGTTTGCCACAGGGTTCCGTCCTGGCGCCATTACTTTTTAATCTGTACATTCATGACATTCCTGACATAACATCAAAGAAACTTGGTTGCGCTGATGATTAGACCCTGGCCACTCAAAACAAAGACATGGGTGTCTTGGAGGATTTGCTCTCAACTGACCTAGCGATAATGAATGACTATTTTCGAACGTGGAGCTTATTTCCCAATCTAAGTAAAACCGAGAGCTCCTGTTTCCGCTTAAACAACAAACTGGCAAAACACGAACTATCAGTGTTATTTAACGGCACTGTTATTAAATACAATCAACAGACAAAGTACCTGGGCATTACTCTCGATAGAACTCTTTCTTTCAAACTCCACCTAGAAAATACGTCAAAAAAACTTAAAACGAGAAACAATATATTGCTCAAACTGGCAGGCTCGACATCGGGTGCTACTGTATCTACCCTCCGCACAACTGCTCTACATCTGGTTTACTCAGTGGCTGAGTATGGCGCACCAGTCTGGTTGAATAGCACACATACTCAAAAAGTTGACTGCCAGCTGCATGCTGCCACGATGCGGACTATAAGTGGTACTATCAGATCCAACCCTTTACCTTGACTCCCTGTGTTAAGCAATATCGCTCCACCTGCACTCAGACGCTCGCATGCTCTCATGCGTGAACATAAAAAGGTAACCAACAACATCACGTTACCCTTGCACGAATATTACGGTGACCACACTCGTTGTCGATTGAAGTCAAGAAAGCCTCCACATAAAACTGCCAGCAGCCTGCTGGCAACTAACTTTAATATCTTGGATGCCTGGGACACCTCTTGGCATCATTACAACACAACTGGCCTTTCTATTACTAACCCGACTTCTACCCAACCTGGTTTCGATTTGCCACGTCATACCTGGACTACATTAAACCGAATAAGAACGAATCATGGACGTTGTGCTGATTCTTTCTACAAGTGGGGCATTTCAGAGTCCTCTGAGTGTGACTGCGGCGCTCCACAACAAACCATAAAACACATTGCAACTGTGTGTCCAATTCGACGTTACAATGGCAACATCTCAGACATCCATTTGGCAACTCCCGATGTAGTAGCATGGATAGACTCGCTCGATGTAAACATCTAATGTTCAAATGTTTTATTTTTTACTTCTTTACTAAAAGACGCGCAATCAAATCGATTGTAAGTTCATTTTAAGTGTATCCATGTTTTGTTTTAGGTAGATTTCATAGAAGAGTCTACCTATTTTAAGTTTAATTTTTAATGTGTCACAAAAAAACCATACACTAAATAAATATTTTGTTTTTACAACAAAAGGAGTATCAATTTTCCTTCAAACGAAACTATGAGTGATCATCGTTTATCCGAAATTATTTGTTGATCTTTTGCGAATGAGTAGAAAAAAGAAATGAAAAAAAATAATTCAACAAAAAACAAGTTTCCTCACTCAAAGAATTTTATATTCAAAAAATTTTCGATTTCGTTTTTTCATGATAAATTTAAATCTTTAGAAAAATGATAATCTTCTATCTCTGCTTATTATTTAATCATCAAATCATTAATTAATTAACTCTTTGGCAAAAAAATTGATATGAGATCAAAAAAATTAGCTGTCAGATCAAATTAGCTGTCAGTTTGTGTTTTCTGGCAAAAAAATATTGATTTTTTTTTATCTAGGTCAAGTTTAAAAAATCTAGATTTTTCGGTAGATTTTTTTTACAAATACATTGAAATATTATTTTTATTTGTCAAATTTATATAAACAAAAATAAAACCCGCCATTTTAATTATTATTTTGTTTAAAAATTATTTTATTATTATTATTTAAAATATTTAAATTACTAATTAATAATAAAGTTATTACAAATAAAATGATAAAACGTAAAATCTATCATTTTCAAATGTAAACATAACCAAACAGTTAATATGTTAACAGTCAGTTAATATGACAGAACAAAAAGTCAAAACAATTTACTACTACATTTACAAAAGTTAATTGATTTATTTTAAGTTGTTCGTTGGCAAGTAAATAAATCAATCTTTTTTCGATCAAGCCAAAGAACGCGACATAAATATTTTATACAGTTTTATATATTATAATGTATGAATTAATAATGCACTAGATGTTATTCTATCTCAAATTCATCTATCTCACGATACAATGGTGCCATCTCAGACATCCATTAGGCAACTCCCGATGTAGTAGCATGGATAGACTCACTCGATGTAAACATCTAATGTTCAAAGGTACTGCCTAATGTTCAAATATTTTACTTTTTAACTAAAAGACACGCAATGAAATCGATTGTAAGCTCATTTAATGTGTATTCATGTTTTGTTTTAGGTAGATTTCATAGAAAAATCTACCTATTTTAAGTTTAATTTTTAATGTGTCACAACAAAAACCATATGCTAAATAAAAAAAAATATGTTTTTATTCTTCAAATATTTTTACTTTTTCTTTATCTATTTCTTATAAGTATTTCTCTCATATTTTTGATTTTATTTAGTACTTTGTATTTTGAAATTTATAGTTATGTTGAAACCCAGTGAACACAAGACGTAAATATGACATCACACGAACGTCATATATATGTGATGTAGTCGTTACGTAAATTTGACATAAAAATGACACTCGTCATGACTATATCCTGGTATCATTTATATGACATCACACTGACGCTTTCATGACATCACACTGACATTAAATTTGACTTCGATATGATGTCATAATTTGGACTTAAATATGACCTTATTATGATTTTGTTAAATTTCACTAGAGGTATATCCATTTTAATTGTATATAGTTTGAAAAATTTTGCGTATAGATAGTTATTGCTTCCAAGCAGGTACGTAATGAGTAATGACCAATGAATGACTGACGGGTAAGTGTTTTTGTTATAAATTTGTTTTTTAATTGTTGTTAAATTTGTTTTTAATTAAAAATATAATACATCACAAAAAAAAATTATATTACTATGATATCAACCTTATATCATAACAACATCACAAATATCTCCACAGACATCACATTTATGTCATAGTTATATCATTATTGTTATGTCATGCTCTTACGTAAATAAGTGGGAAATAATGATATACATATGACTTATATATGACCCAGATCTTACATAAGACGTGACTTAGCGTGATGTCATTTTGATATCACAATGACGTAAATGTGTTTTCTGGGAAGTTATACTTTTACTTTTATTTTTTTAGTTTTTATTCTTTAATTGTATTCATGAATTGTATCTGGGCAAGAATTGGGCCTTGGCGCCTGTTGGCCATCTTTTTCCGAATAAATAAATACCCAGTTAGGAGTGTTATCGATCAGTTATTGGTAAGCACTCGATAATGCAGCATCTATATATCGATAACGCGTTATCTACACCAAATTAAAATGTCATCGATAATTTTTGTTCAAATCTGTGACACCACATTATCGATTATTATTATCGATAACGCAATCAATTAACTGTTACCAATGCCGTTGTCAATAACTTTTATTGAAAAAGTTATTGAAACCATTATTAGGTTTTAATACAATTGATATAAATAAAAAACGGGGTGGTTTTAATTTTATATTAATTTTATTTTCATATATTTTATTTTAAAAAACGGTTACATATTTACATTTAAAAAACACAACAATTATATATTTTGATGAAGTTGAAATATGTATTTAAATTTTATTTTAGGTTATAGATTAGCACTATATATAATATAAATTTTAAAAAATTATATATATGTTTCTTACACATAAAAAAATTTAACATACAACTTTTTAGATTTTTGTTTTGTTAGAATATTAATTTTATAAAAGGTGTTTTATAATATAATAATTATTGCTTCAATTTATAAAAATCACAACACAATCATCACTTTTGGAATTTAATAAAATGTCCGACTGTTGCTTACAAAAGTAAGTACCCAGATAATAATTTATAGTTTTCCCTTTGTTCTGCTGGTCGATAACAACATCAATAACGTTTGTTATCAATATTGGATTTTTAGCTGGGTAAGTCCTTAAATTACATTGAATACACCCATGTGTCAGCAAAGTAGGGCGAAAGACCATAAAGCAGGCTACAGACCTTCAATCAATTTATCAATCAATTGAAAACGAAAATAAACGAAATAAAATTTAGGGAATTTTTACACTAAATTGTATTTTGTTTATTTTCGTTTTCGAATTGATTGACAAATTGATTGTAGGTCTGTAGCTTGCTTAAGAGCTTAATCAAAGGACCATAATTAAGAGCTTAATTAAAAAACCATACGAGCTCAATTGTCATTTTAAACTTTTTACTTCTATAGCTAATTCATATTTTTCATATGGTTTAAATTTATTTTTGGGTTTGTTTTTGAAAAATTTTTTTTTCTTTTATTTTATTGTTTAGACGGTTAGTCTATATTACAATGCATTATACATTAAATAATTCCCTTGATTAGGATGAAGGACTCTAATTCATGTTTCCATGACTGAGTATTGGCAATAGCAGGCAGTACCTGAAAATTAGACAGGTCTGTGTTATTACCTCATCAGTCATAAAATAGACTTTCCAAAGTCCTCCCCCTTAATTTCGGTTGATACAAAAGATTATTACATTTCACAGTAAGTTTAAACAAGAGTGGTTACATTAAGCCATTTTATAGTCTTGGCTGGACACATAATGTATAATAATAATGCTTTATAAAAAAATGCTCTACTTCAGAAGTTATACAATTCAAATAGTTCTACGAGCTATTCAAGATACATATTATCTAATACAAATTAATATAACATAAGTTTTAACCATTGAATAAATATATAAGGAAGTGTCGCTACGTGTACGTACACAAATAATCGGTGAAGCATTTTTTTTTTAAATTTTTTGTTAAGTTTGCCAATCTGTCAATGTCATTTCATTTGTTTACGTCGTATTTCAAAACAAACTAAAGAGTTTTTTTCTGTATTTTGTTCTTAAAGTATTGAATTGTAATTCAGTTTTATACAAATTAGTATTTAAACTGTTTTTTTTACAACAATTAATTGTATTTATACAGTTATTTCTTCATAAAAATGGCGTACTGCATCAAAACATGTAAAAAAAATTGTCAACATTCCAAAGCATTTTGCTGCTAAAATTACAATTATCAGATAAGGATATTTTGATAAAAAATGTTAAAAAAACAATTTATTATATATTTTTAATATATTTACAATAAGTTTGTGTCACAATATTAATGATTTTCTAATTTAATTTTTTACTTAATTTCTCAAATGTAAGTTTGCCAAAATGTCAAAACAATTTTGTTAGACACGCCCATTCACAGGGATTGTATAAAGGTCCAAATACATGTGCAGAATTCTGCATGCAGCGAAATTAGAACATGTGTTGTTATATGAGAGCAATTACATGTAAATTCTGCATGCAGAAAAATTCTGCAAGATATCTCTAATTCTAATTTCGCTGCACAGAGGCAGTGCTACCACAATAAAAAAAACAAAAACTACTTGAAAACTCAGATAAAAATGGATGATTTTGACATTTTGTTTGAAAATGAATTATTTTTTTTATAACTCAAATAAAAATGAATGATATTTTTTTGAAAATGAAATTATTTTTGTAATGATTATTTGTTTATAAAGATAATTAAATATTCTAAATAATCCAAATTATAAAATAATTAAAACTTATATTGTTAATAAATAAATTTTTGAGAAAGGATTATCGGAAACAGTGGTATATGTATTTTGAACTTAAATTTTAATTTAGACATAAACGTTTTTACAGGCAACGATTCAATTATTTTCTTCTATCTTTTAATTAAAAAGACAGTTTTCTTTAAATTGCGACAACTTTTACTTATAACTATAATACGTAAGAACACGAACAGTCATTGTTACGAAAAGTCTGCACGTCAAATATATAAAAATTCTGCACACATATTTTAGATGCAGATATGCATGCAGCACTGCATGCAGACTTTCTGCACATGTATTTTGGGCATAAAGTTATTGTTTGTTATGAAAAATGTGTGTAAAAAATATAAATTTGAATTATATGGGATTTTTTGCATTAAATTTCTAGACAATACTTTGTGTGAATTCATAGAATGGGGAACATTTCTATTCTAATTAACATCCTAAGTCACGATTGTATAGTCATTATTGATTGTTTCCAATCAATGTGAAATCAATGGCTGACACTTGGTCAATTTGTAGTTCTATATGTATTAACATTAGACTACATTAAAGGAATTTAAATTTATTTTGGATTTTTGAGATCAATTAAACTCAAGTAAGTAAAGAAGTAATTGGAATATTTTCAATTCAAAGGTATGGTTTGAAGTTTCTCAGAAAAAAACTACAATTCACATTTTACGTGTTTCGGATCGGATTGGCAAACTTAACAAAAAATTTAAAAAAAAAATGCTTCACCGATTATTTGTGTACGTACACGTAGCGACACTTCCTTATATATTTATTCAATGGTTAAAACTTATGTTATATTAATTTGTATTAGATAATATGTATCTTGAATAGCTCGTAGAACTATTTGAATTGTATAACTTCTGAAGTAGAGCATTTTTTTATAAAGCATTATTATTATACATTATGTGTCCAGCCAAGACTATAAAATGGCTTAATGTAACCACTCTTGTTTAAACTTACTGTGAAATGTAATAATCTTTTGTATCAACCGAAATTAAGGGGGAGGACTTTGGAAAGTCTATTTTATGACTGATGAGGTAATAACACAGACCTGTCTAATTTTCAGGTACTGCCTGCTATTGCCAATACTCAGTCATGGAAACATGAATTAGAGTCCTTCATCCTAATCAAGGGAATTATTTAATGTATAATGCATTGTAATATAGACTAACCGTCTAAACAATAAAATAAAAGAAAAAAAAATTTTTCAAAAACAAACCCAAAAATAAATTTAAACCATATGAAAAATATGAATTAGCTATAGAAGTAAAAAGTTTAAAATGACAATTGAGCTCGTATGGTTTTTTAATTAAGCTCTTAATTATGGTCCTTTGATTAAGCTCTTAAGCAAGCTACAGACCTACAATCAATTTGTCAATCAATTCGAAAACGAAAATAAACAAAATACAATTTAGTGTAAAAATTCCCTAAATTTTATTTCGTTTATTTTCGTTTTCAATTGATTGATAAATTGATTGAAGGTCTGTAGCCTGCTTTATGGTCTTTCGCCCTACTTTGCTGACACATGGGTGTATTCAATGTAATTTAAGGACTTACCCAGCTAAAAATCCAATATTGATAACAAACGTTATTGATGTTGTTATCGACCAGCAGAACAAAGGGAAAACTATAAATTATTATCTGGGTGCCCTGTCTCACTTTTGTAAGCAACAGTCGGACATTTTATTAAATTCCAAAAGTGATGATTGTGTTGTGATTTTTATAAATTGAAGCAATAATTATTATATTATAAAACACCTTTTATAAAACTAATATTCTAACAAAACAAAAATCTAAAAAGTTGTATGTTAAATTTTTTTATGTGTAAGAAACATATATATAATTTTTTAAAATTTATATTATATATAGTGCTAATCTAAAACCTAAAATAAAATTTAAATACATATTTCAACTTCATCAAAATATATAATTGTTGTGTTTTTTAAATGTAAATATGTAACCGTTTTTTAAAATAAAATATATGAAAATAAAATTAATATAAAATTAAAACCACCCCGTTTTTTGTTTATATCAATTGTATTAAAACCTAATAATGGTTTCAATAACTTTTTCAATAAAAGTTATTGACAACGGCATTGGTAACAGTTAATTGATTGCGTTATCGATAATAATAATCGATAATGTGGTGTCACAGATTTGAACAAAAATTATCGATGACATTTTAATTTGGTGTAGATAACGCGTTATCGATATATAGATGCTGCATTATCGAGTGCTTACCAATAACTGATCGATAACACTCCTAACTGGGTATTTATTTATTCGGAAAAAGATGGCCAACAGGCGCCAAGGCCCAATTCTTGCCCAGATACAATTCATGAATACAATTAAAGAATAAAAACTAAAAAAATAAAAGTAAAAGTATAACTTCCCAGAAAACACATTTACGTCATTGTGATATCAAAATGACATCACGCTAAGTCACGTCTTATGTAAGATCTGGGTCATATATAAGTCATATGTATATCATTATTTCCCACTTATTTACGTAAGAGCATGACATAACAATAATGATATAACTATGACATAAATGTGATGTCTGTGGAGATATTTGTGATGTTGTTACGATATAAGGTTGATATCATAGTAATATAATTTTTTTTTGTGATGTATTATATTTTTAATTAAAAACAAATTTAACAACAATTAAAAAACAAATTTATAACAAAAACACTTACCCGTCAGTCATTCATTGGTCATTACTCATTACGTACCTGCTTGGAAGCAATAACTATCTATACGCAAAATTTTTCAAACTATATACAATTAAAATGGATATACCTCTAGTGAAATTTAACAAAATCATAATAAGGTCATATTTAAGTCCAAATTATGACATCATATCGAAGTCAAATTTAATGTCAGTGTGATGTCATGAAAGCGTCAGTGTGATGTCATATAAATGATACCAGGATATAGTCATGACGAGTGTCATTTTTATGTCAAATTTACGTAACAACTACATCACATATATATGACGTTCGTGTGATGTCATATTTACGTCTTGTGTTCACTGGGTTTCAACATAACTATAAATTTCAAAATACAAAGTACTAAATAAAATCAAAAATATGAGAGAAATACTTATAAGAAATAGATAAAGAAAAAGTAAAAATATTTGAAGAATAAAAACATATTTTTTTTTATTTAGCATATGGTTTTTGTTGTGACACATTAAAAATTAAACTTAAAATAGGTAGATTTTTCTATGAAATCTACCTAAAACAAAACATGAATACACATTAAATGAGCTTACAATCGATTTCATTGCGTGTCTTTTAGTTAAAAAGTAAAATATTTGAACATTAGGCAGTACCTTTGAACATTAGATGTTTACATCGAGTGAGTCTATCCATGCTACTACATCGGGAGTTGCCTAATGGATGTCTGAGATGTCACCATTGTATCGTGAGATAGATGAATTTGAGATAGAATAACATCTAGTGCATTATTAATTCATACATTATAATATATAAAACTGTATAAAATATTTATGTTGCGTTCTTTGGCTTGATCGAAAAAAGATTGATTTATTTACTTGCCAACGAACAACTTAAAATAAATCAATTAACTTTTGTAAATGTAGTAGTAAATTGTTTTGACTTTTTGTTCTGTCATATTAACTGACTGTTAACATATTAACTGTTTGGTTATGTTTACATTTGAAAATGATAGATTTTACGTTTTATCATTTTATTTGTAATAACTTTATTATTAATTAGTAATTTAAATATTTTAAATAATAATAATAAAATAATTTTTAAACAAAATAATAATTAAAATGGCGGGTTTTATTTTTGTTTATATAAATTTGACAAATAAAAATAATATTTCAATGTATTTGTAAAAAAAATCTACCGAAAAATCTAGATTTTTTAAACTTGACCTAGATAAAAAAAAATCAATATTTTTTTGCCAGAAAACACAAACTGACAGCTAATTTGATCTGACAGCTAATTTTTTTGATCTCATATCAATTTTTTTGCCAAAGAGTTAATTAATTAATGATTTGATGATTAAATAATAAGCAGAGATAGAAGATTATCATTTTTCTAAAGATTTAAATTTATCATGAAAAAACGAAATCGAAAATTTTTTGAATATAAAATTCTTTGAGTGAGGAAACTTGTTTTTTGTTGAATTATTTTTTTTTCATTTCTTTTTTCTACTCATTCGCAAAAGATCAACAAATAATTTCGGATAAACGATGATCACTCATAGTTTCGTTTGAAGGAAAATTGATACTCCTTTTGTTGTAAAAACAAAATATTTATTTAGTGTATGGTTTTTTTGTGACACATTAAAAATTAAACTTAAAATAGGTAGACTCTTCTATGAAATCTACCTAAAACAAAACATGGATACACTTAAAATGAACTTACAATCGATTTGATTGCGCGTCTTTTAGTAAAGAAGTAAAAAATAAAACATTTGAACATTAGATGTTTACATCGAGCGAGTCTATCCATGCTACTACATCGGGAGTTGCCAAATGGATGTCTGAGATGTTGCCATTGTAACGTCGAATTGGACACACAGTTGCAATGTGTTTTATGGTTTGTTGTGGAGCGCCGCAGTCACACTCAGAGGACTCTGAAATGCCCCACTTGTAGAAAGAATCAGCACAACGTCCATGATTCGTTCTTATTCGGTTTAATGTAGTCCAGGTATGACGTGGCAAATCGAAACCAGGTTGGGTAGAAGTCGGGTTAGTAATAGAAAGGCCAGTTGTGTTGTAATGATGCCAAGAGGTGTCCCAGGCATCCAAGATATTAAAGTTAGTTGCCAGCAGGCTGCTGGCAGTTTTATGTGGAGGCTTTCTTGACTTCAATCGACAACGAGTGTGGTCACCGTAATATTCGTGCAAGGGTAACGTGATGTTGTTGGTTACCTTTTTATGTTCACGCATGAGAGCATGCGAGCGTCTGAGTGCAGGTGGAGCGATATTGCTTAACACAGGGAGTCAAGGTAAAGGGTTGGATCTGATAGTACCACTTATAGTCCGCATCGTGGCAGCATGCAGCTGGCAGTCAACTTTTTGAGTATGTGTGCTATTCAACCAGACTGGTGCGCCATACTCAGCCACTGAGTAAACCAGATGTAGAGCAGTTGTGCGGAGGGTAGATACAGTAGCACCCGATGTCGAGCCTGCCAGTTTGAGCAATATATTGTTTCTCGTTTTAAGTTTTTTTGACGTATTTTCTAGGTGGAGTTTGAAAGAAAGAGTTCTATCGAGAGTAATGCCCAGGTACTTTGTCTGTTGATTGTATTTAATAACAGTG
This sequence comes from Diogma glabrata, assembly GCA_963693315.1. Classification (NCBI taxonomy): domain Eukaryota; kingdom Metazoa; phylum Arthropoda; class Insecta; order Diptera; family Cylindrotomidae; genus Diogma; species Diogma glabrata. Next base: position 159,003,233 of record OY856186.1, read on the forward strand.
CCGTTAAATAACACTGATAGTTCGTGTTTTGCCAGTTTGTTGTTTAAGCGGAAACAGGAGCTCTCGGTTTTACTTAGATTGGGAAATAAGCTCCACGTTCGAAAATAGTCATTCATTATCGCTAGGTCAGTTGAGAGCAAATCCTCCAAGACACCCATGTCTTTGTTTTGAGTGGCCAGGGTCTAATCATCAGCGCAACCAAGTTTCTTTGATGTTATGTCAGGAATGTCATGAATGTACAGATTAAAAAGTAATGGCGCCAGGACGGAACCCTGTGGCAAACCATTGTTAAGCATTTTAGATCTACTGCTACTAACTAAGGAATTATTTAGATGAACTTTGAATACACGATTACTCAGCATGTTGCTAATTAAACGTAAGATGGTGCTACAAGGTATTGTATTGAACAGCTTATAAATAATCCCAATTCGCCAGACCGTGTCATATGCTGCAGTAAGATCGATGAATACTGCGCCTTAGTTGTTTTTCATACCCAGCGTCGATATAGGATGTTAAAGCGAGCAGTTGGTCAGAGCAACTGCGATTGGGACGAAAACCAGCTTGTTCGACTGGGATCTGGTCATTCAATATCGGTGCGATACGATTGTATATGAGCCGTTCTAGTAATTTATAGCAGGTGCTCAAAAGGGCAATCGGGCGATAGCTTCCTGGTTCATTGGATGGTTTACCTGGCTTAAGTATCGCTATCACTTTCGTAGTCTTAAAATGTTTTGGTAGATTGCCGGTTTCTAGGACATTCGAGAAAAATTTAGTTAGCCACTGTTTTACATTTTTTCGGATCCGATCCGAAACACGTAAAATGTGAATTGTAGTTTTTTTCTGAGAAACTTCAAACCATACCTTTGAATTGAAAATATTCCAATTACTTCTTTACTTACTTGAGTTTAATTGATCTCAAAAATCCAAAATAAATTTGAATATAATTTAAAGTTTAAACGGATTTGATCTAAAAATTTTAATAGTGAAATATATTGTTCAAACATATATAGCCATAAGGATTTTCAATTTATCTACGATGTTTATATATTTATTATTAGTTTATTAGTCGAAGTATGGTTATAAATATAAATTAAAATCGAATTTTGAAAACCAATAGACAGTACAAGCTAGTTTCGTCAATATTTAGGAGCAGTCATCTTTTAAAGTGGGTTTAAAGGTACTTTGGAGTATTTTCAACCTATGCCAATTTCGTTATATTCAAAAAATGGCAACTGTTAGAAAAAACTGAATACGATAGAGATTTTAGATAAGTTTTTTATAGAAGTTAGTTCATAGAATTTTTGTAGTTAAATAAAAATATTTGCTTAGAGAGAGGACAGCTTTACAAATCTGTATTCGTAACGATGTGTTCATTTGTATTGCTGGTAATGATGTTAGACTGTTGTTAGTGTGATACTATTGCTGAAGATGATGGCACACAATTTTGCTTTTATGTATTTAATGTTTAAAAATATCGAGAAAAAAATTATTAAAATAAAATCAAAAAAATATATAACTTATTCATTATCTTTTATTTAAGTAGGAAACGGGCAAAAATACATTTTAAGACAAATTTTTCCTAAAATAACGATTAGTTTAAACGAGAAATAAATAAAATTTTGAATAAAATCTACTTATTTCAAAGATCAGTTCATGCTGCCACCTAAGTTATGTTTGTGTAACTATATACAAATTATACACAGTACCACCCTACGATTAAATACAAACACCATCAAACGCACCAATACTACAAATTAGATGCTTCACTCAAAAAGTCTAGTTACTTTTCCTTAGATATTTATTCAATGGTTTTAACTTTAAATAATTCTTTTTATAATATAATGAAATTGATTATTTTAGATTCTATGTGATTTTTATTTTTATTCATTTTGTTTTGTGTTATCAAAAATTTTGTATTCATATAAATTGATTCTATATAAAAATATATTTGTAATAATAAATGAAGGAAATTATTTTGTATAAAGTCAATTAGTGTAATTTTGAATTTATAAATAATTTCTCTTACTAATTTCAATTAGATTCAAAAGATTTGGTTTCGAATTTTCTTCTTTTTAATTATTACTCCTATCTTACTCATTATTGATTTGGCCTTTACTTAAAAAATTTTTTTTTTATTTTGCAGATGTTTGTAGACTTTATACCACCGATAGTTTAATAGAATAATGCCTGATTTATGGTCGGTAACGTTAACTTTAACTTAACTGTAACTTAAGACACTACAAAATTTTGATTTTAATTACGTATTCTTTGACGTTTGATTTGATATTAATTTTGGTTTTGTAATCAATTGTATATATCAATCAATTCTGTAGTGGTAGCGTGGTTTAATATATAAACAGTTTATGGTGGTTATGTTGTGTATTTACCAATATGGTAGTAAATACAGCGTTGTTCTCTTTATAATTTTCCACTACAAATTTTGTTACAATTTAAAACAAATTAAATAATAACAAGATTACACTTTGTATATTTATAATATTTTTTATTAATCACTTTAAAACTTTTCCACATGAACAACAATAATAATTCATAAAAATATTGTTTTAATAAAATGATAAAAACCTTTTGTTTTAATTTATTTTTAGTTTTTTGTGATGATGATTCTAAAGAGAATCTAGAACGACTGTGTCGAATTTTCTTTTGTTTCGTTGATATTCCGTACCCCTCTCCATCACGCGCCGCGATGTTGCCAATATCGTTTGGAAAATGTGACATTACAATCCAATAGCGCGTTCGGTTATTTGCATAATTGAGTGGTGTTCGGAAAAGCAATTAAATTCTTAATTTTACCAAACTTCAAATCAAATATAGTAAATGAAATGTCGCCTCAATTCTTTAAAAGTAGCAAACTGATTTTAAAATCAAAATTTAAAATAATAAAATAAACGAAATAAACATTTGATACAAAATTTAAAAATAAAAAAATTTATTTTCATATTAATTTCATGCTAATATTTGGCTTTAAAGTCGCTCTTTTATATCCTTTGCATTTTTTAATAAATAAAATTTTATTTTTATGGACACCTGCAATTAAATATTAGTTTTCATCAGTTTTTATACCAAACGTCAAAAAAACCTTAACAAAAACTTTAAGATAGAATGAAATGAACTTTACGTTAAGTTAACGTTAAGTTTGCGTTAACGACTATAAATGCTCTAGTGCATTTACATACATTTGTACTTTACGTTAAGTTAACGTTAAGTTATGTGGTTTTCTTTTGACTTTTCTAAATCAATTTATAAATTCGGGTCTGAAAAGAACAAAAAACAAAATTTGATGTGAAATATGTTTGTATTAGTGATATTTAAATGGCGGTTGTCTACTTTTAAATTTGAAAAATTTCGTATAATAGCATATTCTGCAATTGCGTATTGAAATATTTATAAAAAATTCAATTAATTTGTACATAAAATAATTTTGTTTTATTCATTCATATTTGTTTTCAATTTAAATTACTTCATTTTAGATAAAAGCGTCTCGTTTTTTTCTATGATGCATCTTTTTTCATCCGCCCAATGAAATATAATATTTTAATTCTAATTAATCCATTTAAGAGTTTTTTTTTATTTATTAGGAGTTATTTTATTAAATGTTAGTTACATTATTGTATATATATAATATAAAACACAATAATTAATTCTTCAAAATTAAACAATTCATAGTTATATAAAAATTGTCGTCAACAAAACGTTTATTTTTTAAATTTTCTTTGTTGATATTAGTAATGTCAAAAAAATTTACGAAAAAATGCACATTTTTTTTTTTGATGTAAATCGGAAAAAAATTGATGTTTTTGGGTGAAAAGAACAAAATTTTTGATTTACATCAATTTTTTTTTGATGGATTTGGGTGAAAAGAATTCGACATTAAAGTTACTGACTATAAATCGGGCATAATAGTTTTTTGCTATTAAATTATCGATACATTGGGTGTTCATACCACAAAATAGTATTATTCTACCTGTGGTATAAACGCTCAGAATAATATTATGACCGATAGAATACCGTGGTTACCGTAGTTCAAATTTGAATATCAAATCTTATCAATAGAAAAGTATTTTATTCAACAAATACAATCGCAATTAAATTGTTTTTTACGTTTTGACGGTTACAATTTTTTTGAATGTTTTTTTAAATACTTTTCGATTATAGAAATCAGAGATGGAAACCAAAGATTTTTTTCAGTTGGTTCGGTTTTGGTTTAATAACAAATTTTTATTATGGTTTTTGGTTTGGTTTTGGTTTCTTGATATTTCAAAACTTTGTTTTGGTTTAAATACTGTATAATTTTTTGGTTTTGGTTTGGGTATGATTCGGTTTTGGTTCAGATTCAGAATTTAGATTTAAATTTTTATTCTTAATTAATTCTCGATATTCAAATAAAAACAGCTTTATTCTACTAATAAGTCGCATTAAAGAGACCGTGGTGGGCACACTTGTCTTATAACACGTAGGCAATGGATTCTAATTCTGTTCCGACCATCGATAAACCTCGATCAACCTCCCCATCAAACAATTTTACGTACGTACCCAAAAGTATACGATTTTTGTACGGAATTCCATACCTATTTTTCACCTATGAATGAGAATGTATATATGTTTCGAATTAATATTAAAGTTTATTTCAAGCTATATACCATAGTAATAGATGTCATGGGTTTTTGTTGTCCCAAAGTGTCAGGTAAAATTTATATTGAATTGAATGCTAATGAATACTGAATTACTTCATTTAATTTAATAAATAAATGATCAAAACAATAAAATTTTGTTTAATTTACATATGAAATTACATTACATCTAGATTCTAGGGTAAACTATTATTGCACACAATCTTTACATATTTCATTCGAAAAGCGCATGGAATTTGGTACGAAAATGAGCATTGAATGGGTCTGGACTGCGTACGGAAAATTCGTACTCACCAATACATACATACAATACCAAAAATATTGTACTTGGAAAATTGTGTCCGCAAAGGGTACGGAAATACGTGCTCTGGTGTGCGTTTCGAAATTAACCACGGTTAACCATAAGGTAATAATGTCACTAATGTCATAGTCAAAATAGTCAAGTCAAATATTAAAATTCAAATTACCATAGTAAAGCTGTCAAAGTTAAATTGTAAAAGACCGCTAAAAATTCAAAATTGATAAAAACTAATATTCTAATTACGATAAATAAAACTAAATATGTAGTGTATGTTTTTTATTTCTATAATTTATTTATCAAATAAAAATAATAAAAATAACACATTTCACTAAAAATTATTAAATACTTAGTAAATAATAATTAAATGTACGATATATTCACAAAACAATATAATTATTTCTAACTTTTTTTTCCACAACAATTAAAATTTTCTTTTATTATAAAAAATTATATTGTGTTTTATAAATCGGTTGACATGTCGTTTTAAATATTTATATGTTTTGACATTAGAACCTCAACAAACTCTAATCTAGACTTGAGTAACAAAGTTAAAGTAGTGACGTCACAATTTACTATGACAACTAATTTTTATAGTTTTGGAACGATAGTACATCTGTCATCCAGTAAATTTTTTATTTTGCGGTTAACTATGGAACGACATTTGGTAGAGTAAAGTTAACCGCGGTTAACCATATAGTTAATTTTGAAACGCACCCCTGAGGGACAACTATTCCGAGTGCTCCGTGCAATTTTCAGTGCGAAAATGTACGACTTTCCGTACGCATTGCTTATTGGGTCGATTCTACAGACTCATTTGGTGTAGTTTCAAAATGTAGCAGTTTGAAAAAGAAGAGAAGAATTTTTCAATTTATGTAGGTAACAGAACAAATTTTTTACTATAAAACCGAACCGTGAACCAAACAGAAAAACATTGGTTTATGGTTCGGTTCAACTATTATTTAAAAAACTGGTTTGGTTTTGGTTTGAATCAATCAAATCATTTTGAAAATGGTTTGGTTTAGTTATGGTTTTGGTTTGGCAAAATTTCGTCTGTTCAGTGGTTTTGGTTTGGTTCAAACGAACCGGTTTCCGTCTCTGATAGAAATATATGTTACCACAATTTTTTATTTTGAATACATTATAGTTTAAACAGCAGATTACCTAATTACCTCACAAAATAAAACTTTTGCTCTTTGGAGAGATGCTACTACAATTTTTTACTGTTATTTTTGTTTTCGTCATATGTCAAAAATGGAGTAAACTATAAAACACTAATTTTTAAAGTCAACAAAATTTGAAATCATTTTAATTTTATTTTCTTCTTATTTTTATATTACTTTAATTTATAATTTTGTTATTTTTTTGTATCTGTGTTTAATTTTATATTAATAATTATTAAAACGTAAGTACATAAGACAAATTATATTAATGAAATATTGAATTTTGTAACACTTTGCAATAAATTTCTAGGGCAAACACCTTTTATGATAATTTTTGTATCTAAAAAATTTTAAACAATGGCGGCTTCAACTAACAACAAATTAATTCAAATAAAAACAAATAAATTAAATTCTGAATATGAAGGAATAACATTATTTGCAATATCTGATTTTTTATGTAGTGATGAATTTAAAATCCTGCAAGAACAAATATTTAATAGCTTAAATAAGTTGAATGAGGAGAAAAACAACGTTTTGTTAATTGAAAAATTAAGATCATCATCTACTACAACGTCATTAGAAGGAGAATCATCAACATCGTCAATAGCGAATATTCACACAAATATTGGAAGTATTAGTAAGATTAATGATGATAATAGTGCTGCTAGAGATTTATTTACCGAATCCGATAATAAATATATTTGTAAGATTTGTGGAAAGGAATTGAAAAAATCAAATTCAATCGAGGATCACATTCGTACTCATACCGGAGAGAAACCGTATAAATGTAAAGATTGTGATAAATGTTTTTCACAAGCCGTTAGCTTAAATCTACATATGCGTGTTCATAATAACGGAGCTATAGATAATCGATGCACAATTTGTTTAATTCAATTTGATACTCCGACATTATTGAATGACCATATGGGCACGCATTTAGTATTGAATCGATTTCAATGTTCGATTTGTTATAAAATTTTTGGAACATCAAGCAAATTGAGACGCCATATTCCTAAACATACAGGTGAGAAAAGATATAAGTGCTCAAAGTGTGATAAATGTTTTACACAATCGAGTAGCCTAAATAAACATTTTCGGACAACCCATTCGGCTAATCCTAATGAAACAAAGATGAATTGCTGATCACATAAATAAATGTAATTATAGATTATTCAGGATGATGTATCATCCTATCATATGATGCATTATTGTTATTTTTTTAGTTCTAAATCAAAAAATATACAATCTTAAATCGACTTCCAAACCGAAGACATATTTTTTTAAAACAATTTAAACTATCGATCAAACATGTTGCAAGATTATTTTTACTCTCTGTATTATTATTACGTATTTAATTAATTGTAATTCTCGACAAGCAAAAAATATTTATTATTATTTTTGAATCAAAAACAATCAAATTAATTTAATACATAAGTATAGATAATATTTTCAAGTAGAAATTAGTTAATATTTTTACGTATCATTATTAATTTGTTTCAATTTTAATTAATTAATTAACAGTTATTAAGATTTATCTATTTTTAATTTATTTAACTGATTCTAATATTGTATTGAAGTTTTGTGAAAAATAATAAAATTAGTATATTTTTGCAAGAATAATTTGTTATCGTCCTTGTTTACTGCAAAGCAGTATTCAAGTAAAAACATTTGGACCGCCTGATTTGCACTGTAGCTTACAATAACGAAACAATTTTTGAAAAAATTATGGTTCATTGTCTGGACATTACAAAAAACGAAATGTGCGACTATTATAGTATTTTTGGTTGTCTTACTATGCGGCAAGTGTTTCTCATTCTGCGATCACGATGTCACGTTGGTCTTAGATTTCACAATCACAAGCCTTGAACAGAGTCTTGTGATTTTTGGTAGGAAATTGCAGTTCTTTTTCAGAGAGCCAGTTGCATTGCGACCAGAGATAGAAGATTATCATTTTTCTAAAGATTTAAATTTACCATGAAAAAGCAAAAACGTAGTAAAAACAAAATAAAAAAGATAAAGTGAACTCTTTTTTCGAAAAATTTATCTTGTCAAATTGAGGATCCCTTTTCATTTGAGTTTCAAGAGTTCAATTTTGATACTCAAATGATGAATGAAGAAAAAATCGATATAACATTTTTGAGGATGATTTGATTTGTATGGAAAGCGAAAACATTTGTAAGAATGATATTATATATGGATACTTTGATAAAATTACTGAATAAATTTAATTTATTCTCCTTCATTTAATAATTTCAGCTTTATTTGTATGTTTTTTCCATAATAATAGTATGTATTATTGTATTGGTTTCTAACCTATAGCCTAATGAACTTAACCTATTGCCTAATGAAAATTTTCCTATAAAAAAATTATCATTATTCAATTGATATGATTCCGATTGGTCAAATTGTTTTGATTTCATTAAAATTATTTTCAAATTATAATCACAATGGCTTTGATACGTTTTGTTCATAAATCAAATTTTAACTTAAATTCTCTTATTTCGTTTAGTTGAATTTGGTTGATTGCATGGGATGGGGGTTTTTTTAATCAGAAATTTGATTTATCAGTTAAAACAAAGATTTATTGTTTTATTTGAAGAAAATGTTTTTATTTTATATAATACACAATTCTTTGTCAGAGAATAAAGTAGTGTAATCAATTCGTGTTCGCTCGTGCCTCGCTCAAATTTTAAACTTTTGCTTGAGAATAAACTATTTCATTACACACTGATAGATTAAACTACTATTATGGTACTGAGCTTGAAATATGTAAATTTGGTTTTGATAAAGAATTATTTCGATGTTTATTTTGCGATGTGAATCTTATATTTTTTTACTTAATTGGATATGTTTAGCATGCTAAACGTAAAATATTCTGTACTAAAACTATTTTAATAGCCGAAAATACAATGTCAATTAGAACAGCAAAGAATTTGGGCAAATGAAAAGAATCAAGATATTTTTAGTTAGAATAGTTAGGCTAATTGTTTTAAGTGGTGATGAACATTTTTTGATAATGATTAATGTCTAATAATAAAATTTGAATGCATCAGGAAAAACGGATATAGTCAATGAATTCTACTTAACATTCCTATTAAATAATCATGTTGAAAAGAATTTCTTCTACAAAGGGATATTTGAACCGAATATTGGTGTGACAATCTTTATGTTCTCCAGCAATGAAAGACGACATAATTTGGTTTTGGTTGGATTGAACTCAACAAGAATGCACTCCAGCATTATACACTTTATGGTAAATGATAAAATTATTGAACAACTTTCAATCATTGCAATCATTTGTTGCTGCTGCATGTGATCGAAGATTAGGAGATCCCTGAGAGCCATGGAAGTCGCTGGCATCCGCAAAACGGTGGAAAGGTGTCGTAAGTAAGGCTGTAAAGGTTCAATATTTCATAGGATAGAAGTTTAGTATCAATTGAAATATTTTGATGCCAAACGCCATATAATTAAATATCTACTACTGTATTAAATTAATGAAATTATTCCTTTATATTTATTTTATGATCGGTACCAATACCAATTGTTTTAATTGTTTTTATCAAAGATGTTCAACTATTTGAAAAGTTCATTGTTTTAACGATTCCAAAAGGATGTGTTTGTCAAAAAATTCTTTTTAAAATTTTGCATGAATTGTATGTGCTTGATGAAGACTCAAAAGACTAAATTTTTAATTGCTTTTTTATGGTATATTACCGATCTATGTTTTGCATTCATTGAAAAATGTTATAATTTTACAAAATGAAAATAACTTAACAGTGAAACACTTAAAAAATGCAAAAATAATTTCAACGGTAACATGTATCAACATAAATGTATGTAATTAGTTGGTTAGCTTTACGAATAGAGGCCGTTTTCGTAAGCTGACGTAACCTAACTTATTATTAAGCATTTTGACTATCCATTACCCCACTTAGCATCTAAATAGCATCTGTAACTCAATTCTTAGATAATGGAGGTGAGGTGACTACGATTTTAACTGTCAGCTAAATTATATGCATATGATTTAATGGTTTCTTAACACACTTGGATATACATTGCCTATGTGTGTATTAACTTCTAATATTATTTCCCAACAAATACATTCGCTCATTGTTGAATTAGTTACAAGGAAATCGCAAAATTGACATATCAATATTTGTTAAAATCTTGATTTTTGTAATTCGTAGAATTTATAAATCAACCACTCATCAACATAGTAACATAAACAGATATGCAAACAGCTATTGCAAAACCAAAACCGAAAAAACCAACCTCATAAAAACAAAACCATATTCAAAAATATGGAGGGGCTGAAATCTCAAGCTCTGAGATATCAAGACCTCGATTTAGGTTAAGGATTTTGATAAAGTTTTCGGCATAAAACTTTTATGAGGACATTCTTTTTATAGTTTTGGGCAGCGATGTATATCAAACATAACTCTTTGTTAAAGTATATGTATTTTGTTTTTATTTCCAGAAAGTATGACCAAATCACATTCATATTTCTTTCAAAGTTCCAAAAATATTGTAAAAATTAAATAAAATCAAACTTTTTTCAAAAATCCAAAAATATTGCGATAATTAGAATAAAATCAAATATTTAAACTTTTTCTTAATGACCAATAATAGTCCAAAAATTCTTAAAATTCCAACTTTTTCCAAAATTCTAAAAATATTGCAAAAATTATAACAATATCAAAAATTGAATTTTTTTTTCAAAATTCCAAAAGTTATAATAAAATCAAAAATTTCAAAATTTTCCAAATTCTAAATTTAAATTCTAAATCCAAAATCCAAAAATTCTTACAAAATCAAAAATTTAAACTTCTTTCAAAATTCTAAAAATATATATAAAATTAAAAAATTCTACCTTTTTCCAAAATTCTAAAAACATTGCAAAAATTATTACAAAATCAAAAATACAATCTTTTTTCAAAATTCCAAAAATATTTCAAAACTATAACAAATTCTAATATTTCCATGTCCAATTTCATGTTCAATTGCATTTCTTTCATAAAAACAGCTAAATTTTTTTTCCAAAAATTGGGTAAAAAAAAAAATCTCTCTTTTGACACACTTGACAACATTTTCTTGACAAAGTTCTAATGCAATGATCTAGTTTTTGATCTCACATACCAATCTCTACACCATCAAGATTTCTCCAAATTCAATGTTCCTACTCGTAATCAGTAATCACTTAAAATGAACGTTTTTTAAGCTAAAAATATAAAAATTTGCTATTTTTGACACACAAAGATTTTTTGATACACTTCCGGTACAGTATCGAACACAGTGTCCTTTCGGACCTGTCCCTTGAGTATACCTAATTTAAAAAAAAAAATTGAAATCCCTCCAGTGGTTTTCTAGATTTCGTTAATGACGGCCGGCAGACAGACATACATCTTTTTTTGCTTTTTTAGAATTACTAGGTCCTAAAACGTCGAGAAATACCAAAAAAGTAAGGGTAAGAATTTCACTTTTGGCTCATGAATGCTATACTTAGGTCTTTCAGACCGAAGTAAAATCGTCAAAACCATAACGACATTTTAAAAATTATGAAACTGTAACCGATATCACATTCTAAAAATCATCAAGCCAAAACCAAATTTGAAAAAAATAGTAATCAAACCTCGGTAGAAAACTTCATATCCGTCTTGTCATTGGTTCTTTAAATGTACTTGGCGCAACGCGATGAAATGAAACACTTTCTACTCATTATTAATTGACTCGGCATTTTTTCTTAAACATTGGAATGGTTTGAAACAAATATTGCAATTTTTAATAAATTGTCTGATGAAAACCCAAACAATAACATTTCAGTTTTGAAAAGTGAAAAACGAAACTTATCATTTATAAAAGCCAAAACCGAACCCAAACTCAAAACTTGTCCTAAAATTGAAAACAAAACCAATATTTATTGTTTCGAAAAATCAAACCACAACCAAAACTTATCATTTAGGAAAACCAAAACCATAATTGGATATTAACAAAATCTCAAACCAAATCATTAAAAATAATTAATGATTTTGCAGTCCTGTATATACTCACAAAGGTCCATTTATTCCAATAAACTAAATAATAAGATTAATAAACAACAAACAGAAACAACCATAAACCTAAATTTTTATTCTATAAAATATTTTCTATTTTACCAAACAACAATCATCAATATCTGAATAAGAAAAAATTTAATTTGATGAAACTCATTCTTTTTATTTAACAAAATGTATGAAAAAAGATCCGATGAGCATCAATTTGAAAAAAAAGATGTAAGATCCTCAATTCAAAATCAAAACAAAACAAAAAATGAGTGATAATACTCAATCTTTTTCTTAGGGTGCGTTTATGTTGGAGCTTCGATAATAGCGTCGACCATCGATGTGATTCAAGCGAAGAAAATGAATACATGTTTTCAAATAGGAGTGTTTATGTTGAAGCATCGATAAAAGAGTTAAGCATCGAGTCAAGCGTCGATAAAAGATATGTTATTTTTCGACGCTACTATCGAAGCTCTGATCGATGCTCATTTTATTTATTTTATAAAAAAATACATAAAAATAAAATTATTAGTTTTAATCAATTTAAATTGTTGAAGTTTATAGAAAATTGATAATTAAATTAATTAATTTTAAGTTTATTGTATATATTTTTGTAAATTTTATTAAAATTCTCGAAGCTCCAACATAAACACTATAAAAGAATAGCGACGTTTTTATCACTGCTGACTCGTTTATCGAAGCTTCAACATAAACGAACCCTTATGGATCGTGTACACATATCTTTTTTAAATGATGTAAAAAACAGAGCAAAACAAAAGATACGTAAACGCCTGTGTGCGGATAAGACAAAACATAATCACTTTTAAAAAAAAAAGATGTCAATCGCGTATATTTCGCAAAATTTTGTGCCGACTTTGTCCGAAAAGATGAAATGTTTGTCTTTTTTATATTTTTTAAACATGTGTTAGTTAAAAAAAATTATACACACTATGATACATTTCGAAATTCTATTTAATAAAATAAAATTTGTTAGGTTAAGAGCATTTTATTATTTATTTTCGGATAACATCGGTATAAAAATTAGCGAAATAGACACGATTGACATCTTTTTTTAAAAAAAGTGATTATGTTTTGTCTTATTCGCACACAGGCGTTTACGTATCTTTTGTTTTGGTCTGTTTTTTAACATCATTTAAAAAAGATATGTGTACGCGATCCTTTAAAGGAGCCTGTAAACGAGCAACTAAAAATATGTATTGCCGGGCAATATTGCTGAAAATATTGCCCGGCAATATTTTCGGCAATGTGTTGCCGAAAATATTGCTGGGCAATATTTTCAGCAATATTGCCCGGCAATGTTTTAACAAAACTCTTGTAAAATAGCATGTAAACGAGCAACTTTTTACGGCAATGTGTGTGGCAAATTCAAAAACATTCTCGGCAATATTTTCGTATTGCCCGGCAATATATCTGTATATTTCGGCAATATTGCCAGTATTGCAACTAATGGCTGGCATGTTGCTGTTGATATCGCTCATCGAGCGAAAATATTAAACATTGCCCGGCAACTATTTCGATTTTTGTTGATGTTTTTATTGAAATTGAGAATGTAGTTTGTTTTGAAGATTTGTTAATGTGAAAACAAAATTATTTCATATAAAAATTTGTTTGAATTAAATTAAATGGTTGGTAAAAAAAGGGATACTGAATTCGGAAATTGTTTTGGTTGTTGTAAAATAAGAAAAAAGGTAATTTCTTTCTATTCAGATGTTATGGTTAATTAATGATTGATGAAAGGTGGGTTAATAATATTTTTGTTGTTTTTAATGATTGTGATTCTATTTTGAGAATGAGTGCACTTATTTTTGTTTATAAATCGTTTAGTATTTTGAATGGAGAATAAATATGATGGTTTTTTAGTAAAAATTTGTAAGACTACTGCAATGGAAAGCATTTCGGCTTGATGAATTAATTATTAAAGTAATTAAATTAATATTCTTTTAATGTATAAAACACCCAAGGTTTTATAAATATTTTTTGAAGTAAAACTTCTTTAGGCGCGTTTTGAGAATTGTGCAACGGAAGTATAAAAAACGAATATAATATTCGGCAAATATACGATACAATTCGATTATGACACACATATTTTAAATATTCACTGGTTTTTGGTGCATTATAGAAATAGTTTATTGTATTTTTCGATGCTTAAAAATTTAACAGAAATTCAATTCAAAAAACATAATTTTGAATTAAATTTAATGATTTTCAATCCGAATTTTTGGAGTATTTTCATTTAATTTAATATCAGTTTTCAAAATATTATATGACTGTTCCAGTTTTGTTTACAATGGATGCTTAGACTCGTAAATTAATAAAAATGGCAGCATATTTGGCTTTTTTAAAGGCAGAAAAATAAGTTGTCGCAAATCTTGGTAAATGCCAGGCATATATAATGAAATATAAGATGACAAAAAGCTCCGTTTTGAAATTTGAGCAAAATCGAATAACTGGTTGGAGCATGTTTGGTGGATCTTTTTGGTTTGTATGGTAAAGTTATTCATTTGTTCATTTGTTATTATATTTTTTATTCACTTATGCAGTCTTGTCCTAAATGTTATATGAGTTGGATGTGTCGATTGTAGATGGTGGTCATGGTGGTCATGGTAGTCATTGTGGTAATAGTGGTCATGGTGGTCATGGTGGTCATAGTGGTAATGGTGATCATGGTGGTCATGGTAGTTATGGTGGTCACGGTGGTCACGGTGATCGTAGTGGTCATGGTGTTCAATGTGGTCATAGTAGTCATGGTGGTCATAGTGGTCATGGTGGTCACAGTGGTGATGATGGTTATGGTGGTCATGGTGGTCACGGTGGTCATGGTGTTCACGGTGGTCATGGTGTTCAC
Organism: Diogma glabrata; assembly: GCA_963693315.1. Classification (NCBI taxonomy): domain Eukaryota; kingdom Metazoa; phylum Arthropoda; class Insecta; order Diptera; family Cylindrotomidae; genus Diogma; species Diogma glabrata. Next base: position 159,018,247 of record OY856186.1, read on the forward strand.
GGTGGTCATGATGGTCATGGTGGTCAAGGTGGTCATAGTGGTTATGGTGGTCATGGTGCTAATGGTGGTCATGATGGTCATGGTGTTCACGGTGGTCATGGTGTTCAGGGTGGTCATGGTGGTTAGGTGGTCATGGTGGTCATGGTGGTCATGGGGGTCATCGTGGTCATGGTGGTCATGGTAGTCATAGTGGTAATGGTGGTTATGGTGGTCACGGTGGTCATGGTGTTCACGGGGTTCATGATGGTCATAGTGTTCACGGTGGTCATGATGGTCATGTTGGTCATGGCGGTCATAGCGGTCATGGTGATCAAAGTGGTCATGGTAGTCATGGTGGTAATGGTGGTCACGGTGGTCATGGTGGTCATGGTGGTCATGGTGTTCACGGTGGTCATGATGGTTATGGTGGTGTCACGGGGATCATGGTGTTGAGAGTTTGCATCCAGGGCTTTCTCGTGCGGGAAAAATTATTTGTGTTAATTAAATTTGTTTTGTTAAATAGAAAATGAGTGCGTGTAATCTTTGCACGCGGTTGAAATAAATTTCTTTGGCTACTGTGGCAGGTATTAATAAAAAGATGAAATATAAAATAAATATGTCATATTGCAATTTAGAGTTGCATTTCTTGATAATATAATTTACTGTGTAATAAAATGTAACATTTACATAATGTATTACAAAGTCAATTCAATTTATTAGCATAATTGAAATATGAAATTAGAGGTTTATGACAAATTTGCTAAATATATTGAAAAATGCATCAATTGTTGTACCAATTGTTAAATTAAGTGGACATGTATTCATCGTGAAATTTAATTTGTAATACGTTGTAAGACTTTATAAAACATGTAAATATGGCTTTTATTACACATTGTTATAAACTATATTATCATATATAATATCACGAGTCGTCAAATAATAGTCGATTATTTGACGACTCGTGATATTATATATGATAATATAGTTTATAACAATGTGTAATAAAAGCCATATTTACATGTTTTATAAAGTCTTACAACGTATTACAAATTAAATTTCACGATGAATACATGTCCACTTAATTTAACAATTGGTACAACAATTGATGCATTTTTCAATATATTTAGCAAATTTGTCATAAACCTCTAATTTCATATTTCAATTATGCTAATAAATTGAATTGACTTTGTAATACATTATGTAAATGTTACATTTTATTACACAGTAAATTATATTATCAAGAAATGCAACTCTAAATTGCAATATGACATATTTATTTTATATTTCATCTTTTTATTAATACCTGCCACAGTAGCCAAAGAAATTTATTTCAACCGCGTGCAAAGATTACACGCACTCATTTTCTATTTAACAAAACAAATTTAATTAACACAAATAATTTTTCCCGCACGAGAAAGCCCTGGATGCAAACTCTCAACACCATGATCCCCGTGACACCACCATAACCATCATGACCACCGTGAACACCATGACCACCATGACCACCATGACCACCGTGACCACCATTACCACCATGACTACCATGACCACTTTGATCACCATGACCGCTATGACCGCCATGACCAACATGACCATCATGACCACCGTGAACACTATGACCATCATGAACCCCGTGAACACCATGACCACCGTGACCACCATAACCACCATTACCACTATGACTACCATGACCACCATGACCACGATGACCCCCATGACCACCATGACCACCATGACCACCTAACCACCATGACCACCCTGAACACCATGACCACCGTGAACACCATGACCATCATGACCACCATTAGCACCATGACCACCATAACCACTATGACCACCTTGACCACCATGACCATCATGACCACCGTGAACACCATGACCACCGTGAACACCATGACCACCGTGACCACCATGACCACCATAACCATCATCACCACTGTGACCACCATGACCACCATGACCACTATGACCACCATGACTACTATGACCACATTGAACACCATGACCACTACGATCACCGTGACCACCGTGACCACCATAACTACCATGACCACCATGATCACCATTACCACTATGACCACCATGACCACCATGACCACTATTACCACAATGACTACCATGACCACCATGACCACCATCTACAATCGACACATCCAACTCATATAACATTTAGGACAAGACTGCATAAGTGAATAAAAAATATAATAACAAATGAACAAATGAATAACTTTACCATACAAACCAAAAAGATCCACCAAACATGCTCCAACCAGTTATTCGATTTTGCTCAAATTTCAAAACGGAGCTTTTTGTCATCTTATATTTCATTATATATGCCTGGCATTTACCAAGATTTGCGACAACTTATTTTTCTGCCTTTAAAAAAGCCAAATATGCTGCCATTTTTATTAATTTACGAGTCTAAGCATCCATTGTAAACAAAACTGGAACAGTCATATAATATTTTGAAAACTGATATTAAATTAAATGAAAATACTCCAAAAATTCGGATTGAAAATCATTAAATTTAATTCAAAATTATGTTTTTTGAATTGAATTTCTGTTAAATTTTTAAGCATCGAAAAATACAATAAACTATTTCTATAATGCACCAAAAACCAGTGAATATTTAAAATATGTGTGTCATAATCGAATTGTATCGTATATTTGCCGAATATTATATTCGTTTTTTATACTTCCGTTGCACAATTCTCAAAACGCGCCTAAAGAAGTTTTACTTCAAAAAATATTTATAAAACCTTGGGTGTTTTATACATTAAAAGAATATTAATTTAATTACTTTAATAATTAATTCATCAAGCCGAAATGCTTTCCATTGCAGTAGTCTTACAAATTTTTACTAAAAAACCATCATATTTATTCCCATTCAAAATACTAAACGATTTATAAACAAAAATAAGTGCACTCATTCTCAAAATAGAATCACAATCATTAAAAACAACAAAAATATTATTAACCCACCTTTCATCAATCATTAATTAACCATAACATCTGAATAGAAAGAAATTACCTTTTTTCTTATTTTACAACAACCAAAACAATTTCCGAATTCAGTATCCCTTTTTTTACCAACCATTTAATTTAATTCAAACAAATTTTTATATGAAATAATTTTGTTTTCACATTAACAAATCTTCAAAACAAACTACATTCTCAATTTCAATAAAAACATCAACAAAAATCGAAATAGTTGCCGGGCAATGTTTAATATTTTCGCTCGATGAGCGATATCAATAACAACATGCCAGCCATTAGTTGCAATACTGGCAATATTGCCGAAATATACAGATATATTGCCGGGCAATACGAAAATATTGCCGAGAATGTTTTTGAATTTGCCACACACATTGCCGTAAAAAGTTGCTCGTTTACATGCTATTTTACAAGAGTTTTGTTAAAACATTGCCGGGCAATATTGCTGAAAATATTGCCCAGCAATATTTTCGGCAACACATTGCCGAAAATATTGCCGGGCAATATTTTCAGCAATATTGCCCGGCAATACATATTTTTAGTTGCTCGTTTACAGGCTCCTTTAAAGGATCGCGTACACATATCTTTTTTAAATGATGTTAAAAAACAGACCAAAACAAAAGATACGTAAACGCCTGTGTGCGAATAAGACAAAACATAATCACTTTTTTTAAAAAAAGATGTCAATCGTGTCTATTTCGCTAATTTTTATACCGATGTTATCCGAAAATAAATAATAAAATGCTCTTAACCTAACAAATTTTATTTTATTAAATAGAATTTCGAAATGTATCATAGTGTGTATAATTTTTTTTAACTAACACATGTTTAAAAAATATAAAAAAGACAAACATTTCATCTTTTCGGACAAAGTCGGCACAAAATTTTGCGAAATATACGCGACATGTATTCATCGTGAAATTTAATTTGTAATACGTTGTAAGACTTTATAAAACATGTAAATATGGCTTTTATTACACATTGTTATAAACTATATTATCATATATAATATCACGAGTCGTCAAATAATAGTCGATTATTTTTCATAATCATTATTACGAATGTCATTTGAGGTCCCGAGTGCGCGTAGCGCACGAGGGAAATATTTAACCTCAAATGGCATGAGTGGTAATGTTGAAAAATAATCGACTAATAATTTGGTGACGAGTTGTATTTAGCAGACAATTTAACGAACAGAAATAGTAACATTATTTCATACAACATAATCATACATAGTAAAATATTATTTCATCTTAGTAGGCGCATAAATGTTATAAATTTGTAATTTATTTTTGACAAATAAACATAAACATGCAATCATTTATGAATGAAAACGGACATTTTTACTATTTGCAAATTGCATTTTCACATAATTTTGTATGTGAATTTTTGTTTTAAATTAATATATTAAGTAGGCGGAAAATATTCGAAAATATTCGCTGTTCCTTCCTACCAGAAAAAAATAATCGAAACAAATCGTTTTGATTTGCTAAAAAATAGTAAATGAAGCGTTTTTATTGGACCTTATTGAAACTTTATATAGTGAGTTGAACTGTCAAGAATATTACAAAAGAAACTCTAAATTTCAATATAAGATATCTATTTTATTTTATATTTCATATTTTTAGTAATACCTGCTGCAGTGGCCAAAGAAGTTTTACTTCAACAGCGTGTAAAGATTACGCACTTCATTTTTAGGTAGATTTCATATAAAAATCTACCAATTGGTATGTGCTTCATCTCGGAATTTCGGAAAAATTTTGGTGCCAAACGACTATATATGATAAGCGGAGACGGAAAATCAAAATGAAAAAAAAATTTATATACATATATATATATATAACGATATGAGAAATAACGGAATTTGGCGGCACTCTCACGGTCGTATTTTTCGACCTACACCAAAATAATTTTTTGTGTGTGTTCCGGCAAATAATGTCTTGGACAAGTTCGTGAACTGGCCATATCCGGGTACCAGTTAAGCGGCTAGAGCCTAAAATGTCGAATAATCTAGGGCGCTATACCTTCCGTTTGAATCATAATATTTTAATAAAATTTATAAATATTGAATATTTGAACATATTTCTATCATTTTTATCCAAATGACAACTTTGACGTTCCAAGTTCCTGCAAAATCAGCTGTTTTAAAAATTTGCCAATCTTTTTTGTCCTTGATCTAGCTGAAATGGCCAAGCTCACACTTTTTTATTTAACTAAACTTTAAAAATATTGTTTTGTATTTTATATTTATTTAAAAATAAAAGTAATTTTTTCTTACTTTAAAATCACAAACAATTAATAAATTTGCGTAGTCTAAAAAAGATTCACACAAAAAAATACTCAATATTCACAAAAACAACATTTAAATTTTTATTCAATGACACCCGATGACTAATTAAATTGAAACAGTAATAACGATCAACCATAACTGACCGAATAATGTGTTTTTAAAAAGGTCCCAGCTAAAATCTTTTTCTTCATATGTATCTTCGATTTTCTTACTACATACATGTATTTATTATATTACTATTGTTTTTATTTTTTTATAAAGGATGCAAAAACTAGAAAAAAATTAAAAGAGGATTAACCTAATAAAAAATATTTTTAGCAAAATAATAATTTTGGCGCCTAAATTAAATCCTTTTACATTTTTATTGTTTCAAAGTGTTACTATTGATAATTGCTATTCTTTTTAGGTAGATTTCATATAAAGATCTACCTATTTTATTATCTGTTGTTTCTATTTAAAAAGATGTTTGGAAAAATGGTCAGTAACCTTCATTGGGTATTGTATTTGAGCTAGATTTCATATAAAAATTTACTTTTTGTAATTAACATGCGTCATCACGGGAATTCCCAAAAATTTTCTTGTCAGTTTATGAGCTACTACCTTTTTATGATAAACGATGACGAAAAATCAAATCAAACATATTATATATGTACGTATATTATTATAGAGTGTGTATATTATTTTAGATTGTTGATTGGATTTGATAATTTAATTTAAAAATAAAATGTTACTTGGAGATTGTCAATTTATTGTTTGATTAAATAAACAAAATTGTTTCAATATCCGTATCAGCTGGATTAAGTAGTGGAATGTGAATCAACAAATATTTTTATTTGATTCAATATATTAAGGTTTATAAACGTTGCTTAAATAAAATTCAATAATCTCGTAATATAATTTGAAAATAATTTAATAATAATATGCACAAATTGATTGATGATTATCGCTCGAGAGCTTATATTATAGAAAACGATATTTTGCAAAATGATGTATTTTTGTCGGTAAGAATTGAACGTAATTGAATTAACTTTATTATTTCAATTGATTTGTACAAACAGTCAAACTGTTGAGATCACTCACCGTCATAGTAAAAAAATGCAAAGGGTCTTTGTTCGTACATCGTACAATGGAATGCTTTGCTCGAATCAATAGTTTCGGGGGCGTTCAATCCACACAAAAATAAAATTGCGTCCACTAAATCTTCAGAACGCATGTTGTTGTGGGACCTAGGTCTTAAAAGGTATCTATGTATGTGTTATTCTGACACACATTGTTATTCCTATAACAAAACACTTTATATAAAAAACAAAATCGGATAGTTCATAGAGTCCCTGTAGTTTTAGTCGGTAAGAAGGATGAAATTATTAATTTCTGCATTGATTACAGAAAACTGAATGCAGTAATAAAAAATAGCTACCCATTACCTCAAACTGATGATACCCTGGATAAATTTGCAGGGGCCAAATTGTTCTCAACAAAAGATCTGCAAAGTGCTTCATGGCACGTAGAAATCCAGGAAGAGGACCGATAATTGACAGCGTTTAGTATGGGTAGTGGGTTGTGTAATAGGAATGTGTGAGGGGAGGGCTGCGTAATTTTCCAGGGTTGTGTAATGCCCCAGCTGCATTTGAAAGTTTAATGGAACGTGTCTTGCGTTATTGAACGATATTATTGTAACGGTCATAGACTTCAAAGATCATTTGAAAAAAAAAAAATAGAGAAACCTTCGAAAGAATTCAAGCAGCAGGACTCGTAATAAGTCCAAAGAAATATACACTGTTTAGAGAGAAAGTACAATACTTGGGGCGCAAAGTGACAACAAATGGTGAACACCCAAATGCCCACCCAGAGCTTTGTAGTTGTCTAGGATTTTGCACTTACTACCAATGTTTTGTACCAACATTAGGTAACAGGAATAAAAAGGCTCTACGTAAGCTAGCAAGGACGGATAAAGCATTTAAATGAACAAAAAAGCAAGAACATGCGTTAGTGGAAATTTAAAAAAGATTGTGCTCTGCACCAGATCTGGCTTACCAGATTTTAAATTCATATTTGAAACTAAAGCTGTCACTGATGTTACAGGAGGAGTGTTATTTCAAGAAATGGATGGGGAAAAGAGTAATGGCCCATATTAATAGAAGAAACTGTCCAAGCCAGAAAGGAATTATTGTTTAACCTGTAAAAAATTGTTGGCTATAATGGAATGTGTGAAACATATTTCCACAAATACTTGTACAGTTAAAAATTTCCATTTGAGAACTGATCATGGAGCATTAAGGTGATTGGTACGATGGATTAAACGCTTGCAGGCTTATGATTTTGAAGTGCTCATGGAAATGTTGACGCATAGTCGAAACTTCGATGGCAGGTAAAATACAAGCACTGTAACCGAACCGGAAGTAAGGAAAACATTATTCATGTCAGGCTTCCTCTAGCGGGAAGGGTCGATTTGGATCGATTATGATCAATGTTGATCTACGGGTCTGACTACCCCGCGTACTTCTGTCCCTGCCATTGACATTTGAGTTAGTGTGAGATATCACATACCACTGGCAATGGCAGGAGATATCATTAGCCAAGATGATATCTTACGGTACTGGCGGACGAACTTTAATTAGTCAACGGCACCACTCTCAGTCTTAGCTAGGCAGCGTTCCGTAGTAGTATGGCTCATTAGCTCTTCCGAGGAATCAGACCAAAATAAAGTTATGTGGGCTTTGTGCCTCGATTGGGGTGGTGAAAGGTGCATCTGGGGTGCGCTGTATCAGCTGGATCATTGGCTATTAGTTTCGTTATTTTTTCTGCAAATTTCTAACAATTTGCTTTTCACTTATAATAGTTTTGTTATTATTTCTTCATCTTATCATGAAATATTGGCATATGTCGTATTTTATTGCATGATAAGGTTTTTTGCTTAGTTATCCATTCGTTAATAAAACATAAAAAAAATAAACCTTTTGATACAACAGAAACGATATACGTCTGCAAGTAGTAAAGTAAATATGCGCAATCCACCCGCCCATAAAACGGCATGTCCACGGTATTTGCAGGGACAACACATATATGAATGAAAAAAAAATTTAGAATACATGTTCAAAACATCTGCGGATTTAACGCTAACCATGACCACGTGCAACATCATTATGAGCACGACATACTGAACTTTCTTTTCCTTACAGAAACACAAGTTTCTGTAAACTTTGAAAACGAGATTAGAGCAAAGTCCTCTAATTGTGAGGTTATCATTACCGGTGACTTCAACTTTCACAACAAATCATGGTTGGAATTCTTCAAATCGACCGACGATATTGACAATAGTGGAAAACTGGCAAAAATTTTGCTGCGTCTATCCCAAATTGTTAAAAACCCAAATTTCACTCCCCGTAATGGCGGTGATAATAGTTTTCTTTTAGATCTCTATCTTACCACAATGCAAGATATTACGAGTGTCAATGTCGCGAAAGGTAGCATCGGAAATTCTGATCATTATTTAATGTCATCAGTTATCAAAACTGATTTACCCCTTTTTCCATAGTAAAACCCAAACAAAAACACATACTTGCATTCAAAAGCTGCCAAAACGGCACTTAGAAACAAACGTAGATCATTTAATATTTGGATTTATAACAAAACTCCCACTAATCGATCCCAATATCTAAAGGCCAACAAAATATCTTACCAGATAATCTCAAACGAAAAGTCTGAAATTGACAGAGCGAAAGCTTCAAAACTTCCGTCTATGTCTATTTCTGACAAAAGTTTCTACAGTGCCATTAATTCCTTAGATTTGGGTACAAAATCTTCCTATTATTGATGGTGATTCAATCGTCAATGATCCCGCAAAAAAATTTAACTTGTTCGCTGAACGCTTTGCTCTGAACTCCACTGTTTTGGAAACTTCTAAAGAAATACTCCAAATACAGTCTTCAGGAGTTAATATGAACGAACTCCACTTCAAACCCAAAATAGTCGCTAAACTTCTAAAGGGGTTAAACACCAACAAAGCCTTAGGAATGGTAAAACATTCCACGCATCATTTTAAAAACCTTTTCTAAAGACCTTGCACCAACTTTGAATAAAATATTCTACCAATCCTACAAATCTGGTATATTTCCCTCGTGCTGAAAGTTGGCAAATGTCCAGTCCGTCCCCAAAAAGGGACCAAAATCCGATATCTCAAATTATAGGCCTATAGAATTTCAAAATTTCTGGAAGTAAATCATTTAATAGCCGACAGCCGATACGGTTTTCGAAACAAAAGATCAACTACCGATCTGTTATGATAAAGGCTTGATAAAGGTTGTGAAACATACGTTATCGCTTTAGAAATCTCCAAGGCATTCGATCGAGTCTGGCATGCCAACTTAATCAACAAGCTCGTTGCGTATGGGTTTCATCCCACTTTTGTGAAGCTGATTCAAAATTTTCCAACCGATACAATTCAGTCTCCTTAGACGGCTTATCATCTGAGTCTAAACTAATTAAGGCTGGTTAATGAGCCTCAAGGCTCAGTATCGTCCCCAACACTATTTTTGATTTATATCAACGAATTGTTGAAAATCACCAGCAACCCAATAAATAGTTTTGCAAATGATAGTACTCTGCACAACTCATTCGAGTCCTTCCCTTAAAAATTAAAATGCACGAACGAATTAATCCCGCCCGGAGAGACGCTGCCATAAACGTCAAGAATGACTTAAAAAAGTCGCCGATCGGGGTGATCAAAACCTGATCAATTTCAACTCTGCCAAAACACAGCTATTGATTATTTCCAGATCAAAGACCGAGTTCCCCAAAGATATTTTATTCAGCATGTGTGATGAACCTATAGGTGAATGTAAAAACATTGGGTGTCACAGTTTCAAATGACTTACTCTGGAACGATCATGTAATGGCAATGGCAAAAATCGCGTATAGAAAACTTGGCCTCCTAAATAGATGCAAAAAAATTTTCACTCCATACCAATTGCTCCATGTTTATCCTACAAGCCAATTTTAAAAAAAAACTTCTTGTTTTTCCACTTATATGGAAACTTTCAGCATGCTCGTTTATCAACTCATTATCCCTCAAACGAAATTATTTATAAAACCTTGGGTGTTTTAAACATTAAAAGAATAATAATTTAATTACTTTAATAATTAATTCATCAAGCCGAAATGCTTTCCATTGCAGTAGTCTTACAAATTTTTACTAAAAAACCATCATATTTATTCTCCATTCAAAATACTAAACGATTTATAAACAAAAATAAGTGCACTCATTCTCAAAACAGAATCACAATCATTAAAAACATCAAAAAATATTATTAACCCACCTTTCATCAATCATTAATTAACCATAACATCTGAATAGAAAGAAATTACCTTTTTTCTTATTTTACAACAACCAAAACAATTTCCGAATTCAGTATCCCTTTTTTTACCAACCATTTTATTTAATTCAAACAAATTTTTATATGAAATCATTTTGTTTTGACATTAACAAATCTTCAAAACGTACTACATTCTCAAATTCAATAAAAAAAACAACAACAAAAATCGAAATAGTTGCCGGGCAATGTTTAATATTTTCGATCGATGAAAAAAATCAACAGCCATTAGTTGCAATACCGGCAATATTGCCGAGCTATACAAATATACTGCCGGGCAATACGAAAAAATTGCCGGGAATGTTTTTGAATTTGGGCAATATTGCCCGGCCACACATTGCCGTAAAAAGTTGCTCGTTTACAGGCTCCTTAAGGATCAACTTTTTGAACATCTTTTCTCAAACGAAAATATGATTAAAAATCATGGTAAAATGAAAATATTCGTTATACCATGATTAAAAATGATTATGAACAAAGATATTCAAAAAGGACAAGAAAACAATATTCATGGATTGGCTTTATTTTTTTTTCATTGAATATGAATATTCAAAACTAAGAAAAAGCAAAAGATGATGATCAAAAAATGAGGAGTTACTATCTCTGATTGCGACAACAGGTTTTTATTTTAGTGCCTTTTGAACACATCCAGGTTAATAGTAGGATAAAGTCATCAGCATAAGATTGGTGGCTGAAGCAGGTCTGACATATACAAATAGTTGGTGCCACGACTTCTCCTTGTTAACGTTCATGTATTTAGATGTTTCATTTGGAACTTCAAAAAATATTCTGTCGAAAGTTTTTGATAAGTCAAGTGCAACTAAGATTGTTCTAGCGCAGTGTTGTTTTTGGTTCAGACCATCGCTGATATGGTTTTGTATTCTGTGAATGTTCTATGTGCTCTCCAGAGGCCATGTCGTTGTGGCGCCAAGTTGCAAGATCTACCTAGTCAGTTGAGAGAGCAGAAGTGCTCCAATGATGAAAGGATGGAGATGAATCTATAAGATTCTCCCTTTTCTTCAGGTTTTAAAATGGGAGTGATTCTGGCCGTTTTCCAGATATTTCGTATCAGTAATTATCACTAATCTGAGATCTTGAATTTAATTTGGTTTCTTGAAAAACCGTGACTAGAATATTGTTATTACATATAGTTTATGATGTCGATTTTGTTAGTGCGACCGTTGCAATTTTGTTAGTGCGACCGTTGCAATTTAGTTGCTTAATTTTCACATCATTCGGGGTTTCCGGATGCTTGATCATTCGCATTGTGTTGGTATATTGAATAGATGTTTAACAACATGGGACTATGTAGGTTTGGTCCATTGTTTATGTGTGACGAGACCTGAGCAGTTCTTGAGGTGACACAATTTCTTACAGGTGGTGCACTGAATGGAATGTTATGTTTGCCCTTAAAATGCTTTTACATATTGAACAATGCCATGTTTTAGTTGGTCCAGGATTTCTTTCGATACCACCCATAACGAAGTGTTTAAAGCATTGAGGACAGTGATAGCTGCTTCTTTACCCAAAAATGGAGCAACGGATTTGCACCTTTCGCCGAAATTATTGTGATAGTTCTTGGTCAGAACTGGGTTCCGTGTACTCCTGGGGTGTACACCCGCTCATCTTGCGACGCTTCATTGTGTCTTCAACAGCTTTGGGATGGTCTTTTTAGGCCTGTTTTGTAGGTAAGCTATTCAATCTTTTCACTGACTTGGTCACCTTGTAAGAAAATTTTTAGTTTTCGTTTTCTTCAGGTTGAAGTCACTGATAGGGTATGATCGCAAGGCCGCGTAGTGTTGTTTGTAACTTATTCAAACAAGTGTCAGCGGCTTGTGGTGTTTAAATGACTGCAGCGTATTTTATAATTTTGCAAAACATACAATTTCTCATCTGCAACTATTTCACTCGTTATATCATATTTGCTGAACATATTTTAACACTCAGTCAATGATTGCGTTTTGTCCGACACTTCTTTGGTGGCATTGGGTATTTTTCTCTTATAAATTACGTTCCAGATGTTCTTAATCACTGTATCATCTCAAGATTACAACAACTAGATCCTTATATGTGTAACGTAAGGTAGAAACTAATACAGATATTTAGGACTTTGTCATGCTTCAACAAGATGATCCACTTTTCCTATGATCCTTTTCTAATATAAGCCGTGTTCGATTTGACTGAAGCAACTGAATCAACTGAAAAATTGAATGCAATTGTTGTTGTTTTTTCAGTTGTTTCAGTCAAATCGAACGCACCTATAGAATGAGGCAAACAGCAGAGCAATTATTTGAATATGGGGGACTTTATTGGCCCGGTTTCGTAGATTATGGAATTGTAAACGCTATACTTTTATCAAATTTGATTTTTGTGTAGCTCGTTATTTTCATTTGATAAATGTAGAGGCTCTCAAATATTCATTCTATTATTATTAGTTTTTGACCAGCTCTGCCAACAATGGCTGTAAATCTCGAGCATTAGTTGCCTATATGGTCTTCCGATTTCAAGAATATTTTCTTTCGCCGAAACTTAATTTCTAAAAAAAAAATAATTTCACAAAAATAGAATTGTATTGATTAAAAAATATTTATTATGTATCTCCTCCAACTAAATCTGAAAAAAAGTCTGAAGCATTTGATTGTTTGGATGATGGAAGATTATGTTTTCGCTGTTTTCTTACATTCTCTTTATCGTTGTATTTGATATCATCAAAATCTTCAAAGTATTTGATATTCCAAAATCGAATATCATTATCGTGTGAGCTTGATGCTATAAATTCACCTGTATTACATATATCAATTGCTTCTACAGACAATGCATGTTGTCCGACAACGCCTAAATGTCGACCAGGTATCACATGTAATGCAGATAAAACACCTTCTTCACCACCAAATACACCAATTCGACTTGTAACGGGAGACATACAATTTATTCCGGTTTTAGGCCCTTGGTACATATCACTATGAATGCCAAATTCTCCCCAATTATACGAATACAGTCTACCTTTTGATGATCCAACAACTAATTTTGAATCATTTCGAAATAATCCCATGCAATTTAGCTCTTCTTCGTACGGTTCGGATTGAACATATAATTTTCTAGATCCAATACTAACAGCTGTCAGATACCCATCACCACTTGTTGTTAATAACAATTTTGATGCATCATTTGTTAATATTTGTGATATATAATCTTCAACTAATTTCAACTGAAATAATGGCTTTCGTTCATTTTGTCGTAAATCCCATACCTTTAGCATACCATCATCATCTCCTGTTGCTAATAGATTTTCGCTTATCATTTTTACGCTATAGATTGGATTTTCATGTGCTGCGTCGTAAAATTGTATTAATTTTTCTGTTCGAACATCGGACAACATGATAGAACGATCCTTTGAGACGGATATCAGAAGGTTACCATCTGCACTAAAATCTAAATCATTTATACTTTTGGTGTGAACTTCAAGTGTGGATAGGATTTTATTTTCATCATTACTGTATTGATATAAAATTACATCACCTGAAATAACAATAAAAAAAAACAAAAAATTCATAGCATTAATTTTAACACAATAAATCTTGCATAAAGTTTACATACCAGCAATAGTTCCAACAGCCAGTATATTTTCTGACGGATGAAAACATAGATCAAAAACAAAATCATCAGTTATGATATCCGGTGGATGTGTTCGTTCCTTTCTTGTTTCAGCTATAATTTTTTTAATAACCTCATCTTCTTCATCATCATCCATATCCCCATTATCATTTAAATGTTGATCTCCCGATGCTGTAGAATTACCAAACCTTGTACGATTCCTTTTATATTCATCATCTGAACTAGAATCTTCCATATCTGTATCAAAAGAAAAAATATTATCTTCATCGTCATCATTACTATCGGATGTTGGATAATCTAAATCTGCTGCAGCCATTGGTACTATATTTTCAATGGTTTCAAATATTATTTCATTATTTTCTTCAATATCACTGATATCACTACCATCTTTTAGTTGGTCGTGTGGATTGTAAAATTGTCTCCTGAAATCGTAATAAAAGGTTGAGGCAATTTTTATTTACATATAATGTATCCATTTACGTACATTACTATAATTTATTTAATAAATATTAAATTATAGTTTTCGTATTAATAATTAAATTACGTTTTGAATTAACAGAAACTCACTGATAAATACTTGGAGCAATTTTTTATTAAATTTTGCAAAACCGATTACAACACATGTCAAATGTGTAGAGAACATCAAATCAAAATATTTTTGAAACAACATTACCCATTCCTAGATGTTATCATTCATCTTTGCTATAATTAGTAGGATGAAGAATTTTCGGAAAAAAATAACAGAACGAAACATGAACAAGAAAATTTTTAAGAAATGCTTAATTATTTTACAACCTCCCTACATATTCCTATGTACACATATAATTAATATATACATATATAATTAAAGTATTTTATTTTATAAAAATATAAAATTAAACATATATAATTAAAGAGAATGAATTTTTATAAAATTTTAGTATTCAAAATAGTCCAGACGCAAACCGTTTCATCTTCCGGTTTAGACTTTGTAATAGACTGACGGTTTAAATTAAAACCTGACCAACATTTTGTGAACGTCGCTCACATCCGAACGTATTTTGCGATTGTTCACACCACGAGCTCTGTGTGAAGATAACTTTGTGCATATATATATTGATCGACTTGTGAATTTTGATTTCGCATTGCTGTATGTATATATTTGTTCATATGTGTCATACTGTATGTAATGTGTCATAACGATTTTGAAGTGAAAATAACATGCGGTAAGTAGAATAACATATAAATTACTTTTATTGTTTAATTAAAAATAATTATATATTAGGAATATTTTTTTTATCGAATACAAAAACATAAACCAAAAATTTTAATTTTAATGTGTTTTTTGATGGATGCATTAGATGCCGAAAAGAAAAAATAGTTTTGATTTAAGCAAAGATATAGAAGAAATTTAATCCGACAACGTCGGGCATTATTTCCTTTGACTACAATATAGAATAATAAAACTATTATATTTATTAACATTTTTAGTGAAATAAAGTTTTTTATTATTGTTAATGCATTAACCCATATTTGTTTTATTTTTGCAAATCAACATCAAATAAGGCGCTGTGACGTCAGTGTTCGATCCCAAACCATTAACATGCGACCTACCAGTGGTCGATCCCAAACCATTCTCATGCGACCTACAAGCGTTCAATCACAACTCGTTCAAGTGCTACCTAGCAGGGATCGATCACACAACATTCACGTGTGTTGAGTAGCCAAACGTTCGCGTGTTATTTATCCGCGATCAAAGACTGTTGTGGAAAAACTATTCTTCTTTTCAAACAAAACTCCACTGATTTCGTGGGTAACAATATATTTTTATTGTAAACAAACTTTCACAAAAATTTCTTATTCTCTATTAACAAAACATGCGCATTTTACAAAATTTTAGAGACTTCTAGACTTATATAATTCATGACACAATGCAAATGTCAAAAAACAAAAAGTAAGGGCGCGTTCACAACCATATTTATTATTATTAATTTTAGAACAATTTAGAACATTCTCCCACCTGAATTCACATCTGAATTCATGAATCCAATTTCTCCGGAAGCTTGACTCTCCTCCCACTGCTAGTATGATGTAGATTATCCTCAATTAACAAATCTCTGGGTTGTGCAGTCAGCTCACGATTATTTTCTTGATCTTCGTTGTATTTATTATCACCGAAGTTGATCTCTAAAGGATAGAGCCGTTGCACCGGTCGTAGCAATACACCTTTTGCAGTTTTCAATCTTACTAATCTAGTCTCATCTTCACTTCCCTGCAATATCTCTTCTACCTTTGCTAACGGCCAGTCGATTCGTTTCGTATTATCATTCCCAATTAAAACAATATCCCCTACTTTGATTGTATGCTTTGATAAAACCTTCTTCGAATATAACATCAATTGAGCTAAATATTCTTCTTGAAATCGTTGTTTTATGACTTTTCTCAAGCGATTTCTATATTGTAATCTTCTATTGTAATCTGCAATTTCAATTTCGTCCAGATCTATAACTCCCACCTCTTTTATTTCTTTCAAGAACATGTCCGGCGTCAACGGTATTAAATCGGACCATCTTCTGTTACATACGTAAGCGGTCTGGAGTTTATCACAGATTCACATAATAGAGTTTGCATTTCTTCAAAATCTAATGAGGTACTCCCAAGCTGTTTCCGCAACAGTTGTTTCACTAACCCAATTAATCTCTCCCACCATCCTCCCCACCAAGGAGCCGTTGGTGGATTAAATTTCCATCGAATCTTCAAATTTGCTCCATATTTATTTATTTCAGTCCAATTCAAACGATCTAATGCATTCGCAGTGCCTACGAAATTAGTGCCATTATCAGTGTAAATGACACTCGGACGACCTCTTCGACTTATAAATTTACGTAGACACTGAATAAAATGATCAGTGGACATTGACGAAAATTGACTAATTCAAGATGTACGGCACGGTACACTGCACATGTAAACAAACAAATCCATACTTTATCATTTTCCTTAACATGTAATGGTCCAGCTAAATCGATGCCGACCACTTCAAATACTTTTGTTTCTCGTATACGATCTAAAGGCAATGGTGGTGATTGTACATCAATTCGTCTTTTTGTTTGCCTTTTACACGTTACACATTTATTTAAAATTGCCTTTATATTTCGCCTAGCTCCAATGATCCAAAACCTTTTTCTCGCAATCGTTATCATATTCTGAACACCTGTATCTAATGAGTTTTGGTGCATTTCCAAAATTAGTCGTTCAACCACTGGATGTTCTTTTCCAGGTAATATTATTGGATAACAAAAATCTTTTGTAAATTCTCCCCTTGAAATTTTGGTTTTTAATCTAATCAATTTATCTTCGCCTACAAACGGGTGCAATGTAGTCAATTTACTATCCAATATTCCCGAAAAACTTTCATTTTGTATCAAACGTAAAACCATAGTTTCGGCTTCGATTAATTTGACAGTAGTAAGTTCTCCAGTAAAACGTAATTCTTTTTCTAATTTCACATTTCGTTTAAATCGGAAGATCCAACCAATCATCCGTAAAATTTTGTTATATTTCGAAAAATGACGGTAGTACCAATCTGTTTCTTCTTCACCGACTAGCATTGTCGTTGATACCACTGTCTTCTTCCTTTCATTATTTATTTCCTGTTCATCATATAAGTTTATTTTCGTTGGCGTCAGATCTTCCATTTTTCTTAACCATGACGGTCCCTCCCACCATCGAGATTCCACTAACCTGTAACGTCCGCAATATTCGCAAAACAATAATAAAACCAAATTCATCTTCGTTTTCTAATTCAATAAAAATGTATTTCATTAGTACCTCCGTATAGTTAGCAGGCAAATTTGGTATTCGCTATTATTATATATACCAATCGTTTGGGAATCGTTTGGGCACATTTAGGAATATGTTTTCATAGTTTAGGAAATTATAGTTTAGTTTTTATTGATTAAAATAAGTTTAGCGTATAGTTAGCAGACACATTAATATTTCCTATCTTATATTATACCAATCGTTTGGGAATCGTTTGGGAACATTTAGGAATATATTTTCATAGTTTAGGAAATAGTAGTTTTTTAATTAATTAAAATAAATTGAGCGTATAGTTGGCAGACATCCATATTTTAAATGATAGCAGTTCTTGACAGTAGTTGTTTCATGACAGTAGATGTTATTTTTAGTGACAGTAGCTTTCATGAAAAACTTCACATTTTAATAAATACAAGAGTAAATTTGATATTTGATCTATTATTAAATATACCATTCGCTTGCTAATCGTTTGGGCACATTTAGGAATATGTTTTCATAGTTTAGAAAATTATAGTTTACTTTTTATTGATCAAAATAAGTATAGCGTATAGTTAGCAGACACATTAATATTACCTATCATCAGTTATACCAATCGTTTGGGAATCGTTTGGGAACATTTAGGAATATATTTTTATAATTTAGGAAATAACAGTTTTTTAATTAATTAAAATAAATTGAACGTATAGTTAGCAGACATCCATATTTTAAATGATAGCAGCTTTCTTGACAGTAGTTGTTTCATGACAGTAGATGTTATTTTTAATGACAGTAGCTTTCATGAAAAACTTCACATTTTAATATACAAAAGTAAATTTGATATTTGACCTATTATTAAATATACCATTCGCTTGGTAATCGTTTCGGCACATTTAGGAATATGTTTTTATAGGAAGTTTTAATTAATAAGGAAGTTTTAATTTAAGGAAGTTTTTATTAATCAAAATAAGATTAGCGTATAGCGTTAGCACTTAGCAGACACATTAATATTATCTATAATACTATCATAAATTATACGAATCGTTTGGGAACATTTAAGAATTTATTTTCATAATTTAGGAAATAATAGTTTTATGATTAATTAAAATAAGTTGAGCATATAGTTAGCAGACATCTATTTGGTTTCATGACAGTGGTGTCAGACAGTAGTTGTTTCATCAATATTGTTATGACAGCCAATTGTCATTAAATTCAAACTTTATTGAGTTTTAAACTTTTACAAATTATTATTTATTTTACAGAGAGAGGTTGCTTAAAACTAAACATTGTTTTGTTTTATTATATAACTTACACTGACAAACAGCTGTCTAGTGGTACCATTTTACAATATGATTGATAAATAAAAATTGTGTAATTCAATTTACATTTTAGGTTATGTTATGGATCAAAAATTATACAAGCTCAGTATGTTAGTTGAAAGAAAAATGCTTGCTCAAGGCATTTTGAAATTATCATTTTAGCATTAAAGCGCTACTTAAAACTAGACTAAAGTATGTACATATTTACAGAGGTAACAAAAGGAAACAATTTGTACATTTTAATATTAATTTTGTGTCCGCGTTCAAGACTTCGATTGTAGCCAAAATTTGTGAGGAGTTACAGAACAATTCACGATTCACTGGTTTCAGAGCAGAGTTTAGGTGTGAGAATTTAGTTAGCTGAGTTTCATTGTTGAAGGGGATTTTGTTCCATGAATCGATAGCTTCATTTGTCGAATTTAGATTGAAGGATGGATGTTTTTCCCTGTAAATATCCTTATAGTGATCAGCGAAGACCTTGACTTTGTCGTGTGTGTCAAAATACGTGTTGTGGTCATCTTTTAAAGGGTCTCTATCTAAGTTGCTATTGACGGATTTTCTACCCGTTATTCTGTTGATTTCTTTAAATGCCTGTGGGGATGGAATGATAGCTTCTAGTCTTTTTCTAAAGTTTGTCTTCAATTCATTTAAAATCCTATTCCTTACGCACACACTGAGGCAATCGATTCTTGTCTTGAACTCCAAATATTCATTGTTAATTCGGTTTTTATGCTTATGAAATATTCTTTTTAATTTGGAGGACCAGATTTGTTTCAGTTTGATCATGTTAGTGGCAACGTCAGACAGGTTTTCGTATTTTTGGTCTTTGGGTTTGATTTGTTTCGCGTGTGTGGTAGTTACTTCTAGAATTGCCTTGCTGATAGAATTGATATGTGGAACTATTTCTTCGTTGCTCAAGTTATTTAGGGATGTGATATTGATGGCCGTAATGGCTTCACCAAGAGCCTTCATAGCATGATCCCAATTCGTATATTTAAAAGATATAGAATGACTGTGTTTTCAGGAGTGGGTTGAAGTTTTGGAAATGTATATTTAGTTGGATAGCGAAGTCGTCGGATATACCAGGAGAGGTGGAGCATGAGAAGTTAAGTTGGTTTGCTGACTTGGTAAGACAGTTTGAGAAAACTAGGAACATGTCTATAAAGGACAAAGACCTCGGGAACGTCGGGTTTGGAGGGTTTACAATTTCATAATCTGTCCAGTTATATTCTTCTAGAATTGCTTATAGTTGATTGCCATTCAAGCTGTTGAAGCTGTCTCCCCATGTTTTGCTTCTCGCATTGAAATCACCCCCGATAATAACCTCGTCTCTGTTCTTGATGATATTGTGTAGCTTATCCAGTTCCTGTTTCATCTTCTGACCAATGTTGCCTGGTATGTATATAGCACCTACTAGGAGGGACCGATTTCTGTTTGATGAGTCAAGATGGTTGATTTCAATTAAAGTGGCTGAGATTATTTGACTTTCAAAGGGAATTACCTTGAAATTTATATCACTCTTCAATAATAAAGCGGTACCCAAGATATTGTCATTTCTGATAATGTTAAAATTATTAAGGTAAATCTTATGTCTATTGTTGAGGTGAGTTTCTGAGATGAGGGCTACAGTCGGATTAACAGATTTTATGAGTTCAAATAATTGGAGGCGTTTATGGTTAGAGATGGGTGAATTGACGTTTTATGCATAGAAAAGAAGGTTTGCACTACCCATTTATTTTTGTGTTAAAGACATGACGAATTGGAGGTATTCCGCCGCTCTGTGTCCCTCACCCCCGATACGAGTGTATTTTGGCCAGAACTGATTAATTTTTTTTATAAGAATGCCTAAAGGCATGTTAAAAAGGTTATTGGACTCGTAACGAAGTCTGAGAGATGGTTCTCTTTATTGAAATTTTGATGGTTTTTCTCTTTATTGGGGTTTATAAGTAAAACAGTCCCCAACTGTTCTGAGGTATTAATGTGCATTTTTGTTAATCATTTCAAACTCAGAACAGAGCTGGCTCGTAGAACATGCCTAAATCAAGATATTATTATGGAGTGGACACAACCTATTGTACCCGATTCGAGTGGACATAACATATTATAATGAGTTTCCGATTTCAAAGTTATATATACTTGCCATCGTCTTTCTTAAGTGAACCAAAATTGAAGCTTAGGATTGTACGCTCAATTGCAGATAAATATGATTCGTCAGTTTGTATCCATGTGTGTTACCCGTACCTCCACACCAACCGAATAAATGACTTTTATATATATGTTAAGTTTCGTATATAAGTTGGCACATACAGTAATCCATGAAATGATTTAATTGATAAGAGGTTCGAACACCTGAAGTGATTCTAGCTTTTATATCTGCACGTAAATGCTGTTACTTGAGTCATTAAATAAATAAATGGGGATATGACTTTTACTTAGGCGCCAAGATTTTTTTTTTAATTTGATAAAGAATCACTCACTGAAGCGAATAATCCAAAACGAGTTGTATCGGGTCCAAGTTGTATCGGGTCCAAGATACAGCAAGATTACACCAAAATTTGAAAATATTAAAATCCATACAAAATCGCACTGTTTTGACAAGAACTTTTTCTGTTTTTTAATTTTTGCTTTATTTCCTATGTGCTTATAAGATAAACGATCAAAACTGTCCCTTTTACTAAATTTCCTTAATTTACGAAAAAAAAATCCACTCGCGCCTAAGTTAAAGTCATCTTGCCAAATAAATAAATTTAAACAATATATTGCCAATATATAATAAAATATAATTACGTTTTACATATTACAAGAATATCTATCTAAAAATATAGAAAAAATAAACATAAAATAAATTCAAAAATACTTGGTCCTACAATCATGTTTTTAATTCGAACACAATATAAATATATTTAATCTTTTTTGATATTTGATGAAAAAAAACAATAGAAATTAATGTTGGAGGAAAAACGAAATGTAGTTGCGGCAGTAAACAACGCAACAGAAACCCATAAAACATTGATGGAACGCTTACTCCTGAGTTCCGAAAAATTCGTGCGTCGTGGACCGAACTTGGGTAACCAACTGAGCAATCCAAAAATTTCAAATTATGGTTACACACAGCTTGCAATGTTATTGAATAAAATTTTTTCCGATTTGTATGCTTGAACTGATTTGCTTGCTTTGTATGATTGATTTGAATGCTTGAACTTTTGGTGGCTTTATTGGTACATATGTACCATCGATTGCACCACATTGTTATTCCTGGCAATACTATTGAATGCTTCTTTTATTTCCATCATTTCTGTATTAGTTGCCATTTAACAATATCTCCCGCTAAATGATCAATAGGTTAATAACTCTTAAAAAAGTTACTAAAAGTGTTGACTTGGCCTTAGTAAAACGTTCTCCAACAGATCTAAAATAAAATATATGCTACTTATCTTGAAATCCAATGTTAAAAAGCATAAAAATATAACATGCAAATTTTCTATTACCTATAACTTTTGGGGGTTGCCGAAAGCCAAATCACAGCTAACAGTTGTTTTCCCATGTTAATTTGAGGTTTTCCTACATCAATAATATGCTCATTTGCCAAAATTGTAGCTTTTTGGAAAAACACATTGAACGCATCTCTCGTAAGACGAAAATTTTGCTGAAATTGTAACTCGTCATAATTTGCTGCAATTACTCTATATAATTTTGTATCCGTAAAGGTAGAGTGACCATTCGTACTGAATTTATCAGTACAATTAAAATAGAAATACGTTCCCGAAGTATTTCAACAGTTGGGCCGATTTTCATAAATTTACATATAAATTTTAATGCACAATTATTTGATGACTGTATAGAAAAATAAAATTTCGAATTAAATTCTGACACTGACATTAAATTCTGAGGCATTATCCTAGTTTATCCCTCCAAATAGATTTGCGTTTTTTTTTCAGATAAATAGAAAGATTAGGTCCTCTGCATCCTAATTATGAAAAAAAATATTTGCGGAAATGAGGGGGTAAAAAGTTATAAAGGATCAAACTTTCAATTTTACCTTGGTCCCCCCTTTGGTTTTTTAGACTTTGAATTCAATTTTTAAATTTTTTTTTGACTCAATTCTACGATCTTGCACAATTTCGATCAGAGATAGCACCGAACCCCCCCTCAACGCGCCCCCCACGCGTCCCGCTCGCGCGTCCGCGGCGCAGGGGACGCGGAAAACGCGGGGGAGGACGCGGGGTGTGGGGGGGCACGTTGAGGGGGGGTTCGGTGCTATCTCTGATCGAAATTGTGTAAGATCGCAAAATTGAGTCAAAAAAAAATCTAAAAAATCAATTCAAAGTTTAAAAAACCAAAGGGGGGACCAAGGTAAAATTGAAAGTTTGATCCTTTATAATTTTTGATAAATAAAAATAAAAAAAAAAAAGAAAAAAAAAAAAACTAAAAAAAAAACCAAAGGGGGGACCAAGGTAAAATTGAAAGTTTGATCCTTTATAACTTTTGACCCCCTCATTTCCGCAAATTTTTATTTTCATAATTAGGATGCAGAGGACCTAATCTTTCTATTTATCTGAAAAAAAACTCAAATCTATTTGGAGGGATAAACTAGGATTGTACCAAATTCTCACACCTAAACTCTGCTCTGAACCCAGTGAATCGTGAATTGTTCTGTAACTCCTCACAAATTTTGGCTACAATCAAAGTCTTGAACGCAGACACAAAATTAATATTAAAATGTACAAATTGTTTCCTTTTGTTACCTCTGTAAATATGTACATACTTTAGTCTAGTTTTAAGTAGCGCTTTAATGCTAAAATGATAATTTCAAAATGCCTTGAGCAAGCATTTTTCTTTCAACTAACATACTGAGCTTGTATAATTTTTGATCCATAACATAACCTAAAATGTAAATTGAATTACACAATTTTTATTTATCAATCATATTGTAAAATGGTACCACTAGACAGCTGTTTGTCAGTGTAAGTTATATAATAAAACAAAACAATGTTTAGTTTTAAGCAACCTCTCTCTGAAAAAAAAATAATAATTTGTAAAAGTTTAAAACTCAATAAAGTTTAAATTGAAGTAATTAAAGTAATTGTTTTGTAATGACAATTGGCTGTCATAACAATATTGATGAAACAACTACTGTCTGACACCACTGTCATGAAACCAAATAGATGTCTCTGGGGTGCGTTTCGAAATTAACCACGGTTAACCTTAAGGTAATAATGTCACTAATGTCATAGTCAAAATAGTGACGTCAAATATTAAATTCAAATTACCATAGTAAAGCTGTCAAGGTTAAATTATAAAAGACCGCTAAAAATTCAAAATTAATAAAAACTAATATTATAATTACGATAAATAAAACTAAAAATGTAGTGTATGTTTTTTGTTTCTATAATTTATTTTTCAGTCTTCAGTATCAAATAAAAATAATAAAAATAACACATTTTACTAAAAATTATTAAATACTTAGTAAATAATAATTAAATGTACGATATATTCACAAAACAATATAATTTCAAACTTTTTTTTCCACAACAATTAAAATTTTCTTATATTATAAAAAATTATATTGTGTTTTATAAATTGGTTGACATGTCGTTTTAAATATTAGTACCTCAACAAACTCTACTCTAGACTTGAGTAACAAAGTTAAAGTAGTGACGTCACAATTTACTATGACAACTAATTTTTATAGTTTTAGAACGATAGTACATCTGTCATCCAGTAAATTTTTTATTTTGCGGTTAATTAGGGAACGACATTTGGTAGAGTAAAGTTAACCGCGGTTAACCATAGTTAATTTCGAAACGCACCCCTGCTAACTATATGCTCAACTTATTTTAATTAATCATAAAACTATTATTTCCTAAATTATGAAAATAAATTCTTAAATGTTCCCAAACGATTCGTATAATTTATGATAGTATTATAGATAATATTAATGTGTCTGCTAAGTGCTAACGCTATACGCTAATCTTATTTTGATTAATAAAAACTTCCTTAACTATAAAAACATATTCCTAAATGTGCCGAAACGATTACCAAGCGAATGGTATATTTAATAATAGGTCAAATATCAAATTTACTTTTGTATATTAAAATGTGAAGTTTTTCATGAAAGCTACTGTCATTAAAAATAACATCTACTGTCATGAAACAACTACTGTCAAGAAAGCTGCTATCATTTAAAATATGGATGTCTGCTAACTATACGTTCAATTTATTTTAATTAATTAAAAAACTGTTATTTCCTAAATTATGAAAATATATTCCTAAATGTTCCCAAACGATTCCCAAACGATTGGTATAACTGATGATAGGTAATATTAATGTGTCTGCTAACTATACGCTATACTTATTTTGATCAATAAAAAGTAAACTATAATTTTCTAAACTATGACAACATATTCCTAAATGTGCCCAAACGATTAGCAAGCGAATGGTATATTTAATAATAGATCAAATATCAAATTTACTCTTGTATTTATTAAAATGTGAAGTTTTTTATGAAAGCTACTGTCACTAAAAATAACATCTACTGTCATGAAACAACTACTGTCAAGAACTGCTATCATTTAAAATATGGATGTCTGCCAACTATACGCTCAATTTATTTTAATTAATTAAAAAACTACTATTTCCTAAACTATGAAAATATATTCCTAAATGTTCCCAAACGATTCCCAAACGATTGGTATAATATAAGATAGGAAATATTAATGTGTCTGCTAACTATACGCTAAACTTATTTTAATCAATAAAAACTAAACTATAATTTCCTAAACTATGAAAACATATTCCTAAATGTGCCCAAACGATTCCCAAACGATTGGTATATATAATAATAGTGAATACCAAATTTGCCTGCTAACTATACGGAGTTTCCGTTCATTTTTACATTAATAATAATTTTAAAATTTTCTAATACTTAACTGCTAGTTAAATTTCGAATATACTATAAAAAGCAAACGAACGTACTCAATTTTATTTCCAATTCTAAAGAACAGATGTCGTTACTAATCTAACTACACGGAGTTTCCGTTCATTTTTACATTAATAATAATTTTAAAATTTTCTAATACTTAACTGCTAGTTAAATTTCGAATATACTATAAAAAGCAAACGAACGTACTCAATTTTATTTCCAATTCTAAAGAACAGATGTCGTTACTAATCTTTACTGAATTTTGAGTATTACACGATTTATTTTGACATCGGAAGATGTCAAAGAAAATAAAATCACATTTTTCGATTTTTCCAACATTCATTCCATTTTTGTTCTTCAAACAAAATGTTTAATTCAATTTTTAAAAATTCCGATTTTGTTATTAAAGAAGAAAACAATTCAGCTTTGTGTCAATAACGACACAAATATTTTTATACTAAAAATAAGAAATAAACATAATTTTATATTGTTGTTAAAGTTTGTTCTAAACATCTTTATGTTTAGTAAAAAAAATAAGTTCATTGATAATTATATCAAATTTTTGTAATGCTATGTTTAACCACACAAAAAAATGTTCTATGAAGTTTTGAATAGTGTGTTTCAAATTATATGTGTCTGGAAACGAAAATAAAATAATAAAGTGATACATATCATAAATTACGTTTGGTTTATTTTAAACATGGAGATCAAATGCCTGTAGTACACACAATTGAACATTTCAATATATTTATCAATAATTTGCTGAGAAATTGTAAACAAGCTATAAAACTATTTAAGAAAGGGAATTAAATGCTAACATCAGATGCTGCTGAATTTTCTTTTGAAATTAAACCTTGGGAAATAGGACATCATACTGGAAGTTCATGGTTACACCAATCAACAGTTATAATTTAAGGTATTTCTGATTCTAAATATATTAATTTTTGTTTAATTATTCCTTTTTTCCCATTTGTAATGTTGAGATAAATTACTCCAATTAAGAGATTCCCAAAGTTTATGATTCGCTAAGGGGAAATTGTATCCCGTGGCAACATATTTTGTAACAAAGGTCCAAATATAATAAGTGGCAGCCGAAACGAAACCCTGGTGGAACCAGTTTAGGTTTTGGGATAATTTTTCTTGTAAAATACCGTAATTACGGTAAATAATTCTATTTGTGAATTTTTAGCGCGAAAAATTTGGGGCGCAAATTTTTTGAAAACCAGTTTTTTGGGTTTTTTTTATTATTAATAATATTTTTTTGTGTGAAACTATTTGGAAAACCAGTTTGGTGTTTTATATATTCTTTTGGATATATATATTTATATTTTTTTTTGATAAACCAGATATTGGTTGTTTTGTGTTTGGAACTTTTTTTTAAATTTTTATTTTTTTAAGAATATGTACATGAGGGGTCAGGGGTTGAGAAGGAGGTGTCGACCAGGGGGGTTTGAGCCGTGGATGAATGAGGTGGATGAGAGAGCGAATGTGGAGAGAAAGGAGAGAATGGTTGAGGCAAGGAATGTGGTGGATGGAATTATGAATGTGATTATGAATGAAGTTAAGGATGGAAATTATAGGGAATTGATGGAGGACATATATGAAGAACAGTATGATGAGTTTCTGGATGTGCTGATAGGGGAAATAGTGTATGAGGAGTTGAATGGAGTGGATGAGGAGTTGGATGAGGTGAATGAGGAAGTGAATGTGGGCTGGCGTGAGAGGAGACGGATAAAGAAAAATAGGAGCTCTCACTTGAAGAGGAAGGAGAGGAGGAAGAAGGAGAAGGAGAGTCGCTTGGTCGTGGAGCTGGGAGCTTCCTCGACCAAGAGTACTCAAATAGAGGAGCTGGTTGAGGTGGTTCCCATCTCACCGACAGGTAGAGGAGTGGTCTGGTCCACAGGAGGCCCCTGTCCCTCACTGTATCATTAGTTAAGTGTTTGCTTGTTTGAAAAAAAACCGTTTTGGGACAGCAATTTTTTTTGGAGATTGTTTTTTTGTGCTGTCATTCGAATTTTAGTAATACTAATTGTTTTTAATTTGGAAAAAAAAACCGTTTTGGGGAAGCAGTTTTTTTGAAATTTTTTTTATGCTACCATGTATATATTGTACATATTTTTTGAATAACCATGTACATATGTTTGTAAATATTTTTTTTATTTTTTTATTTTTTGTGTATTAGGGTTTAATTAATATTTCTCTCAGCGGTAGGCCTAAAAAGCCATCCATAGAGCTTCACTCTTTAACATTGATGTCGTTTTTAGATCGCCTATGGCCACCGGGGTTATGCGATCGAAGAACATTGGTTTCTTCTCTTCATTCGGCGAGGAAGTTCTCAGGGACGAGGAGTGGTGTTGCTGTGTTTGTACTTAGGTGCAAACCAGTAGTACCATTCTTTGCTCAGAGGCTTCTTCGGTGTAATGAAGAGAAGAACCAATTATACTTTGCTTTCAGGATCAGAGGCTTAACCTCATACAAATTCAAAAACTTTTCCATTTTTCCACTTAGCTTTTACAATAAAACAATTTTTCATGGAGTTTAGGTTTTGAAGTCTGGTGCTCGGGAGCGTTCTTCAACTTTCGCGTTAGGTTTAGTTGTAATTTATTTTTAGGTTAAACAAGCACAACTGGGTCAGTAGAAATGGACCTAGTGTCTAATCGTGACAGTTGTGATTGTTTTATTAGGTTGGGGAGAAACTGTTCTGTAGAATCTGGTCGTTAGGGGCTTTTCTAGTCAGTTCTCACCTGCATTGTTGGAGTGGGCTCGCGAACGCGATATTTCAAATTTAAACAAAATGGATATTGTACCATACTTACTTTTTAAATTGTCTCCAGACGAATCTTGATTTTGGGAATCTCTTATATTATTAAATAAAAATAAAATAAATAAAACAATTTTTTTTGAAAATTAAATAAATAAAATTTTTATTAAATAAAATAATTTTTTTTTAGAATTAAATAGTTTTGGGTAGCTAAATGGAATAAATTTTCTTAATTAAGCTTTACGTCAAGATATAAATAAATATTCTTTGTTTTTTAAAAAAAATAAATAAATCAAAGTTAAGACGGTGCATCCGATAAATAAACATTCTTTTGAATATTTTTTATTTTTCAATTTTTTTTTAAAAAAATAAATAAATATATTTTAGGGGTGCTATCGTCAATAACTAATTTTAGGTATATATATATATTTCAGTATATCTGAAATTAAATAAATAAATTATATTTTTATATACAATATTATAGGAATTTTTGTGAAAGGTGAAGTAAAGATTAGCGGCGACAGTGGTTTTTTTTGTTCCTTTACAAGTTTGTTTTTACAAAAATTTTTTTTTTGGGCGTTCGTTGTTTTTTTCGTTTTGCGTTTTTCAGTATTTTCACTTTTACAGCGTACTAGCTACATTTTTTGTTGGAATTGGTTTTGTTATTATTATTGACGTGTTTTTTTTCGAACTCTGGACTTTATAAATTTTACCATCGAAATGTCAAGCCAGTTAGACGTTGACCATCCGTTCTATGGTTTGGAACCCACCGAACTGCAAGTCGAATGTTTGATTCGGGGTGTGGACTTTAGGGGGGTCAATTGGGCAGAGGAACTGCGAAACCATGGAGATCATGGGTCAGTTCCAATAACAGTGTCTCATGCGAGAGATTTGATCGAGGAATCTCAAATGGTGGTGCAGGCAGCACAACTTGTTTTAGATCAGGTACGTCGACTTCGGCCACCGATTAATCGGACAGTCTTAGATGGTTTGGCGAATCGAGTGTTGCATTACACAGGTAGGATGAATAGGTTGGGTCCTCGCAATGACTTGCAAGAAGCCCGCACCTACGCCATCTCACAATTGTCACGCGCTTGGAATATAATAGGATCGTTGTCAACACGTCCAATATTGCAGAGTAAACCAGGAGTATCATCTGCTCCATCTGCTTCACCTGCTTTTCAACCAGGTGAGAGATCCACACCGATCCCAGTACAGCCAATAACTGAGACAATAAATAGTCTGAATCGTACAAATCATCAACAACAGAGACGCTTGGAACAATTACCACCGACTTATTTTCAGCAATCGGGTTTGAGAGCAGTGGACTTCGCAATACCACAATTGGGTCCATCACTCCAATCTAAACACACACACAATAATCCAGCATTAGTACAACCGCAAGTACAATTAAATTATCCATCGGTACCACAGGTACAACCACTACCAGTATATCCACCAGTTCCACTTACAGCACCACCACCATACAACCAACCTCCTCAGGTATGGCGTGACGCGGCTTCAGCATTAGCACCAGTGGAGTACCGAGGGGTTCGTGGGAACAATTTGAGTCGTTATGACTCAAATTGGGTTCCAACCTTCACAGGAGATGGTCACTCTCCTGATGTTCATGAGTTTGTTCACAGAGTTGAGGCGGCTGCCAGGAGGGACCGTGTGAATTGGGACGACCTTAGGTCTATCGTTCCACGGTATCTCAAGGGGGCTGCCGACAGATACTATTTGAACTTAACTCATGAATATGAGGTGGTGACCTATCCAGTGTTAAGGGAGGGACTCCTACAAACCTTCGGTACGCTCACTGATGATAAGGCGATCTTGCGCGTTCTTCTGAACCGCAAACAAAAATCCAAGGAGAGCGTATACGAATATCTAGTGGAGATTGGTTCGTTAAACCGTCGCTTAGCACGTCCATTTGCTGACCGTGAAATGCTAGAGATTGCTCGGGAGGGACTGAGTGTGGAGCTCAAAAACGCTACTCTGGCTGCAACAATACATTCTATTGATGAACTTCGGACTTTATGTCAGAAGTTTGAACGTTTGTGGTCCACACCAGTTCCGACCAGAACATCAAATTTAAGAATTAGCGAGTTACAACAGATGGATGATTATGAGGTGGATGCTGAACCAGAACAACATGGATATATTGAAACGGTGGATTCAACACAGAGACGGATATTGCAGCGACCTGGCATAACATCTGACAACAGTCAACCTGGTCCATCAATATCCAGACAACCAATAGTATGTTTCAGATGTGGAGTAAACGGTCATCGAGCTCCTGATTGCTCTAAGAATCGGATAAAATTGCACTGCTGGAAATGTAACAAACCGGACGTTATTTACGCAAATTGTTCATATTGTCACCCGTCGGTAAACTACCGTCCGAGAGTACATGCTTCGGGGATGGTACCCTCGGTTCAACATCCAGTGAGCCCGAAGAAATCGACGAGAGATGTAGGAACGCAGAACGATCCACCACCAAGGAAAACAGAATAAAATCACCTAGTACATTTAATTTCCCATCACTACATCACACATATTTTAGACGTCTTGAACGCAACATTAGATATTGGAGGATGAGGAAATTATTTCGCAAAGCTTGTGTTTCATCTATCCTTTCAGAAACAAAGGATCCTCGGCCGCGATTGACAATTAGGGTTTTGGACAAACATATTTCAGGATTATTGGATAGTGGAGCGTCAATCACAATACTTGGAAGAAATTCCTTGGAATTATTGGAATCAGCAGGTACAACCTACCGTAAGTACACTTCGTGTATTCGTACGGCAGATGGTACTGCAACAAAAATTTTGGGTTACATTGAAATTCCAATAACTGTGAATGGCTCCACTAAACCAATGCGGTTCCATATAGTCCCTGGTTTACGAGAAGAGCTCTACCTGGGCATAGATTTCTGGGAGAAATTTGGTATTATATTATATTCATATTCAGGATTTATATTTATATATGTTTCAGATTGTATTTATATTGAATAAAACACACAGGTTAACATTTAATATTTATTTGT
Organism: Diogma glabrata; assembly: GCA_963693315.1. Taxonomy (NCBI): domain Eukaryota; kingdom Metazoa; phylum Arthropoda; class Insecta; order Diptera; family Cylindrotomidae; genus Diogma; species Diogma glabrata. The sequence goes on from OY856186.1 coordinate 159,050,313, forward strand.
AATATTCATTTATTATAAGTTACACTAACCGCAGCACAACACATAATGAATATATATTCTTCTTTTTAATATATCGAAATAACAGAATTGCTGCGTCAAGCGCTTGGAATTTGATATCTTTTGTTTTAGTTAAAAACTGTTTATTAATATAAAAAGTTATAGTGAGATACGTGGAGGATACGTTATCATTCATCTTTGCTATAATTAGTAGGATGAAGAATTTTCGGAAAAAAATAACAGAACGAAACATGAACAAGAAAATTTTTAAGAAATGCTTAATTATTTTACAACCTCCCTACATATTCCTATGTACACATATAATTAATATATACATATATAATTAAAGTATTTTATTTTATAAAAATATAAAATTAAACATATATAATTAAAGAGAATGAATTTTTATAAAATTTTAGTATTCAAAATAGTCCAGACGCAAACCGTTTCATCTTCCGGTTTAGACTTTGTAATAGACTGACGGTTTAAATTAAAACCTGACCAACATTTTGTGAACGTCGCTCACATCCGAACGTATTTTGCGATTGTTCACACCACGAGCTCTGTGTGAAGATAACTTTGTGCATATATATATTGATCGACTTGTGAATTTTGATTTCGCATTGCTGTATGTATATGTATGTATTTATTTGTTCATATGTGTCATACTGTATGTAATGTGTCATAACGATTTTGAAGTGAAAATAACATGCGGTAAGTAGAATAACATATAAATTACTTTTATTGTTTAATTAAAAATAATTATATATTAGGAATATTTTTTTTATCGAATACAAAAACATAAACCAAAAATTTTAATTTTAATGTGTTTTTTGATGGATGCATTAGATGCCGAAAAGAAAAAATAGTTTTGATTTAAGCAAAGATATAGAAGAAATTTAATCCGACAACGTCGGGCATTATTTCCTTTGACTACAATATAGAATAATAAAACTATTATATTTATTAACATTTTTAGTGAAATAAAGTTTTTTATTATTGTTAATGCATTAACCCATATTTGTTTTATTTTTGCAAATCAACATCAAATAAGGCGCTGTGACGTCAGTGTTCGATCCCAAACCATTAACATGCGACCTACCAGTGGTCGATCCCAAACCATTCTCATGCGACCTACAAGCGTTCAATCACAACTCGTTCAAGTGCTACCTAGCAGGGATCGATCACACAACATTCACGTGTGTTGAGTAGCCAAACGTTCGCGTGTTATTTATCCGCGATCAAAGACTGTTGTGGAAAAACTATTCTTCTTTTCAAACAAAACTCCACTGATTTCGTGGGTAACAATATATTTTTATTGTAAACAAACTTTCACAAAAATTTCTTATTCTCTATTAACAAAACATGCGCATTTTACAAAATTTTAGAGACTTCTAGACTTATATAATTCATGACACAATGCAAATGTCAAAAAACAAAAAGTAAGGGCGCGTTCACAACCATATTTATTATTATTAATTTTAGAACAATTTAGAACATTCTCCCACCTGAATTCACATCTGAATTCATGAATCCAATTTCTCCGGAAGCTTGACTCTCCTCCCACTTCTAGTATGATGTAGATTATCCTCAATTAACAAATCTCTGGGTTGTGCAGTCAGCTCACGATTATTTTCTTGATCTTCGTTGTATTTATTATCACCGAAGTTGATCTCTAAAGGATAGAGCCGTTGCACCGGTCGTAGCAATACACCTTTTGCAGTTTTCAATCTTACTAATCTAGTCTTATCTTCACTTCCCTGCAATATCTCTTCTACCTTTGCTAACGGCCAGTCGATTCGTTTCGTATTATCATTCCCAATTAAAACAATATCCCCTACTTTGATTGTATGCTTTGATAAAACCTTCTTCGAATATAACATCAATTGAGCTAAATATTCTTCTTGAAATCGTTGTTTTATGACTTTTCTCAAGCGATTTCTATATTGTAATCTTCTATTGTAATCTGCAATTTCAATTTCGTCCAGATCTATAACTCCCACCTCTTTTATTTCTTTCAAGAACATGTCCGGCGTCAACGGTATTAAATCGGACCATCTTCTGTTACATACGTAAGCGGTCTGGAGTTTATCACAGATTCACATAATAGAGTTTGCATTTCTTCAAAATCTAATGAGGTACTCCCAAGCTGTTTCCGCAACAGTTGTTTCACTAACCCAATTAATCTCTCCCACCATCCTCCCCACCAAGGAGCCGTTGGTGGATTAAATTTCCATCGAATCTTCAAATTTGCTCCATATTTATTTATTTCAGTCCAATTCAAACGATCTAATGCATTCGCAGTGCCTACGAAATTAGTGCCATTATCAGTGTAAATGACACTCGGACGACCTCTTCGACTCATAAATTTACGTAGACACTGAATAAAATGATCAGTGGACATTGACGAAAATTGACTAATTCAAGATGTACGGCACGGTACACTGCACATGTAAACAAACAAATCCATACTTTATCATTTTCCTTAACATGTAATGGTCCAGCTAAATCGATGCCGACCACTTCAAATACTTTTGTTTCTCGTATACGATCTAAAGGCAATGGTGGTGATTGTACATCAATTCGTCTTGTTGTTTGCCTTTTACACGTTACACATTTATTTAAAATTGCCTTTATATTTCGCCTAGCTCCAATGATCCAAAACCTTTTTCTCGCAATCGTTATCATATTCTGAACACCTGTATCTAATGAGTTTTGGTGCATTTCCAAAATTAGTCGTTCAACCACTGGATGTTCTTTTCCAGGTAATATTATTGGATAACAAAAATCTTTTGTAAATTCTCCCCTTGAAATTTTGGTTTTTAATCTAATCAATTTATCTTCGCCTACAAACGGGTGCAATGTAGTCAATTTACTATCCAATATTCCCGAAAAACTTTCATTTTGTATCAAACGTAAAACCATAGTTTCGGCTTCGATTAATTTGACAGTAGTAAGTTCTCCAGTAAAACGTAATTCTTTTTCTAATTTCACATTTCGTTTAAATCGGAAGATCCAACCAATCATCCGTAAAATTTTGTTATATTTCGAAAAATGACGGTAGTACCAATCTGTTTCTTCTTCACCGACTAGCATTGTCGTTGATACCACTGTCTTCTTCCTTTCATTATTTATTTCCTGTTCATCATATAAGTTTATTTTCGTTGGCGTCAGATCTTCCATTTTTCTTAACCATGACGGTCCCTCCCACCATCGAGATTCCACTAACCTGTAACGTCCGCAATATTCGCAAAACAATAATAAAACCAAATTCATCTTCGTTTTCTAATTCAATAAAAATGTATTTCATTAGTTTCCGTTCATTTTTACATTAATAATAATTTTAAAATTTTCTAATACTTAACTGCTAGTTAAATTTCGAATATACTATAAAAAGCAAACGAACGTACTCAATTTTATTTCCAATTCTAAAGAACAGATGTCGTTACTAATCTTTACTGAATTTTGAGTATTACACGATTTATTTTGACATCGGAAGATGTCAAAGAAAATAAAATCACATTTTTCGATTTTTCCAACATTCATTCCATTTTTGTTCTTCAAACAAAATGTTTAATTCAATTTTTAAAAATTCCGATTTTGTTATTAAAGAAGAAAACAATTCAGCTTTGTGTCAATAACGACACAAATATTTTTATACTAAAAATAAGAAATAAACATAATTTTATATTGTTGTTAAAGTTTGTTCTAAACATCTTTATGTTTAGTAAAAAAAATAAGTTCATTGATAATTATATCAAATTTTTGTAATGCTATGTTTAACCACACAAAAAAATGTTCTATGAAGTTTTGAATAGTGTGTTTCAAATTATATGTGTCTGGAAACGAAAATAAAATAATAAAGTGATACATATCATAAATTACGTTTGGTTTATTTTAAACATGGAGATCAAATGCCTGTAGTACACACAATTGAACATTTCAATATATTTATCAATAATTTGCTGAGAAATTGTAAACAAGCTATAAAACTATTTAAGAAAGGGAATTAAATGCTAACATCAGATGCTGCTGAATTTTCTTTTGAAATTAAACCTTGGGAAATAGGACATCATACTGGAAGTTCATGGTTACACCAATCAACAGTTATAATTTAAGGTATTTCTGATTCTAAATATATTAATTTTTGTTTAATTATTCCTTTTTTCCCATTTGTAATGTTGAGATAAATTACTCCAATTAAGAGATTCCCAAAGTTTATGATTCGCTAAGGGGAAATTGTATCCCGTGGCAACATATTTTGTAACAAAGGTCCAAATATAATAAGTGGCAGCCGAAACGAAACCCTGGTGGAACCAGTTTAGGTTTTGGGATAATTTTTCTTGTAAAATACCGTAATTACGGTAAATAATTCTATTTGTGAATTTTTAGCGCGAAAAATTTGGGGCGCAAATTTTTTGAAAACCAGTTTTTTGGGTTTTTTTTATTATTAATAATATTTTTTTGTGTGAAACTATTTGGAAAACCAGTTTGGTGTTTTATATATTCTTTTGGATATATATTTATATTTTTTTTTGATAAACCAGATATTGGTTGTTTTGTGTTTGGAACTTTTTTTTAAATTTTTATTTTTTTAAGAATATGTACATGAGGGGTCAGGGGTTGAGAAGGAGGTGTCGACCAGGGGGGTTTGAGCCGTGGATGAATGAGGTGGATGAGAGAGCGAATGTGGAGAGAAAGGAGAGAATGGTTGAGGCAAGGAATGTGGTGGATGGAATTATGAATGTGATTATGAATGAAGTTAAGGATGGAAATTATAGGGAATTGATGGAGGACATATATGAAGAACAGTATGATGAGTTTCTGGATGTGCTGATAGGGGAAATAGTGTATGAGGAGTTGAATGGAGTGGATGAGGAGTTGGATGAGGTGAATGAGGAAGTGAATGTGGGCTGGCGTGAGAGGAGACGGATAAAGAAAAATAGGAGCTCTCACTTGAAGAGGAAGGAGAGGAGGAAGAAGGAGGAGAGTCGCTTGGTCGTGGAGCTGGGAGCTTCCTCGACCAAGAGTACTCAAATAGAGGAGCTGGTTGAGGTGGTTCCCATCTCACCGACAGGTAGAGGAGTGGTCTGGTCCACAGGAGGCCCCTGTCCCTCACTGTATCATTAGTTAAGTGTTTGCTTGTTTGAAAAAAAACCGTTTTGGGACAGCAATTTTTTTTGGAGATTGTTTTTTTGTGCTGTCATTCGAATTTTAGTAATACTAATTGTTTTTAATTTGGAAAAAAAAACCGTTTTGGGGAAGCAGTTTTTTTGAAATTTTTTTTATGCTACCATGTATATATTGTACATATTTTTTGAATAACCATGTACATATGTTTGTAAATATTTTTTTTATTTTTTTATTTTTTGTGTATTAGGGTTTAATTAATATTTCTCTCAGCGGTAGGCCTAAAAAGCCATCCATAGAGCTTCACTCTTTAACATTGATGTCGTTTTTAGATCGCCTATGGCCACCGGGGTTATGCGATCGAAGAACATTGGTTTCTTCTCTTCATTCGGCGAGGAAGTTCTCAGGGACGAGGAGTGGTGTTGCTGTGTTTGTACTTAGGTGCAAACCAGTAGTACCATTCTTTGCTCAGAGGCTTCTTCGGTGTAATGAAGAGAAGAACCAATTATACTTTGCTTTCAGGATCAGAGGCTTAACCTCATACAAATTCAAAAACTTTTCCATTTTTCCACTTAGCTTTTACAATAAAACAATTTTTCATGGAGTTTAGGTTTTGAAGTCTGGTGCTCGGGAGCGTTCTTCAACTTTCGCATTAGGTTTAGTTGTAATTTATTTTTAGGTTAAACAAGCACAACTGGGTCAGTAGAAATGGACCTAGTGTCTAATCGTGACAGTTGTGATTGTTTTATTAGGTTGGGGAGAAACTGTTCTGTAGAATCTGGTCGTTAGGGGCTTTTCTAGTCAGTTCTCACATGCATTGTTGGAGTGGGCTCGCGAACGCGATATTTCAAATTTAAACAAAATGGATATTGTACCATACTTACTTTTTAAATTGTCTCCAGACGAATCTTGATTTTGGGAATCTCTTATATTATTAAATAAAAATAAAATAAATAAAACAATTTTTTTTGAAAATTAAATAAATAAAATTTTTATTAAATAAAATAATTTTTTTTTAGAATTAAATAGTTTTGGGTAGCTAAATGGAATAAATTTTCTTAATTAAGCTTTACGTCAAGATATAAATAAATATTCTTTGTTTTTTAAAAAAAATAAATAAATCAAAGTTAAGACGGTGCATCCGATAAATAAACATTCTTTTGAATATTTTTTATTTTTCAATTTTTTTTTAAAAAAATAAATAAATATATTTTAGGGGTGCTATCGTCAATAACTAATTTTAGGTATATATATATATTTCAGTATATCTGAAATTAAATAAATAAATTATATTTTTATATACAATATTATAGGAATTTTTGTGAAAGGTGAAGTAAAGATTAGCGGCGACAGTGGTTTTTTTTGTTCCTTTACAAGTTTGTTTTTACAAAAATTTTTTTTTTGGGCGTTCGTTGTTTTTTTCGTTTTGCGTTTTTCAGTATTTTCACTTTTACAGCGTACTAGCTACATTTTTTGTTGGAATTGGTTTTGTTATTATTATTGACGTGTTTTTTTTCGAACTCTGGACTTTATAAATTTTACCATCGAAATGTCAAGCCAGTTAGACGTTGACCATCCGTTCTATGGTTTGGAACCCACCGAACTGCAAGTCGAATGTTTGATTCGGGGTGTGGACTTTAGGGGGGTCAATTGGGCAGAGGAACTGCGAAACCATGGAGATCATGGGTCAGTTCCAATAACAGTGTCTCATGCGAGAGATTTGATCGAGGAATCTCAAATGGTGGTGCAGGCAGCACAACTTGTTTTAGATCAGGTACGTCGACTTCGGCCACCGATTAATCGGACCTTCTTAGATGGTTTGGCGAATCGAGTGTTGCATTACACAGGTAGGATGAATAGGTTGGGTCCTCGCAATGACTTGCAAGAAGCCCGCACCTACGCCATCTCACAATTGTCACGCGCTTGGAATATAATAGGATCGTTGTCAACACGTCCAATATTGCAGAGTAAACCAGGAGTATCATCTGCTCCATCTGCTTCACCTGCTTTTCAACCAGGTGAGAGATCCACACCGATCCCAGTACAGCCAATAACTGAGACAATAAATAGTCTGAATCGTACAAATCATCAACAACAGAGACGCTTGGAACAATTACCACCGACTTATTTTCAGCAATCGGGTTTGAGAGCAGTGGACTTCGCAATACCACAATTGGGTCCATCACTCCAATCTAAACACACACACAATAATCCAGCATTAGTACAACCGCAAGTACAATTAAATTATCCATCGGTACCACAGGTACAACCACTACCAGTATATCCACCAGTTCCACTTACAGCACCACCACCATACAACCAACCTCCTCAGGTATGGCGTGACGCGGCTTCAGCATTAGCACCAGTGGAGTACCGAGGGGTTCGTGGGAACAATTTGAGTCGTTATGACTCAAATTGGGTTCCAACCTTCACAGGAGATGGTCACTCTCCTGATGTTCATGAATTTGTTCACAGAGTTGAGGCGGCTGCCAGGAGGGACCGTGTGAATTGGGACGACCTTAGGTCTATCGTTCCACGGTATCTCAAGGGGGCTGCCGACAGATACTATTTGAACTTAACTCATGAATATGAGGTGGTGACCTATCCAGTGTTAAGGGAGGGACTCCTACAAACCTTCGGTACGCTCACTGATGATAAGGCGATCTTGCGCGTTCTTCTGAACCGCAAACAAAAATCCAAGGAGAGCGTATACGAATATCTAGTGGAGATTGGTTCGTTAAACCGTCGCTTAGCACGTCCATTTGCTGACCGTGAAATGCTAGAGATTGCTCGGGAGGGACTGAGTGTGGAGCTCAAAAACGCTACTCTGGCTGCAACAATACATTCTATTGATGAACTTCGGACTTTATGTCAGAAGTTTGAACGTTTGTGGTCCACACCAGTTCCGACCAGAACATCAAATTTAAGAATTAGCGAGTTACAACAGATGGATGATTATGAGGTGGATGCTGAACCAGAACAACATGGATATATTGAAACGGTGGATTCAACACAGAGACGGATATTGCAGCGACCTGGCATAACATCTGACAACAGTCAACCTGGTCCATCAATATCCAGACAACCAATAGTATGTTTCAGATGTGGAGTAAACGGTCATCGAGCTCCTGATTGCTCTAAGAATCGGATAAAATTGCACTGCTGGAAATGTAACAAACCGGACGTTATTTACGCAAATTGTTCATATTGTCACCCGTCGGTAAACTACCGTCCGAGAGTACATGCTTCGGGGATGGTACCCTCGGTTCAACATCCAGTGAGCCCGAAGAAATCGACGAGAGATGTAGGAACGCAGAACGATCCACCACCAAGGAAAACAGAATAAAATCACCTAGTACATTTAATTTCCCATCATTACATCACACATATTTTAGACGTCTTGAACGCAACATTAGATATTGGAGGATGAGGAAATTATTTCGCAAAGCTTGTGTTTCATCTATCCTTTCAGAAACAAAGGATCCTCGGCCACGATTGACAATTAGGGTTTTGGACAAACATATTTCAGGATTATTGGATAGTGGAGCGTCAATCACAATACTTGGAAGAAATTCCTTGGAATTATTGGAATCAGCAGGTACAACCTACCGTAAGTACACTTCGTGTATTCGTACGGCAGATGGTACTGCAACAAAAATTTTGGGTTACATTGAAATTCCAATAACTGTGAATGGCTCCACTAAACCAATGCGGTTCCATATAGTCCCTGGTTTACGAGAAGAGCTCTACCTGGGCATAGATTTCTGGGAGAAATTTGGTATTATATTATATTCATATTCAGGATTTATATTTATATATGTTTCAGATTGTATTTATATTGAATAAAACACACAGGTTAACATTTAATATTTATTTGTAATATTCATTTATTATAAGTTACACTAACCGCAGCACAACACATAATGAATATATATTCTTCTTTTTAATATATCGAAATAACAGAATTGCTGCGTCAAGCGCTTGGAATTTGATATCTTTTGTTTTAGTTAAAAACTGTTTATTAATATAAAAAGTTATAGTGAGATACGTGGAGTATAATATAGCTACACTCGTAAGTGCCGCTACACCTTCCCCTTTTTATTTTTATTTTTTTTTTAGTGAAAAGCTAATTATAAAAGTTTATCCAAGCTGCTCGAGACCATTCTATTATATTTTTATAAGCAACTGAATAATCACTACTTCGGTAATTAGTTAGCTACTCTAATTATGATCCGTAGTTATTCGGTTCTTTATATTACATTTGTTATTTTGTTTTTTAATTAGTTTGTTACAATAAATCATATCTGTTAAGTTTTGTTTTCCATATATTTTTTTTCATCAGTGCTGACCGTTCCCCTTTTTTTTTTTTACTTAAAGTATTGTCAAAATGTAAAATTATGAATTAAAATTGAATTTTTATTTTATTGGGTAATTAACATATAAAACTTTATTATTATAGTTGATTATATTTTTAGTATATTTTTTATTATATTACTAGTTTTATTTTGATTTATTTGCTTATTTCAAATAACCTGGTAACCTATTTCAGGTAACTAAAATACATTATATTACCTTTAAAAACGTTAAATTTATTACTGGTTTTATTTTGATTTATTTGCTTATTTCAAATAGCTTGGTAACTTATTTCAGATAACTAAAATCCATTATTTTACCTTAAAATCTTAAATTTATTACTGCGCAGTATATTACTTAAATTATTTTGTTTATTTAAACTAGGCTTACAAAATCCATTATTAGCCTTTAAAATGTTAAAAAAATTTTTCATTCCGTTTAAATTAAACATTAAATACAAAAATTAGTTGAATTACTTACTTAAAATTATTTTGTTTGTTTTAAACTAGGCTTATAAAATCCATTATTTGCCTTTAAGATGTCATTCATTCCATTTAAATTAAACGTTAAATACAAAAAAATGTGTTCAATTGCTTATGTTTTATTTATATTTATACCATTATATTTTCTATACTTCTAGGATTATCAAAAATTACAAATTTGAAAACAATAGTTATTTATCTTTTTATATGAAATTTTTTGTTGCTAGTAGTTAGCTAGTTTTACCCTGTTTCGATGAACAGTTGTGTATTTTCTGTTATTTAATTTGATTTCTATATTATTGTTGGGCAAGTTTCGAACTATGTCGTATGGACCTACATAAACATTATCTAGTTTGTGTTTGTTTTCTTGTTCTAAGTACACTTTGTCTCCTGGTTTGAGTGATATTGGATTATTGTTATTTCTATCGTAAGTTAATTTTCGTTTCAGTTTTTCTTTTTCTAAAATGTCTTTAACTCTTGAATTTGCAGTTATTAATCGTTGCCTGATAAGTGACGCATATTGTTCTAAATTGTAAGATTTTGCAGTTTTTTTAATGTCGTCAAGATTTACAGTTTTACCAAATATCAGTTCAAAAGGTGTGTATGCATGGTAAGCGCTAGGAGTTGTATTATAACACAAAGTATAAATTGGTATCCACTCATCCCAATCTGTGTGATTTTCGTTTGAGTAATGTCTTAAATAGGCATTTAGTTCTTTATGATTTCTCTCGACCTTACCTATTGTTTGTGGATGGTAAGCTGTACTAAAAATTTGTTTAATCTTTAATAATTTTGAAATTTCTGTTAAAGTTTCATTTAAAAATTCGGTTCCTCTGTCTGATTTAAGAATTTTGGGTGTTCCAAAAGTGCATATTATTTTTTCGAATATTTCTTTAGCGATGGTTGAACTTTCTTTGTTAGGTATTGGGATTAGTATTACAAAACTAGTTAACTCGCATTGAGCGGTAAGTATAAATTTATTATTATGTTTTGTTATAGGTAATGGTCCTACTAAGTCTACTTGCAGTGTTTCAAATGCTTCGCTTGGTGTTTCTGTTAGTATCATATTTTCCTTAGTTCTTGGATTGTATTTGTTTTTTTGGCAGGATTCGCAGTTTCTTACGAATTTATTGATATCCTTTGATATGTTCTTCCAAGTATAGTGTTCCATTATTTTCTTTTTAGTTCGGTTTTGACCTGTATGTCCTCCGAAAATTGGATCATTGTGGTATTTATTTAAAATTTCTAATTTTTCGTTCTGATTACTTATTAATTTAGGTGATTCCACTATTTCAATTATAATTTTATATTCCTTAGTTTTTGTTTCTAATATTTCAGGAGTAATAATTTTAAAAATATCGTCATTTTTAAAAATTTTATAACTTATTGCCATCGTCGCAATTGCTAATTTTCTTAGCTGAGCTAATATTGAATCCACAATATTATCTATATTGCTGAATGGTATTGTTATAACTCCGTTTTTTAATTCTTTATTATTCTCATGAGCTCTTCTTATTTTAAGAGTTATTTTATTTGTTTTAAAATCGATTTTTGAGTTTATCAGTTTAGGTTTTTCTATTGACCTTTTTATTATTTCTTTTTGTATTATACTTCTTTGTAGTGGAATATCTTTTTCTTTTTTGCTCATTGACCTTGTGGTCATTGCGTTTATGGTTGTTTCATTTCTATTGTTTATGTCTTTTAAAGTTTCTATTGAAATTCTGGATAGCGCGTCCGCTACGCAGTTTTCTTTTCCTTTTATGTATTGTATATTAAAATCATATTCTTCTAGTTCTAGACGAATTCTCGTCAAGCGTGATGAGGGATCTTTTAAAGAAAATAGGTAAACAAGAGGTTTGTGGTCAGTTCTGATGGTGAATTTTTGACCATATAAGTAAGGATGGAAATATTTAATAGCAAAGAATATAGCTAGAAGCTCTTTTTCGATAGTTGATTTATTTTTTTCGCCTTTGGTGAAGTTTCTAGAGAAAAATGAAATTGGTTTATCCATATTGTCTATTTCTTGACTTAGTACCGCGCCACATCCGGTGTTGGATGCATCTGTTGTTAAGATAAATTCACGTTTAAAAATAGGTTTTTCTAAAAATGGTGAATTAAGTATTTTCCTTTTTAATGTGTCAAATGCTGATTGTGTTTCATTATCCCAAATGAACTTTATTCTTTTCTTGGTTAAATGATTTAATGGAGCTGTAATTGTTGCAAAGTTTTCGATAAATTTTCTATAATAATTACAGAAAGCAACAAATCTAACGATTTCTTCGGCGGAAGTTGGTATTGGCCAGTTTTTTATTAGATCTAGTTTTGAGTTATCTATTTTAATGCCATTTTGGGTACATGTATGACCTAAAAACGTAACCTCTGGTCTAAAGAATTCACATTTACTTGGGTTTAGTTTTAAGTTATATTTTTTGCAAGTTTCCAGTACTTTCTCTATGTTAGCTACTGTTAGCTACTACGTTGTTCTACTGTGTTTCCTATAACTATAATGTCATCTATGTATATAAATGCGGTTTCCGGTGGTAAACCAGAAAATGCTAAGTTTATCATTCTTGCGAATGAGTTAGGAGCTATTTTTAATCCGAATGGAACTCTTGTGAATCTAAAACTTCCCTGTTCTGACGTAAATGATGTGTAATCTCTAGAGTCTGCATCTAGTTCTATTTGATGAAATCCTGAAGCTAAGTCCATTATGGAAAAGTATCTTGATTTTCCTGCTGATTCAATTAATTCGTCTATTCGTGGAAGTGGATAGACATCTCCGACTAGTTTTTTGTTTAACGCTCTGTAGTCTACGACAAGCCTCCAGTTTTTCCCTTCGCCTGTAGTCGATTTCTTCTTCGGGACGACAAAGATAGGTGACGAATATTCCGAGGTGCTTGGTTCTACAATGTTATTTTGAATTAATTCGTTCAGTTGTTTTTTTACTTCCTCTTTTTGTGATAAAGGCAATCGGTGTGCTTTAATATATACTGGTTCATTGTCTTTTAGCTTTAATTTCTGTTTGTAAAAGTTATTTTTCGTAATTTTTTCATCTGGTAAAAGAAATTCTGCTGAGTATTTACTTATCATCCTTTTCAAACCCTGTTTTACTTCTTCATCTAAAGTAACGTTTCTATTAGTTATGAGGTTGAATAGTTTTTCGTTTCTATTTCTATCTAAATTCCTAGTTATACTAAATACTTTCTTAGTTTTCGATCTATCAATTATATCGTATTGATCTATAGGTATAACGTTTAAATCTATTTTGCTTAAATCAATTGTAAATGGTTTATTATTTGTGTTTAAAATTTTAATAATTGGGCAATTTCGATTTGTAATAGTGTTTCCTATAAAAATCCCTTCTTCAATTTCTTTTCTTTCTATTAACATATCTTGTGGAAATGTGAAAGGTAATTGGTATATAGCTTCTGATCTTTCTGGTATTGTTTTTTTGTTGTTGGGTAATACTCGTGATATATTGTCAGTATTGTTTTCAATATCGAATACGCTTTTAATTTCTATTTCCGTACTGTTGCCATTATACGTAGTTAAAGTAAGCATGGAATTACTGAAGTCTATTATAGCTGAATGATTTTTTAGAAAGTTTATTCCAATTATTCCATCGAATGGAATAGGAAAATCGTATCTTACTAGATGAAATGTTTCTGTAAATTGATTGATATTATTATCATATAATGTTAACGGTAACGAACCTAGTGTAAGGGAATACCCATGTGTAACTCCTTGTATTTTTATTCTGTTATAGTCTAAAATATTAAGATTATTAACGCAGTTTTCTTTTAAAACCGAAATTTCTGCACCTGTATCTAATAGGAATCGCAATTTTCGTTTATTTACATATAATATAATAAAATTTGGTACGTTTTCATTTATTTTAAATATTTTCGTTAATCTTCTTTTAGTTTCATCTGTTCTATCTGAAACCCCAAATCATTGTCATTTGTATTGTCAGTATACATCCTGATGCTACGTTTGTTATTGTTATACGCAGTATTTGGTTGACTGCTATATGTTGATGGTGGGTTTCTAAGATTTCTGTACGCAGGAGAATTATTATGATAAGGTTTATTGGGATTACCATTATTATTGTATCTATTTCTATAATTTGTATAGTTATTTCTTGGCGTGTTATAATTAGTTCTGTTATTGTAATTAACACGTTCGTAATTATTCCAATTTCTATTATGCAGGTTTCCTCTATTCGTGAACCTTTTATACGACCGGTAGTTATTTCTCGTATTGTGATAGTTTTGTTGTGTTCGGGCCATCATAATTTGTTTCAGGTAAGGTATGCTACAAGTATCATTATTTATTTCCCTGAATTTTTGGATAATTTCAGAAATTTCCGTAAAATTATTTGTCATAGTACTCATTAATATAGTATTATTTGAAAAGTTTCTTTTAATGGTTTTAACTATTTCCTGTATTGTATAGATATTAGCCGTTTCTGAAGAAACGCCTTCGTTGGCATACGCGTTTTTTAATGTTTCTGCAGTTTCTTCAATTTGCTTTATGAATTGTTCTTTTCCTTTGCTTGCGTTTAAGCCTTCTAGTTTAGTTTTTATTTGTTGAGTAGACTGTCCTTTACATTTTAATTTTAAGCTATCTATTATTTCTTTAACTGATGTTGCGTTTTCTGTCACTTCGCGTGCCCTTCGTATGAGTTTAGATTTTATTAGCGATAACAACAAGGCTTGATTTGCTGTTTCAGTTACCGATAGTTCAAGAATTTTTAGTTTATCTAACACTGAATCTAGGATTAGAGGATCACCGTTGTAATCTTCTCTCATTATTCGTACTACCATGTTAACGACTTGTTCCTTTGTAAGTGCCATGATTTTTAATGTGTCTATTAGTTTAGAATCTTGTATTTTTACTATAAATAATTCGTTTTCGAATAATTTTGATGGATAATTGTATTTTAGGTTAAGAGAACTAAAAGTTGTTTTGATTTTGGTTAATAGAGAGTCGAAGTTAAGCTCTAGTGTGTTCTTGTCTATAGGACTTAAGGTATCGATTGTTCGACAAAGTTCTAAAAATTTATTGCAATTGGCAATACACGCGTCTTCGTAGGTGTTGATAGCGATTTGTGATATTGGTTTTTTATCACAGAATTGTTCATAAAGTATGTTTATATTTTTGATACACTTTCTTATTTTTTCTATACTGCTCATCAAGAAATTATTATTCGCAAATTATTTTTACTATCTTACTAATTATCGTTTCGGTATTTGAAATTAGAAATAATTGTTTTTTGTTGTAAAAGAGATGAATGAAAACAAAACAAGCATCATTATTTTTAAGTTTGAATTCGTAAAAGAAATATAATAACACTCATATTATAGTTTAGACACTCATATTTAAACCTATGACGTACATTCCTGACTATAAACCAATATGTTCATCATTGGACATCATAAAATATATGAAACATTTAAATTTTTTTTTGTTTGTAGATAAGAAATTACTGATTATATTTTTATTTTTGTTTTATTTAATAATAACGGAATTAAATCATATTAAATCATAAGCAATAATTAACTCGCATTTTATTTGTTTCCTTGTTTATTATGTAAAGTTTACTTGTAAATAATGCAAAGAAAGATTATTTAATTGTTAATCACAAAACAATTCTCAATTCACTTGAGTATGTGGTGTCAACACTCGGCAAATAAAAACAAAATTACAACAATAACACTCGGCAAAATCAAATGTAAAAAAAAAATGCACTAACTGAAGTCAAATATTAAATCGGATTAATCATTTCTTTATACATGGTTTCAATGTAAAATATATAAAATATATAAGTATATAAAAGTATTTTGTTAATAAAATTCAAAACAAATTATTATTGTAAATACAAATTTACTTTCTTAACACTTTCTTTCATTTATTAAAAATCAAAAGTGTATGAGGCATTTTAGTATCATCAAGTATAACGTCTCAATTCTAATTCTTATTAAGAATAAAAATTTTATTTTTTTAACTTAATTTAATTATCTAAGGAAATATGTTTGTTGGAATAAAAGATTTAACAACCAATCTCTAATAAAACTATGAGACTGTTTCATATAAATTGTTAGCATTAAAAAAAAAAAACAATTCTTAAGTTGTTTGAATCGTATTCTTATTTAGAGTTTTCTGAATTTATTTGGTTAATCAAACAAGTATTTAACTATAAATCTTTTTAAGGAGAAAAAATTATAATTATTTATAATAATCTATATGTTTACGTTATTTCCAATTTGGTTTAAATTTTCTTGGGTAACCGCACGGGTTATTTGTACACTTATTTTTTTTAAAGTAACTCTATATACAATATAGAGAAATGTTAGGAATAAAATTATACCAATTATTACTATACTGTAGTATAATATTGTAGTTTGGTTGTCTACCTTTTCGTGCAATACGCTAATTTTTTCTAATTGTTCAAGGTGAATTACGCTGTTTTCGTTTTTTGTTTTAATCGGTGCGTCAACTTTTGAGTTGCACATCGTATAAAGAAAAATTGAAAATTTATTTTTCTTATTCTTATAGAAATTGAGTGTAAAAAAAAAGAGTTTAGTTTAAATAATTCTTAATTCTTCTTTTTTGTTTACTTTAGGTTTTATCTTATTGAAAGATTATTATTAAAATTATTATTTGAAAATTTTTATATGAATGAGTTTTATATGAGAATTTTACATGATACAATCTCTCATTTGTACGTGTATATAAAAATTTGAATACGTGTACATGTAATTGGATTTTTCTTTCCGTTTAGCACATGATAATGATATTTCACTTGCACTTTAGAAAATAAAATTTTGTACCTGACTATATCCTTTGATTCATTCTCGAACAACAGGAATCTGTTTGATTGTTAGCATCGTCCAATCTGTATTGTGGTTGCTGAATGCGTGTTGTGTTGGGTGTTGTTTCACAATCCGTATGGTATGATGAGTTGAATATCACAAAACGTATGGTATGATGAATTGATGTTATTGATTATGGTTGCTGGATTGTATGGTGTTTGTTAATGTTTTACTATCCGCTCGCGGTTGGTAGTTTGAAAATTTTTTTTTTGATTTCAGCATTCGCCTCTCGTGGCCAGGTCGCCATATTTTATATTCATATTCAGGATTTATATTTATATATGTTTCAGATTGTATTTATATTGAATAAAACACACAGGTTAACATTTAATATTTATTTGTAATATTCATTTATTATAAGTTACACTAACCGCAGCACAACACATAATGAATATATATTCTTCTTTTTAATATATCGAAATAACAGAATTGCTGCGTCAAGCGCTTGGAATTTGATATCTTTTGTTTTAGTTAAAAACTGTTTATTAATATAAAAAGTTATAGTGAGATACGTGGAGTATAATATAGCTACACTCGTAAGTGCCGCTACAGTATTGTTCCTTCTTTTGTTAGTGAACTGACTCGTACAGAGCTACAACCTTTACATACACACAACCTCACCACTGATCAGCAACATGAACTGGATATGATCAAGGATTCTTTCCCGTCATTTGAAGTGTCTGGACTCGGAAAGACTTCTTTAGTTGAACATGTCATCGATGTTGGTGATAGTGCACCTGTTAAACAGAGGCACTATCCCACATCGCCGGCTGTTCAACTAAAGGTCTATGCCGAACTTGACCGAATGCTTCAAATGGGCGTGATCGAAGAGTCTAACAGTTCTTGGTGCTCGCCAGTGGTTTTGGTACAAAAAGAATCTGGTAAAAACAGATTATGTATTGATAGCCATCGTGTCAATTCACTAACTAAAAAGGACGCTTACCCACTTCCCTTGATTGATGGCTTACTAGGTCGTCTAAATAGCACAAAGTACATTTCAAGTATTGATCTCAAAGATGCTTTCTGGCAGATTCCTCTGGCAGAAGCATCTAGAGACAAGACAGCCTTCACAGTGCCTGGTCGTCCATTGTATCAATTCCGGGTTATGCCCTTTGGATTGTGCAATGCTCCCCAGACAATGTGTCAGCTAATGCACAAAGTGATACCACATCAATATAACGAAAATGTCTTTGTTTATTTAGATGATCTATTGGTAGTCTCTTCCACGTTCCAGGAACATATGGAATTGCTGTCCAAAGTCTCTTCATTGTTAAGAGCGGCTGGGTTAACAATAAACCTCAAGAAAAGCAAATTTGTTCTGAGAGAGGTGAAATACTTGGGATTTTTGGTTGGTGAAGATGGTCTTCGAACAGACCCTGACAAGGTAAGAGCTGTAGCAGAGTATCCAGCTCCATCTACAGTAAAACAAATACGTAGACTATTGGGAATGGCCGGTTGGTAGCAACGTTTTATACCAAACTATGCAAGCGTGGTATCACCGATTACAGATTTATTGAAAAAGAGTTCGGGAAAATTGAAATGGACATTAGAAGCTCAAGCAGCTTTTGAAAATTTAAAAAGATTGTTGACTACAGCACCGGTATTAATTAACCCTGATTATAATAAAGAGTTCTTTATTAGATGCGATGCGAGTCTGACAGGGATAGGTAGCGTACTGTATCAGATCGACGAAGACGGACAAGAGTGTCCGATAGCCTTCATGTCGAAGAAATTAAATAGAGCTCAAAGGAATTATTCAGTTTCTGAGCTTGAATGTCTTGCGGCAATTCTGAGTGTGAAGAAATTCAGGGGCTATGTTGAAGGTCACCGATTTACAATTGTGACTGATCACTCAAGTCTGAAGTGGCTAATGTCACAGAAAGACTTGAGTGGTCGTCTGGCTAGGTGGAGCCTAAAACTCCAACATATGGATTTTACCATTGTCCACCAGAAAGGTACCCAAAATATAGTCCCTGATGCTCTATCTCGTCTTTATGACGATACACACGAAGAATTGACGGAAGCATTAGTACATCACATTAATGAAATTAAAATCGACAATGAAGGTTATCGGCACAACGAATATACGGATATGATAGCTAAAGTTCAATCATCACCCAAGGACTTTCCATCAGTTAAAGTCGTGGATGATAAGCTATACATACGTATTGAGCCAAGACCTGATGCAATACCTAACGATGTTCCTGTGTGGAAACTCTGGGTACCAAAACCGATGACTTCCAACATGATTCAGAAACATCATGATGATAGTACTGCTGCTCATGGAGGTGTTAAAAAGACATTAGAATTACTTCGACGTCTTTACTATTGGCCGGGCATGGCGTCGCAGGTACACAACTATGTTGTGTCCTGTGACACATGTAAACAAACAAAAGCCACGAATCAGATATTGCGTCCTCCGATGCAATATCAATTCGAAACAGCACGTCCATGGCAGAGAGTCTATATAGATTTTTTGGGACCGTACCCTCGTTCTACACTTGGGAATACGGTGTTATTGATAGTTCTGGATCATGCTACGAAGTTTGTACTACTGAAACCACTTAGAAACGCAACTTCACCGAAGGTGAATGCTTTTCTAAGGAACGAAGTGTTTCTTACATATGGGGTGCCAGAGTTTCTACACAGTGACAATGGCAAACAGTTCACTAGTAGGAACTTTCAAAGTCTTTTGTCAGATTTCGGCATTAAACACATTAGGACCGGTGTCTATAGTCCTCAAAGCAACGCGTCAGAGCGGGTCAATAGGTCAGTTTTAGCAGCAATTCGAGCGTTCATAAAAGGTCAACATACCAAGTGGGATTCACAAATTGGTGAAATCGCGTATGCACTGCGGGCTGCAGTACATTCTGCTACCAAGTACTCACCGTACTATTTATTATTTGGTCAACATCCAGTTTCGGATGGGAATACTTACCAATTGTTGAGATCACTACACCAGCTTGGTGAAGATGCTGGTGAGGAATTAAAACGCTCTGATCATTTGACTCTGCTCAGGAACCGGGTTCAGGAAAATTTAAAAGCAGCTTTTAAGAAATCGCAACATCAGTACAACCTGCGATCTAAACTACGGACTTTTCAACCACAACAACGTGTGTTTGTACGGCAACATCATTTGAGTGACGCTACAAAAAAATTCTCGGCAAAATTGGCTCCAAAGTTCTTACCTGCAATGATTAAGACTAAAATTGGAAATGTACTCTATGAGTGCATAGATATGAGCGGTAAGAGTCTTGGAGTCCATCACGCGAAAGACATCAGGGAATGATGTCTTTTCGTTAGGTAGGGTTGTTCCTCTGGCTGATTGTCGTCTCTGGGGTTCACATCTTCAGGTCATACTTACTGGTTGTATCGGGGTGTCCATGGTGCTGACGTTCGGATGGATGGTCGGTCTCAATACTCAGTGAAGTTCCTAAGGACCTCATGAGTGTTGGAACCGGTCATCGGTCTTGACGCCAGTGACTGTGGGTATCTCGATCCCAGATACAGATTAGTTGTGGGAAGTAGTTCGGTGGTTTCTGACGTAGAGGGGGTGATGACGTTTTTGTGATTTCAAGGGTAAATACCTTGGTTTTTACCTTGAATTCATGGTGTAACGTCCGCAATATTCGCAAAACAATAATAAAACCAAATTCATCTTCGTTTTCTAATTCAATAAAAATGTATTTCATTAGTTTCCGTTCATTTTTACATTAATAATAATTAACATAATTAACATAACATAATAATTAACATAACATTAACATAACATTAACATTAATAATACTTAACTGCTAGTTAAATTTCGAATATACTATAAAAAGCAAACGAACGTACTCAATTTTATTTCCAATTCTAACGAACAGATGTCGTTACTAATCTTTACTGAATTTTGAGTATTACACGATTTATTTTGACATCGGAAGATGTCAAAGAAAATAAAATCACATTTTTCGATTTTTCCAACATTCATTCCATTTTTGTTCTTCAAACAAAATGTTTAATTCAATTTTTAAAAATTCCGATTTTGTTATTAAAGAAGAAAACAATTCAGCTTTGTGTCAATAACGACACAAATATTTTTATACTAAAAATAAGAAATAAACATAATTTTATATTGTTGTTAAAGTTTGTTCTAAACATCTTTATGTTTAGTAAAAAAAATAAGTTCGTTGATAATTATATCAAATTTTTGTAATGCTATGTTTAACCACACAAAAAAATGTTCTATGAAGTTTTGAATAGTGTGTTTCAAATTATATGTGTCTGGAAACGAAAATAAAATAATAAAGTGATACATATCATAAATTACGTTTGGTTTATTTTAAACATGGAGATCAAATGCCTGTAGTACACACAATTGAACATTTCAATATATTTATCAATAATTTGCTGAGAAATTGTAAACAAGCTATAAAACTATTTAAGAAAGGGAATTAAATGCTAACATCAGATGCTGCTGAATTTTCTTTTGAAATTAAACCTTGGGAAATAGGACATCATACTGGAAGTTCATGGTTACACCAATCAACAGTTATAATTTAAGGTATTTCTGATTCTAAATATATTAATTTTTGTTTAATTATTCCTTTTTTCCCATTTGTAATGTTGAGATAAATTACTCCAATTAAGAGATTCCCAAAGTTTATGATTCGCTAAGGGGAAATTGTATCCCGTGGCAACATATTTTGTAACAAAGGTCCAAATGTAATAAACCCTTTTGCACTACAACCTCTTGATGGAAGATCAGCTGGGTTATCTTCACTACAAATATATCTCCATTGATTTTTTGAAGTATACTCACGAATTTCTTTGATTCTGTTCCTAACAAAAACATCCAATTGTTCATCTCGATTTATCCATGCTAAAACTGTAGTCGAATCACTCCAAAAGTAAACTTGTTCGACATCAATATTTAAATCAGTTTTAACGCTATTGAACAATCTTACCCCTATACAAGCAGCCATCAACTCTAGCCTTGGAATAGTCATGCGCTTATTTCCCTTTTCTACCGGTGCTACTTTTGATTTTGCTTGTAGTAATTGTACGTTGACATTTTTTGAGGTCTTGGTCCTCAAAAATATTACTGCTGAATAAGCTAATTTACTAGCATCACAAAACACATGCAATGAAGTCTGCGCTGGATCACTTGTACCTATTAACCATCTGTTTATTTGTATTTGGTTAAGATACGACAAATTATGTATCCACTTTAAAAATTGACTTTTGACCTCTTCATTCACCTCTTGATCCCAACCCATTTTGTCTTGCCATATTTTCTGAAGTAATAATTTTGGTAATAACAGCACTGGACAAACAATACTAATTGGATCAAAAATTCGATGAGCCGCAGATAAAATCTTCCTTTTCGTTATTTCTTTATTTTCTGATAAAAATGAATCACAACTATCAACATTTACTTCTAATGTATCATCTATTTTATTCCAAATTAATCCCAAAACGTTAGTAAACTCTAAAACATTGTTTTCGACTTGTTTCGAATATTCCCAGCCTCTCAGTTCAAATTGCCCATCATACATTATTGCTGATGCTTCGTCTATAAAGGATGTTAACTCATTTTCATTATCCAGGCTCGTTACACAATTATCAACATAAAAACTTGTCATCAAATTTTGTATTATTGTTATACCGTAATTATTTTCAGTCTTAATACGTTCTCTCAATGTTTTCTCTAAATGATGATCAATGACTGAATTTAGTAAAAATGGACTGCAACTTAGACCAAAAACGACTCTTTTATGCCTGAAAATTCTAATATTTTCTTGTTTATCTATCCATAAGAACCGTAAAAAATCTCTATCTCCTTCATATAGACTTATTTGTAAAAATGCCTTTTTTATATCAGCAATCACTCCAATTTTCTTTAACCGAAATCTATTTAAAATTGTAGGGATCAATTCCAACAAATTAACACCTTTGGTCAAACAATTGTTCAAGCTTGGACAATTCTTCTCCTTGGCTGAAGCATCGAACACTGGGCGAATTTTGGTAGTGCTGTTTAATTTAATTACATGGCGGTGTGGTAAGTAATGAGTTACTACATCAACTTTTTTAAAAACTTCTTCGATAACACCATCTCTTAACCACTCTTGTAAAACAGTATCATACTCCTCATAATATCCATCTTTATTTAGTTTTCTAATCAATCCATTTAATCTACTTTGTGCTATATTATAATTATTAGGTAAAGATGGGTGGTCTGCTAGCCATGGAAGATGAACCACATATCTACCCTCATTATCTGAAGTAACAGTTCTTTTAAAATGTTGTTCGGCTTCTAACAGTATTTCTTCCTTACATTTTCTCTCAGATGGATCAGTGATCCCTAAAACATCTAAAGACCAGAAATCGGAAATATCCATTTCGTTAATGAGCATAGTTGTTGTCATCATAGTAACCTCAGATGTATCTGTATAGCTATTATTCATCCGACCCATAACTGTCCAACCAAGATGCGTATGTATTGCCACCAGACCACATGATAACTTCTGTTGTTTTCCCGTAAATAAACTACCAGCCACATCAGCTCCTATTAACATTTCAATTGGACGATCTTCAAAATCAGTAAGACAAATATTATTCACTTGAAGTTCTGTTAGCCATGGTCCTGGAACCATTGGCTCGATTCTGCCACAGATTAATGATTGTTCCAAAACTTCCAATTGACAATGGTATTCTCTATTTATATCAGATACCGTGATAACAAAAACATTATGCTCCACAACATTAGTATTTACACCTCCAAATAATGAGTGTTTTATTTTTTCTTTGTTAATAGGTTTACATTTCATTTCAACAGCAGCACTACTTTTCAAATATGATCTATGAGATGCTGTATCAATTATGGCTTGAAGTACACGCTCTCGACCATCTTGAATTACTTTTACCAACAAAGTCTGCAACATTATTTTGTTTGATGAAATCAAGCTAGTCAAAACTTTGTTGCATTTCACCTTCTTTTATTTTTTCATTTATTCCACTTGCATGTGACTTCGACTTAGTTTCACATACTAAGATATTATGTTTTTTACCGCATAAAAAACATGTCATCCTATTTCTACAATTAAATGCGCGATGACCTATTTTAAAACAATTGAAGCAACAGCGTTTTTTATTCAATATATTTATTTTATCCTTAATTGACATTTTTTGTGCCTTTGCACACTCTGTGCTGTTATGTGTGTTCTCACAAAAAACACAAATAATTTTTCCGGTACTAGAAAATAAACTCGCGGCACTTGCCAAATGTGTATTCTTATCTAAACTTTTAGTCTCATTATATTTATTTGGACTTTCTACACCAAACCTTGACAAAGCTAATTTAATTTTTTGTTCGTTTTTTAGCTCTTTTCTCAAAAATTTCATTAACCGCTCTTGTCGTGATTTTGGTAAATCTTCGCTATTGACTTCGTTACTATCTTCTCTACCGAGCTCGCACATTGAATAAGAATTATTCCGTTGCCAAATTAGCAAAGTCTCTTCCGGTAAACACGATTCGACTAATGGCATTAGCATAGCTGCACACTTTTCTGTAGTTATTTGTAGGGTTTCCAAAGCTCTAAGCTGACTTTCTAATTTATCATACAACAGCGATAGTGACATGTTTTCTCTCGATAGTGTATTTTGAATTATTAAACTTAATAATTCTCTAATGTAAAACTCAATCAACAAGTCGTCTCTGCCATATCTCTCTTTTAAACATCGCATAGCTTTGACATAATTACCACCCGTTGCTGGAAAACTCTCTACTAGAGTTCTCGCCTTTGAACCACTAACGGTTGCCTGAATTAAATATTGAAACTTATCAGCATCATCGATTGTTTCATCATCGTTAATTTTCTTAAACTGAGCCCAAAATGGTAGCCATTCCTTAAGCTCACCACTAAAACTTCTAAATTCAATCTTGGGCAACCTCATTTTTGATTTGATTTCTTTTGTACTATATAATTGACTCCGAACCGACGCCGCCTCTTCTTGATATACGTTCATTACTGTCTCCAAGTTTGATTTCACCATATTAAATTTTAAATCATATTCATCACATGCCTCGATTTCTTTTCCTATGATTTCTTCGTCTGCTTCACTTTCCAATAATACTCCGTATATCCGTGTGTTGATATCAGACAGCTCGTTCCGTTTCCTCTCTGAAATCTCCATCAATGCTTTTATCTGAGGAAAGTCTTTTTCTTCCTCATCCAATAAATTTGTTAATTTATCGATATTTTTGGTTAGGTTTGTTCTCAAAATACTCCGGCTTTTTTTTAGTTTATCCATTATATATAACCCACGTCCTGTCACGGTCGCCAAATGTGGAAAAACAATTCTTCTTTTCAAACAAAACTCCACTGATTTCGTGGGTAACAATATATTTTTATTGTAAACAAACTTTCACAAAAATTTCTTATTCTCTATTAACAAAACATGCGCATTTTACAAAATTTTAGAGACTTCTAGACTTATATAATTCATGACACAATGCAAATGTCAAAAAACAAAAAGTAAGGGCGCGTTCACAACCATATTTATTATTATTAATTCTAGAACAACTTAGAACAACTGTGAACGCTCGGAGATTGCTTCAGTTTACGTGATGTTAACGTTCGCAGGACATACAACGAGATCACTAACATGTGATGTTCACAAATTCTTCGGCTCGATCACATCGCCGCTCACAAAACATTCGCAAAACGGATTGAAAAAACAAATGCGGATTGACATGCCATTGTTTGATAACGTCTTAAAGAAAAAACGATTGATTAACGAGTTCTAAAATATTTTTCATGTAGATTATCGTTTGATTTTTATTTAGCGTATGGTTTTTTTTGTGACACATTAAAAATTAAACTTAAAATAGGTAGACTCTTCTATGAAATCTACCTACGGTGCTATTATGGTGCTATTACACACAAATTTAATTCAGTTGCTATAATCAACTTTCCAGATGATAGTTTTTATTATTTTTGACTGTAGGTGGCGAAAGATCAAAAACTGCAAGAAAATACACATAACTTTACGAAGTCATAATAATTTTTAAACAACAATTTCTAAAAAAATCATTAGTTATTTAGTATTAATATTATATTATATAATTGATTATATCTAATATAGTGGTATATAAATTGTAAATAAATTATATACTGTAAAAGCAAATGCAACGACAAAATGGAGACACATTATAGAACAATTGTTGTAGCTTGTACAATAAGAAAATGCGCTAAGATTTGAAAAAAAAAAATGTGAATCGAAAATACGTAAAGAAAACGTAAAACTTTCACATTAAAATCTTGAAAATATGTATTTAATCATTTTATACCTAATGTAATATAATTTTTATTATGATTTTAATATGAAAATCAATTAATGTGACAATCGGTTTTAAACCGGTTGAATTTGCAGATGATATCATCTGACAATTTTCTAGCAGTAATTGGTAAACCAAATAATTTTTCAAAAAGTCAGTTGCTATCAGCTAACTTTTGTTGCAGTTTTTATATCTATCTCGCGCATGTTATCCCTCTTTTTCTCATACAAAATATTTTTCATTGACCTTTCAGAGTATAGTAACTGCAAAATTGATTATGGGAATTGAAATTAATTTGTGTGTAATAGCACCATAAAACAAAACATGGATACACATTAAATGAACTTACAATCGATTTGATTGCGCGTCTTTTAGTAAAAAGTAAAATATTTGAACATTGGGCAGTACATTTGAACATTAGATGTCTACATCGAGTGAGTCTATCCATGCTACTACATCGGGAGTTGCCAAATGGATGTCTGAGATGTTGCCATGGTAACGTCGAATTGGACACACAGTTGCAATGTGTTTTATGGTTTGTTGTAGAGCACCGCAGTCACACTCAGGGGACTCTGAAATGCCCCACTTGTAGAAATAATCAGCACAACCTCCATGATTCGTTCTTATTCGTTTTAATGTAGTCCAGGTATGACGTGGCAAATCGAAACCAGGTTGGGTAGAAGTCGGGGAATTAGTTGCCAGCAGGTTGCTGCAGGCAGTTTTATGTGGAGGCTTTCTTGACTTCAATCGACAACGAGTGTGGTCACCGTAATATTCGTGCAAGGGTAACGTGATGTTGTTGGCTATCTTTTTATGTTCACGCATGGGAGCATGCGAGCTACTGAGTGCAGGTGGAGTGATATTGCTTAACACAGGGAGCCAAGGTAAAGGTATGATGATATCGTTTGATGATTAAATAAAAATATTCAAACGATATCGATAAAAAAATATTCAAACGATATCGATATCGTTTGAATATTTTGTGGTGAGCATTTTAAACTTGGTCTACTGCGTTATGTAGAAATATTATAATTAAATATTTTCAAACTAATTTATGAATGGATGTAATTTGTATTTTTGGTTTTTAAAATTTCCTCTCCGAATAAACCCGTTTTTTATATAAATTTTTCACGTACGGGTATATGTGACAAGCTCGCCTACTTCACAGTCCTTGCTATTGAGATATGAGATAACATAAGATATCACATATACCACTGGTAACAGCAGTGAGATATCACAAGGAGACATCTTTGGGGTCCTGTTGGATGAACTGTATTCAGTTAACTTTCAATTTTAGCTATGAAGTATTCTTTGGTGATGGCACGTTATTGCTTGCTCGAAGTAACGAGCCTTCACATAACTCTCTCTGGCTTTAATCATTGCGCAAGACAGTGCGTATGATCAAGGAATATGCCACTAATGTAGCATCGCATATATTTGAATTTGAATTTAAACAATTAATGAATAACTTTGTACGTAGGGTAAAATCAAAATGAATAGCTGATCAAAATGAATAGGTGTATAGGGAATTAAATTTAATAGAAAATAATAAAAAGATGGAGGCACTTCCGTTTTAGACTTGAAATGAAATGTTGTGTATATTAAAAAGTTGTCTGTATATTATAAATAAAAAACACATTTATTGTTAATAAATAAAACAAGTATATTTAAAATAATATTCAGTGTTTTCAGTTCAGGTGTGGGGTACTTGAAGATTAAATATTGGAGTGAAATTGTAGTACATAATTCTAATTTGAGGTTACTACAAATTAATTTTTTTCAAGATGCCGCGTGGTGGAAAAAAAGAATAAAGTGATGAAGGTGATACTGATAATGGTAAATATGGTGCAAGCGAGGTGGTAAACTTGAATGTGTTATTACGCGCGTTGAAGGGTGCTTCTCCATCTATTAGTAACTCGGAGATTTCTTCACTTATTCCAAATTTTAATGGAGATGTTGATGATCCGATTGGTGTATTCTTATCACAACTGGATGCTGTTATGGAAGCCTATGGTGTAGATGAGAAACGTATGCGTATAATAGCGATTGGAAAATTGGGTGGTAGAGCGTTGGCGTGGTTTCACTCTAAATCCGATCACATTTTTTATGATTTGAAACAATTGAAGGTCGAAATGACGAAAATATTTGGTGTGAAACAGGATCGATTTTTAATGCGTCGTAATTTTGAAAAATGTATTTGGAAGAAAGGGGAGCTATTTCCAGATTACTTCCACAATAAGTTAGTGCTGGGAAATAAATTGAATTTAGAAGAGGAGGATATTGTTGACTACATGATCGAACGTTTAAACTGTCCTGTTCTCAAATCACAAGCTAGAATGTATAAAATTAATACAACAACAGAGTTTTTTGATGTCATGTCAAGGGTGTCAGAAAGTGACCGTCAAAATTTGAATAATGTCAAAATGGGTGTGTCAGAAGGTTCTTCGCGAGACAAATTACCAAAATGCACTTCAGATAATTCAAATAAACGTGTGATGAAGTGTTACAACTGTGGTAAAAGTGGACACATAAGTCCTAACTGTAAGATGCCGAAAATTGAAGTAGGTGCCTGCTATGGATGCGGTAATAAAGGTCATCTATCATCATCATGTCCTAATCGTGTCAAAAAGGAAATTAATAGTATGGAAGTATCCAAGAATTTTAGTTTTATTCCTAATTATAGAATAAATGTTTGTATTTTAAAACCTTTTATATTAAATACATAATATTAATTCAATAATTGATACTGCCAGTCCAGTTAGTCTTATCAAAAGGAAATGTATTCCTGGAGATGTAGTTAAAGTTAATACTAATGTATCTTTTACTGAAATTGCAAATTCAGTTTTAAATGTAAATGAACTAATTAATTGTGATATACTTACAAATGATTTTAAATTTCAGATACAGTTGATGGTTGTACTTGATAACACGATGGCTTCAGACATGTTATTAGGAAGAAATTTTATTGCATATCCGGGAGTGAGTATAAATTTCTGTGGTGAAACAGTTAATATATCGGTATATAAGCCCGAATCAGAAATTGACAACGCGATAAATGAAATTTGTAATATTGAACACACTTCAAATGGTGAGTTGCCTGAAATTAATATAGGGGATATTGGGGAGGAAAATAAAATTGAAGTTTTAGAAATTTATAAAAATAAATATTTGGTTGCACAAAAGCCAGAAAAGCCGAAGATAGATTCTATAATGAGTATCGTAGTAAATTCAGATATACCATTTTATTATACTCCGAGAAGATTATCTTTTGCTGAAAAGCATATAGTTAATTCGATAGTTTCAGATTGGTTAAATAGGGGTATCATAAGAAAGAGCAATTCTCCATATGCCAGTAGGGTGGTCTTGGTGAAAAAAAATAATGGGGAAAATAGGCTATGCATTGACTTTAGGGAGTTAAATAAAATTACGGTCAGGGATAGATTTCCACTCCCACTCATCGAAGACCACTTGAGCATGCTAAGGGGTAAATGTTTCTTAACTTTATTAGATTTAAAAGATGGATTTCATCACATAAAAATAAATGAAGAATCGATCAAATTTACAGCTTTCGTTACGCCGACGGGGCAGTATGAATTTGTTAGGTTACCTTTCGGGTTATGTAATGCGCCCGCTGTATTTCAGAGGTACGTTACAGAAGCGTTTGCAAAACTAATAAACGAAGGGAAGGTATTGATATATATAGACGATATTATAATAGCAACTACCACCATAGAAGAACATTTAGAAATCTTGGAAGAAGTTTTCAAAGTGTTGAATGAAAATTGTATGGAGTTGAAAATAGCAAAGTGCAGATTTTTAGAAACCAAGATTGTGTATTTAGGTTATTTACTAACGAAAGATGGAATTTTGCCAAGCAACGATCACGTAGAATCGGTAAAGAGGTTTGGAATACCTAGAAATGCTCAGGAGTTAAAACGGTTTCTGGGATTTGTTAGTTATTTTAGAAAATTTATTCAGGACTTTGCCATTATTTCAAAACCATTAAGTGAAATTTGTAAAGATGATTGTAAATTTGAGGTTGGGGAAAAACAATTAGAGGCTTTTGAAAAATTGAAAAATTCTTTAATCACAGCGCCAGTATTAAAAATTTATTCTCCCACATCATATACGGAGTTACATTGCGATGCCTCAAAAGTCGGTATAGCTGGTATTTTAATGCAAAAACAAGACGATTCTTGCATGCATCCAGTAATGTTTTATAGTCGACGAACTATACCCGCTGAATCTCGGTATCATAGCTTTAAGTTGGAAGCTTTGGCTATAGTAGCGTCAATTAAAATATGGCATGTATACCTGCATGGCATTCAGTTTAAAGTTATAACTGATTGCAATGCATTCAAACAAACGGTGGCAAAAAAAGATATCAATCAGCGTATTAGTAGATGGATACTTTTTTTGGAAAATTATAACTATGATGTGATTCATCGAGAAGGAAATCGTATGAGGCATGTTGACTGTCTTAGTAGAAATCAGAATATACTAGTATTGGAAGAAAATACTTTTGAAAGGGATTTTGTGTCGCTCAAAGTATTGATCCACACATTGCACAAGTAAAACGCCAATTAGAGTTCAGAGAAAGTTGTTTATACGAATTGAGGAATGGTGTTCTTTATAGGAAATATAATGGAGATCTGTTATTCATGGTACCATCTGGTGTTATGCAAACGAATGTTATTCGTTCATGCCATGACGAAGTAGGTCACGTAGGGATGGATAAAACCATTGAAATGATCAAGCGTACTTATTGGTTTCCTCATATGAAGGATCGGGTGAAAGAACATATAAAGGACTGCTTAAAATGTATTTCATTCTCCCCGAGTGAGTATAAAAGGGATTTCTTACATAATATTGATAAAGGTACAAAGCCATTTGATACCCTACACATCGATCATTATGGCCCATTGAATGAAACAAAAAGGAGATATAAATACATATTTTTAATTATTGATGCATTCACGAAACATGTAAAATTGTATGCTTCAAAGACGACTAACGCAAAGGAAGTTATTGCCTCTTTGAAAGAATATTTTGAATATTATGATAAACCTTATAGGATAGTTTCGGATAGGGGTTCTGCTTTTTCGTCGGATGCTTTTAAGAGTTTTACAGACGGTCTCGAAATAAAACACGTTTTAATAGCTACGGCATGCCCGAGGGCAAACGGTTAAATTGAGCGAATGAACAGGTTCATGACACCGCTGCTTAGCAAATTAGTCGATCATCCAAGAGGAATCGAGTGGGATTTAGTTTTGAAAAATGTAGAGTATGCTTTTAATAACACTCATAGTAGAAGCATTAATACAACTCCAAATACAATGTTATATGGAGTAAATCAAAAAGGTGGCGATGAAGATTTTAAAATTTTGTCTCAAATTCTTCCGTTGGTCGAACTTGTTTAGATCAAATTAGAGAACGAGCAATAATAAAAAATAAACAGGTACAGGAGTATAATAAGAAATATAATGATAGCAAGTGTAAAGGAGAAGTACACTTTGCTATAGGAGATTATGTCATGATTAGGAATGTTGCTACACCAGGGGTTAATTCCAAGCTTATTCCAAAATTTAAGGGTCCATATATTATAAAAAAAACATTGGGCAATGATCGGTATTTAATAACTGATGTAGATGGTTTCCAAGTGACTCAGTTGCCATTCGAAGGAGTGTTCGATAAAACAAATTTGAAAAGGTGGTTGAATTTAGGAGGACATGTCGATGATATAGACTTTAATTTTGATATGTCTGATGATGAAAATTAACGTCGAGGTCGTCGTTATTGTCAGGTCGGCCGAGCTGTAGCATCGCATATATTTGAATTTGAATTTAAACAATTAATGATTAACTTTGTACGTAGGGTAAAATCAAAATGAATAGCTGATCAAAATGAATAGGTGTATAGGGAATTAAATTTAATAGAAAATAATAAAAAGATGGAGGCACTTCCGTTTTAGACTTGAAATGAAATGTTGTGTATATTAAAAAGTTGTCTGTATATTATAAATAAAAAACACATTTATTGTTAATAAATAAAACAAGTATATGTAAAATAAAAATATTCAGTGTTTTCACTAGTTGGATTATTGGAAAACCAATTTCATATTATTTATTTATTTATTTATTTAATTTATTCACAAAAAGATTACTAAAAAGACCATTGGCCCATATTAATGTACAGAAGAACTGTCAATATATATAACTAAACTAGAGAGAAAAAAGAAAGATATTTACAAAGATTATATTTCAAACTAACTAATAAGTAATTTGTATAAAGAAAAATTAATTTTCAAAATAAAATTCAAAACAAACTACATTACTAAATACTTCAACACTTGTAAATGTAAGTTAAGAGTAAAAATAAAAATAGACACCAACAGAGCACAAAAAAAAACTTAAGAATATGTCTGATTACAAAAAGGCTATTGGCCCATAACATTGTACAGCGGTAAAATAGTTGGTGCTATGCTACTCGCTACTAACAAAACAGGGAGCCGCAGTAAGCCAGACTAATAAGCCAAGAAACAGCAAAGTATACCTGATCTCTACAAACAAACAAACAAAACATGACCTGAGAATATCAAACTACGGAAAGGCAAGAATTAACAGTTCTATACTTAAAATATGAAGATCGTTGACAAGAGTAAAGATAAAAGAGGAAAAAAAAACAGACACACAAGAAGAAAACAGAAAAAAAGAAAATAATGCGGTAGAAAAATGGAAGAGAGTAGGAAGAAGAAAGGAAAGGAAGAAGAGAAGGAAAAGAGAAAGGAAGGGGAAGGAAGCTTTAGCAGCCACTTGTAATATAGCGGTAAAGCGTCAAGAGCAGTAATCAGCCAGTTACGAGGATACTAGAAACCCATTTATCAAGTTCCCAATTTTAATTTGGTCCTGAAAATTTTTAAAACAAATTTGCATTTTACCTTTTATTTTGTTTTTTTTCTCTTAGCTATCATGAAATATTGGCCTCTCTATGTCATATTTTATATGTGATAGGATTTTTTGTTAAGTTTTCAATTCTTTAGAACAAAATAAAAAATTAAAAATATTCGCTTTTATCAACAGTCCAAAACGCATATTTTTGTGGGACATGGGATGTTAGGACACGTATTGTAATTCCTACTGCAAACCATATTTTATTAATAAGGATGTTCCAGGGATCCCCAAATCAATATTCAAGATAAATTCATCTACCACTGTTTTTAAGCTATTTGTGGCAAAAACAACTCCGATTCTGCTTATAGCTTCTGAATTCTGGAACTTGACATTATTTTTAACAGATTTTTTTCCTATTTTTCCCACTGGACCACCTATCTAAATGTGACTCTTCCTATTCGACATAACTAATTAAAATACCAACTCAAATTTACAAAATCGTCAAAACATTCTATGAGATTTGATTTTTTTGAATTCTGTAAAATTACTTTTGGTCCAATCATTCCAAAGATAGTTGCATTTCGTTTTAACCAAATTTAAATTTTGCTTCGTTTATTTAGATGATGTTTTAGAAGCGTGAAAAAACTATAGAGGAGCATTTAACTAATCTTACAGAATATTTGTCAGAGATTCTGTGAAAACAGTCTAATCATTAATACATATAAATACTTATCTCCAAAATAAAATCTGGTACAAATGGACGGACACTAATGTTAAACAGCGTAAACGATTCTTGGGCTTGATTAATTTCTATCGACTTTTCTTACAACTGCTGCAGCTGACCAAATTTTACTTAACAGTTTTTTCAAGGGATACAAGGAAAATGGTAAAATGTCCGTTACATGAACGCCGCACTCCTTTCAAGCAATTTGTAATTGGAAAATAAATTGTGCGGCACTCTGCAGCATTCTCACTCATCCGCTCGACTAGCAATCATTGT
Source organism: Diogma glabrata (assembly GCA_963693315.1). Lineage (NCBI taxonomy): Eukaryota > Metazoa > Arthropoda > Insecta > Diptera > Cylindrotomidae > Diogma > Diogma glabrata. The sequence continues at coordinate 159,084,362 of OY856186.1, forward strand.
CGACCCTTCTGACACAACGAAGTTGACCTTGCCTAAAAATTTGTTGAAGAAACATGACAACCGCACAGTACGTATCGCTCGGTGCTTCTCGGTACGTTTTAATGTCGCTCAAACTAAATACAGTGCGTTTAATGAAGAATTTCTCGCGGCATACTCAAATATGAAGCATTTTTGGCATTTTCGTTGAGGTCATACATTTACACAATATTCACCGTCCGATAACCCTCTAATTTTTGCTTTGAAACACAATTTAGAAAAATTATATTCGCGTCAATTCCGCGCCACTGGAATTTGTCTTATTTATTGTATTCCAACAACTGTTCCTTTAGAAATTGCCCAATTTATTGGATTCCAACCGATTCACAACAACATCGTATTCCAAATTACAACGGTATTATTGAAAAATTTAGCGTATGGTTTTTGTTCTGACACTTGAAAAATAAAAACAAAACTTAAAATGGGTAGATTTTTCTATGAAATCTAACTAAAACAAAACATAAATACACATTAAATGAGCTTACAATCGATTTGATTGCGCGTCTTTTAGTTAAAAAGTAAAAAGTAAAATATTTGAACATTGGACAGTACATTTGAACATTAGATGTTTACATCGAGTGAGTCTATCCATGCTACTACATCGGGAGTGGATTTCTAAGATGTCGTTGTATCGTCGAAGTGGACCCGCAGTTGCAATGTGGTTTATGGTTTGTTGTGGAGCTCCGCAGTGACATTGAGGGGACTCTGAAATGCCCCACTTGTAGAAAAAATCAGCACAACGTCCATGATTCGTTCTTATTCGGTTTAGTGTAGTCCAGGTATGACGTGGCAGATCGAAACCAGGTTGGACAGAAGTCGAGTTAGTAATAGAAAAATGGAATCGCACAATTAAATCAGCAATTATGTGTGTAAGAATCATCGACTATTCTACAATCTCATTAAATTTAATTCGTTAAGCAGTTGAACTGAGTTAATCAAATACTGCTCAAATCAGCATCATGCACACGTTACATCTTTTCCTTTGTTAGTAAAGATTTGCAAACTTACTCACATGTATTTTTACGTATCGACGCTGTAAGGAAGGAGGGTTTCGAAATCCGAAATATGATTTGATTCTTAAAAAAATATTGCGACGCTGATGGATAGGCTGACTTCACCACAGCTCTGGAAACATAGCGTTCTGGATATATTGAGCTAATATCCATCGAATACTTTAATTAAAAGCTAACCAATGTTGTAGATTTCGCGTAGTTCTAATTATAAAAATATTAAAGAAAGCAGTAGTATCCCAACAAACATAAATTCTGTTGTACGAGAAAAAGTAAAAACAAAATTTAACCGGAAGTGACAAACCGGAAGTTGAAATGCAGAACTGTTGTGATGCATACTAAATGTTTATGTACCAAGTTTCATCCAATTCAATTATCAAATACAGATGATATTAAGCTTCTAAAAAAAAGTGGTCGGTGGACCCCCTACCACTTTGTTCACTATCGCTAAAAAACTAATCAGTTCCTTGTAATACATATTTGCATCTTTTTCCAAAGTGTCAGCAAAATTCATCCACGAACGAATGTTGTATGCTCGCAACAAACATTGAAACAATAAACAGGTGTTCGAGAGGCCCCCACCACTTATCCCAATACTGTCCAAAAACTAATCAGTTCTTTGTCATTTAAGTCTCCATCTTTTTCCAAAGTGTCATTAAAATTTATTAATGAATGAAGTCTGTATGCTCCCAACAAACTATAAAAACAAAGTGTGAAAAGTCAGCAGTTGTATGGTAGACTGTCCCCCTCCACTCTAATCAATATGTTTCAAAAGATGATAATTATCTTCTCACACTAATTGAAACCTTTTCCATAGGTTTCATCATAATCACTTGATTATTGTAGGCTGTAGTGTGCATAAACACACTGAAAAAACTTCAAAAAATTACAACAAAAAAATGTTTACCGGAAGTAAAATAGCTAAAGTTGGGATGCAGAACTGTTGTAAACCGTACTAAATGCTTATGTACCAGGTTTCATCCAATTCGATTATCAGGTACAGATGTTATTGAGCTTTCAAAAGAACAGGTGCTCGGGAGACCCCCCACCACTTTGTTCACTATCGCTCAAAAATCAATCAGTTCCTAGCCATACATATTTGCATCTTTTTCCAAAGTTTCATCAAAATTCATTCACGAACGAATGTTGTATGCTCCCAACAAACATAAAAAACATAGTGGAAAAAACCACCTGTTGTATGGTGGACCCACAAACCCTTTATCCAATGTACTCCAAAAGCTGATAAAATCTTTCTCATGTCACTTGAAAGCTTTTACCAACGTTTCATGACAATCGATCGGTAATTGTAGGCTATACAGTAGGGATAAACACCTGGAAAAAAACTTTTTAACCGGAAGTGACAAACCGGAAGTTGGTATGCAGAAATATTGAAAACAGTACTGAAACCTTATATACCATGTTTCCATTAGATCATAAGCCGAGATTAGAAGTTATTCAAGATTTAAACTTAGAGGTGTTCGGCAGACCCCCGCCATTGTGTCCAAATTTTAAATGAATCCAGATCTACCATTTTCATGTGAACCTATATCGTTTGCCAAAGTTTCATCAAGATCATATGCAGAAAGGTCGAACACACTCACCCACCCACCCACAACACAAATCCCCGAGCGTCTGTCCCACAGTGGGCGGCTCACTGGTCAGCGTCTGTCTTCATGTTAAAAGCGGCTATTTATTTCCACCTGGCAGTAGGCATAAAATGCTAAGAGATGATAACTCCAAAAATGAATCCTCATGGAAAGTAGAATAGGGTCAAACCTTACGGTGCAGGGATTAGGTACCCCAGTACCGGCGACTGAAGTGAGTGAGCAAGAGCAAGCAGGCTCCCAGTCGTCGATATCCAGCGACTGCAATGATATAGTGGTGGCACACTTGGCCGCTGTATCAGCTACTACTACAAGTGAGAAGAAGAAGCCAGAGCAGGTATTTGCCAAGAGCAATAAGATGGTTAGGTCACCATTAAAAAGAAGCGTTAGTTTGAGCGACAGTCCATGCACTTCCGCTGGACTGCAAGCCAATAACAATAAAATGGTGCCGAAATTGCCTCCTGTACCATCTGCAACGAGAAGCGCACCCCAAAAACGCTACCGAGCGCCGGATCTAGGTATTGTGAAAACGAAGACGTCAGTGGATCACCATTAAATGTCACGACGAAGGCGGTTATACCAAAACAACCAGCGACCAACCAGGTGATACCAGTAGGAGGTACCCTAAGTGTCTGTAGCAATGGCATAGATACCTTATTGGTGGTTAGCTGTAAAATTGAACAGCTGCAAAAAATAATGTCGAGCACACGGTCCATAAATCAAACGTTTAGGAACCTTGTGAACGAAATCGAAAAGTTGCACAAATCTGATGTGAATGACCTTACTGTATCTCAAAGCATCAGGCCAAGGGTGAACAAAGTGTGCCAAACTTCACCGACCTTGAAACCAAGCGTCGATGAAAAATCAAAAAGACGACGAAGTGGAAATAGTGAGGACATGAAAGCACAACTGCCTTCGCGTGACTCTTCCTATTCGACATAACTAATTAAAATACCAACTCAAATTTACAAAATCGTCAAAACATTCTATGAGATTTGATTTTTTTGAATTCTGTAAAATTACTTTTGGTCCAATCATTCCAAAGATAGTTGCATTTCGTTTTAACCAAATTTAAATTTTGCTTCGTTTATTTAGATGATGTTTTAGAAGCGTGAAAAAACTATAGAGGAGCATTTAACTAATCTTACAGAATATTTGTCAGAGATTCTGTGAAAACAGTCTAATCATTAATACATATAAATACTTATCTCCAAAATAAAATCTGGTACAAATGGACGGACACTAATGTTAAACAGCGTAAACGATTCTTGGGCTTGATTAATTTCTATCGACTTTTCTTACAACTGCTGCAGCTGACCAAATTTTACTTAACAGTTTTTTCAAGGGATACAAGGAAAATGGTAAAATGTCCGTTACATGAACGCCGCACTCCTTTCAAGCAATTTGTAATTGGAAAATAAATTGTGCGGCACTCTGCAGCATTCTCACTCATCCGCTCGACTAGCAATCATTGTCGACCCTTCTGACACAACGAAGTTGACCTTGCCTAAAAATTTGTTGAAGAAACATGACAACCGCACAGTACGTATCGCTCGGTGCTTCTCGGTACGTTTTAATGTCGCTCAAACTAAATACAGTGCGTTTAATGAAGAATTTCTCGCGGCATACTCAAATATGAAGCATTTTTGGCATTTTCGTTGAGGTCATACATTTACACTATATTCACCGTCCGATAACCCTCTAATTTTTGCTTTGAAACACAATTTAGAAAAATTATATTCGCGTCAATTCCGCGCCACTGGAATTTGTCTTATTTATTGTATTCCAACAACTGTTCCTTTAGAAATTGCCCAATTTATTGGATTCCAACCGATTCACAACAACATCGTATTCCAAATTACAACGGTATTATTGAAAAATTTAGCGTATGGTTTTTGTTCTGACACTTGAAAAATAAAAACAAAACTTAAAATGGGTAGATTTTTCTATGAAATCTAACTAAAACAAAACATAAATACACATTAAATGAGCTTACAATCGATTTGATTGCGCGTCTTTTAGTTAAAAAGTAAAAAGTAAAATATTTGAACATTGGACAGTACATTTGAACATTAGATGTTTACATCGAGTGAGTCTATCCATGCTACTACATCGGGTGTTGCCAAATGGATTTCTAAGATGTCGTTGTATCGTCGAAGTGGACCCGCAGTTGCAATGTGGTTTATGGTTTGTTGTGGAGCTCCGCAGTGACATTGAGGGGACTCTGAAATGCCCCACTTGTAGAAAAAATCAGCACAACGTCCATGATTCGTTCTTATTCGGTTTAGTGTAGTCCAGGTATGACGTGGCAGATCGAAACCAGGTTGGACAGAAGTCGAGTTAGTAATAGAAAAATGGAATCGCACAATTAAATCAGCAATTATGTGTGTAAGAATCATCGATTATTCTACAATCTCATTAAATTTAATTCGTTAAGCAGTTGAACTGAGTTAATCAAATACTGCTCAAATCAGCATCATGCACACGTTACATCTTTTTCGTTTGTTAGTAAAGATTTGCAAACTTACTCACATGTATTTTTACGTATCGACGCTGTAAGGAAGGAGGGTTTCGAAATCCGAAATATGATTTGATTCTTAAAAAAATATTGCGACGCTGATGGATAGGCTGACTTCACCACAGCTCTGGAAACATAGCGTTCTGGATATATTGAGCTAATATCCATCGAATACTTTAATTAAAAGCTAACCAATGTTGTAGATTTCGCGTAGTTCTAATTATAAAAATATTAAAGAAAGCAGTAGTATCCCAACAAACATAAATTCTGTTGTACGAGAAAAAGTAAAAACAAAATTTAACCGGAAGTGACAAACCGGAAGCTGAAATGCAGAACTGTTGTGATGCATACTAAATGTTTATGTACCAAGTTTCATCCAATTCAATTATCAAATACAGATGTTATTAAGCTTCTAAAAAAAAGTGGTCGGTGGACCCCCTACCACTTTGTTCACTATCGCTAAAAAACTAATCAGTTCCTTGTAATACATATTTGCATCTTTTTCCAAAGTGTCAGCAAAATTCATCCACGAACGAATGTTGTATGCTCGCAACAAACATTGAAACAATAAACAGGTGTTCGAGAGGCCCCCACCACTTATCCCAATACTGTCCAAAAACTAATCAGTTCTTTGTCATTTAAGTCTCCATCTTTTTCCAAAGTGTCATTAAAATTTATTAATGAATGAAGTCTGTATGCTCCCAACAAACTTTAAAAACAAAGTGTGAAAAGTCAGCAGTTGTATGGTAGACCCCCCTCCACTCTAATCAATATGTTCCAAAAGATGATAATTATCTTCTCACACTAATTGAAACCTTTTCCATAGGTTTTATCATAATCACTTGATTATTGTAGGCTGTAGTGTGCATAAACACACTGAAAAAACTTCAAAAAATTACAACAAAAAAATGTTTACCGGAAGTAAAATAGCTAAAGTTGGGATGCAGAACTGTTGTAAACCGTACTAAATGCTTATGTACCAGGTTTCATCCAATTCGATTATCAGGTACAGATGTTATTGAGCTTTCAAAAGAACAGGTGCTCGGGAGACCCCCCACCACTTTGTTCACTATCGCTCAAAAATCAATCAGTTCCTAGCCATACATATTTGCATCTTTTTCCAAAGTTTCATCAAAATTCATTCACGAACGAATGTTGTATGCTCCCAACAAACATAAAAAACATAGTGGAAAAAACCACCTGTTGTATGGTGGACCCACAAACCCTTTATCCAATGTACTCCAAAAGCTGATAAAATCTTTCTCATGTCACTTGAAAGCTTTTACCAACGTTTCATGACAATCGATCGGTAATTGTAGGCTATACAGTAGGGATAAACACCTGGAAAAAAACTTTTTAACCGGAAGTGACAAACCGGAAGTTGGTATGCAGAAATATTGAAAACAGTACTGAAACCTTATATACCATGTTTCCATTAGATCATAAGCCGAGATTAGAAGTTATTCAAGATTTAAACTTAGAGGTGTTCGGCAGACCCCCGCTATTGTGTCCAAATTTTAAATGAATCCAGATCTACCATTTTCATGTGAACCTATATCGTTTGCCAAAGTTTCATCAAGATCATATGCAGAAAGGTCGAACACACTCACCCACCCACCCACAACACAAATCCCCGAGAGTCTGTCCCACAGTGGGCGGCTCACTGGTCAGCGTCTGTCTTCATGTTAAAAGCGGCTATTTATTTCCACCTGGCAGTAGGCATAAAATGCTAAGAGATGATAACTCCAAAAATGAATCCTCATGGAGAGTAGAATAGGGTCAAACCTTACGGTTCATGGATTAGGTACCCCAGTACCGGCGACTGAAGTGAGTGAGCAAGAGCAAGCAGGCTCCCAGTCGTCGATATCCAGCGACTGCAATGATATAGTGGTGGCACACTTGGCCGCTGTATCAGCTACTACTACAAGTGAGAAGAAGAAGCCAGAGCAGGTATTTGCCAAGAGCAATAAGATGGTTAGGTCACCATTAAAAAGAAGCGTTAGTTTGAGCGACAGTCCATGCACTTCCGCTGGACTGCAAGCCAATAACAATAAAATGGTGCCGAAATTGCCTCCTGTACCATCTGCAACGAGAAGCGCACCCCAAAAACGCTACCGAGCGCCGGATCTAGGTATTGTGAAAACGAAGACGTCAGTGGATCACCATTAAATGTCACGACGAAGGCGGTTATACCAAAACAACCAGCGACCAACCAGGTGATACCAGTAGGAGGTACCCTAAGTGTCTGTAGCAATGGCATAGATACCTTATTGGTGGTTAGTTGTAAAATTGAACAGCTGCAAAAAATAATGTCGAGCACACGGTCCATAAATCAAACGTTTAGGAACCTTGTGAACGAAATCGAAAAGTTGCACAAATCTGATGTGAATGACCTTACTGTATCTCAAAGCATCAGGCCAAGGGTGAACAAAGTGTGCCAAACTTCACCGACCTTGAAACCAAGCGTCGATGAAAAATCAAAAAGACGACGAAGTGGAAATAGTGAGGACATGAAAGCACAACTGCCTTCGCCGAAAAAAACTAAAACAGGAAGAAGGATCTTGAAAGAACCAAGATCAAGATCCAAGCAAAGCGTGATCAAATCATGTGAACAGCAGGTCGAGCCCTCGAACCAAAACGTGCTCCCTGTGGTAGCATCCGAAATGGAGTGGCAACTCGTGAGAAGACGTAAAAGGAGGAGAAAAAAAACGCGTCCTGTTGAGCCTACGCGAATGGAATTACGCGGTGAAAAAAGTTATGCGCAAATCCTTAAAGAGATGAAAACGAACCCGGAACTAAAAGAGCTCGGGGATTGTGTCACCAAGATTAGGAAGACAGCTAAAGGTGAGCTGCTTCTTGAACTTAAAAAAGGCGAACACAATCAAAAGCTTAAAGAGCACGCAGAGCTAGCACTCAGAGACTCGGCGAGTGTTAGGTGGTTGTGCCAAGAAACTCTTATAGAGTGTCGCGACTTAGATGAGATAACAACGAGAGAAGATATTTGCATTGCAATCCAGACACAATTTCCTATTATTGGGTCTATCCAAACAAACGCAATCAAATCTTTGAGGACATTGCGAGACGGGACTCAGACGGCAATAATCAGTCTCCCTGAACGATCAGCGCATGCGCTCGTTGCGTCTGGACACATCCGAATTGAATGGGTAAGCTGCAGACTGCACGAGCGAATCACTCCAACACGCTGTTTCAGATGCCTTGATTACGGTCATGTAGCAAGGCACTGTAAAAGTGATGTGGATCGAACGGGGATATGTTTTAGATGCGGAGGAACAGGACATGAATCGAAAGGATGCAAAGAGCCCCCAAAATGTGCTCTTTGCCTGCCGGGACCCACAGGGACTGATGGCCATTCTACAGGAGGCAGTAGATGTCCAGCCTACAAAAGAGTGCTAAAGCCGACTTTCGCCTGTCGTGGTTAAGACAAATCTTAACCACTGCGAGGCGGCACAGGACTTACTGACACAGATCGTTAGAGACCAGAAAGTGGACGTGGCATTGATTTGCGAACAATATAGAACCCCTATTGGCGATGGGAACTAGGTTGAAGACAGGACGAGCAAAGCTGCTATCTGGACCTGCAATGCTCTTCCTTTTGAACGCAGATCTAGTCGTCAGCATGAGAGTTTTGTATATGCCACAATCAAAGGTGTCCACTTCTACAGCTGCTACATTCCTCCTAGCACCACACTGGACGAATTCATAGAGACACTTGACCGACCAATAACAGACGTCAGAGGTAAGTCACCCATCGTCATTGTGGGTGATTTTAACGGTTGGGCCGTTGAATGGGGAAGTAATCGTACTAACCCTAGAGGTAGGGCATTACTTGCGAAATTTGCCAGACTTGATCTGGTGCTGCTCAACCATGGTACCACGGAGACATATAATAAAGGAGAAGCAGGTTCAATTATCGATATCACTTTTGCAAGTGGGACACTCTCCCGAGGATCACAATGGAGGGTGTCTGACTTGTATACGCATAGTGATCATCGTGCTATTATATTTCAAACCCAACCACCACAGTGGTTTGAAAGGCGCCAAGTCAAGCGGAAGGCGCAGAAAAATGGGTAGAAAATCAAAGAGTTGGACACGGAGATGCTGGGCTACATGGTTGAATGCATGCCAATACCGGAGAGTGGTGCCAAGATAGGAGCAGAATTTTTGCGAAATATCTTAAAAGCACCTGTGAATTGTGATGCATCTATGCCGCGTAAAAGTAACGGTAATGGACGGTTCCCAGTATCCTGGTGGACCGAAAACATTGCCCGTTTGAGAAAAGAGTGCCTCAAACTCCGGAGGAAATGTACACGAAGGAGAAATCATGAGCACTATGAGCAGTTCCAAAATGATTTTCGCGCAAAGCGGAAAGAATTGCGGAAAGCAATTGCTGATAGTAAGAGCAGATCATTCCAGTGTCTTATAGATGAAGTTCAGAATAACCCATGGGGAAGTGCGTACAAAATTGTGCTTATTAAACTTAAGGGTGTTCAATCAGCTGCACTAGTGTGCCCAGATATAATGGCTGAAATTGTGTCCGGCCTTTTTCCACACCACGTTACTTCTCCCTACCTCGTGAGCTGCAAATTGACGATATTTCAATTTCGGCTGTCACCACCGAAGGGGTCCTAAACGCGTTGCTCAGATTATCCGTTAATAGCACGCCCGGTCTAGACGGCATCCCGAATATCGTCTTAAAAACAGCGATAAAGAAGAAGCCGAATGCATTCGAAAATATCTACACTGCGTGCCTAAAAGAAGGATATTTCCTGAGGAATGGAAGCGCCAACGCCTTGTGCTTATACCGAAAGGTGACAAGCCACCAGAAGAACCCTCGTCCTACCGCCCACTGTACATGCTGGACACAACTGGAAAGATCTTTGAGAGAATTATTGGTACTCGACTTGAGCAACATATCACTGAAAAAAATAATTTGGTATATTCTACAAAACGGATTCAACCAAATTAATTTTGTAGCGTCAAAAAAAATTTAGTACAATCGACCATACGTTTTTAACATTTGACAATGCTTTGTCAAACGTTTAAAACGTATGGTTAATTGTACTAAATTTTAGTTGATACTACAAAATTATTTTGGTTGAATCCGTTTAGTAGAATATACAAAATTATTTTTTTCAGTGATACTGAAGGCGAGTGGGGCCTTTCTGACCGCCAGTTTGGTTTCAGGAATAAGCGTTCTACCGTTGATGCAAAATCTGCAGTATGTGAGAATGCGCATAAAGCTTTGAGTGGTAAAAGATGGCTAGAGGGTGATAAACAATATTGTGCTGTTGTCACTCTGGATGTTAAAAATGCCTTTAACCTTGCAAACTGGAACCAAATCATGAGAGCCCTAGACGAATTGCATGTACCTGACTACCTGCTACGTATAATAGCCGGTTACTTCACGGGAATAACTCTGGTCTATGATACCGAAGCAGGCCCTAGGAAGTACAATATAGCAGGAGGTGTACCCCAAGGATCGGTCCTTGGACCACTGCTATGGAACATCATGTACGATGGTGTTCTCTGAGTACGTGTGCTGGAACAAACAACGATTATCGGCTATGCAGATGACATTGCCATAGTTGTTGTAGCCAAGAACCTTACGGAACCAGCTTAGAGCATGGCTGAACAACACAGGACTAGAGTTGGCCGATCACAAAACGGAAGACGTACTAATGAGTAGCAGAAAAGTGGTGGAAAGTATCGATATCCAAGTTGGTGGACAGATCATAAAATCTGGCCCGCACCTGAAATATCTTGGAGTCGTTCTAGACCACAGACTCAACTTTAGAGACCACTTGATGTACGCTGGTGACAAAGCCAAACGAGTGGGGGCTGCTCTTGCAAGGCAGATGCCAAACATTTACCGCCATAGACAACCGATCAGAAAGCTGCTCGGTAGCGTTAGCACATCAATATCGATGAATGCGGCACCCATATGGGCCGCAGCGGTGGAAACGCCATCTTATGTTAGACCTATCAAAAAACCTACAGACTGACATCGTTGCGAATTTGCTGTGCTTTTTGCACAGTGTCTGACGAGGCTGTAAATGTTATTGCGAGTATGGAAGCCGATCGATATCGCAGCAAAAGAGGTATCAGCTCTGCGAATAGCAACACGAAATGACAGGGACCGACGAACACGCGAAGACTTCAACATGGACAGTCATATAGAATGGCAAGCGAAATGGGAAACTTCCACCAACGGACGATGAACCTTTGTGATGATCCCTGACATAACAGCATGGACATCAAGAAAACACGGTGATGTCAACCATCATTTGTGCAGATGATCTCAGGCCATGGATGTTTCCGTGAGTACTTATACAAGTATAAGCACATAACGGATCCATACTGTCTCTACTGTGAGGGTAAGGCCGAGAACGCTGAGCATGTGCTAATCGAATGCGGAAGGTTTGCGAATTCACAAAGACTTATTGAGCAGCATATGGGAGAGTCAATCACTCCGCATAGTCTCATGCAATTTATGCTGAGCTCAAAAGACAACTGGGACATAGCGAATGAGATCATCCCAAGTATGATGAAACGACTGAGACAAGACGAACTAAGAGCAGCCATGCTCAACACTACACAGCGAAACCACGACAACACATAATAATCGAGAGAGTACTACACTCAACCCCTGCCCTGCGGAGGAATGCCTTAATTGGTGATACCGCAGGGATACAACAGGACCACAAGAGCAAGGGAGATGGTTTTACATGGTAAAAATCCATGCGTAATGTCGGGAAAGTCGGGTTCCTGACCTTTTTGAAACTTTCCATCTTCCTACGTAAAAAAAAAATACTCAAACACACAGACGTGCACCAAAATTTTTATTGGCTATTTAGATAGCAGTGATGTCAAATTCGCGGCCAGCGGGCCACTTGTGGTCCCCTGCATAAATTGTTGTGGTCCTCAACACTTTTCCACACCTACAGTATTTAAATTAAAAAATTCAAATATGCATTAAAACAAATGAATTTATCAAAAATAATCTCAAAATACAAAATGTACTTATATTTGCTATTAAAAAATATGATCTTCCAAGTTCCAACGCATAACCTGGTATATTTGGCAACTTCCGCTTTTGGCAACTACCCTTTATTTATAAAAGCAGCTATATGTAGTGTCGTTGGCAGACTAAAAGATTATGTTAAAACCCAACATAGTAGGTCTTTTCAAAACTTCCAATGCATTATCCACCTGGCATGGTTTTCTGTTGTGCCGGATGGAAAATCTTTCCTATCCATCTTCTTTCCATTCGTCACATTTTCCCATTCTTCTAATTCAATTATTCTTCAAAATTATAAAAACCGTCTTCGAAATCAATGTGTTTAATAAAAATTGGTTGATATTTTACAAACAATAAAATTTAATGGAAATAATATTTGCATTTTATTACATTGCAAATTTATTACACGAAACGAAGGTAAATGAACTAATTGACGACACATGAATTATGCTAAACTAATTAATGTGTTGATATTTAGTTTCATTAACCTTTGTGTGTAAGTAAATTGAATTTTATTTGATTGTTATTTGAAAACCAATCAAATTACAAATTTTATTATATATTTTCATTAATTGGCAAAAATTTTTCATTTTTTTTTAAACGGAATAGAGAAATTTATTGGTTTTTTATCGGGGAGTCGGGTTAGAAATTCTATAGTCAATGCTTCACTTAAGTTCGTTGTGCAGGGAAAAGCCAACTGTTGGATTCTGAAATGGACAAATGTTCCATTTGAATCCCATCAGTTTTTAGGGTTCCGTTTTTTATACGGAACACTATTGGTGAGAGTAAACGAGTTTTTCACATTATATCGATTATCTCGTAAACTATAAATGCTATAAACTTGAAATTTGAGGTGCGTAGAAAACTAATCTGTCCACATGAAATGACGGATACAAAAAAAACTAAAGTGGTTTTCGTTGTGTTTACAGGGGTACGATGTGAGACCTTTGAGAAAATACATTTTTTATAGATTCAAGTAGGGTATCATATGAAAGGGCTTCATTTCAGTATTCCTTAAAAGTTTATTTTAGAATTTTACACCTCACCATTTTTTGTATAGTTTTGAATAATGACGTTTTTTCGTGTTTTCTTACCTCGATTAGCTCCGAACCTAACAAAACGAAAATTTTCAAATGTATTTGGAATGATAGAATAATTAGTAAGTTTTTAATAAAAATTTATATATTTTGTGTCATATACTCAAAATTAGATTTATTAAGGGGGTGGAAATGAGAAGGGGTAAAAACACTATTTAAAATGTGGTCAAATGGGGTGTCATTTGAAAGAGCACCTAATTTAGAAAACAAATCAGTTTTTTTTAGAATGTTGCGATGCACAGTTTTTGAGTTATTGTTAAAAAAGTGCGACTTGCAGACCGCTACCCCCCCCACCCTATGTTTCGACACTGATTGACAGAAAAATTTGTAAAAATTCACAGAGTTAGGAAATTTGGCAAATTTTATATGAAAACTATAGCGAAGTCTCAAATAATTATATTCCTGTGTGCTTAGGGGACCGGGGTAAAGAGGGTAAAAAAAATCTTTTTTGACCCAAGCGAATGGGGTGTTATTTGAAAGAACACCTAATTTAAAATTCGTTGCAATTTTTTTTAGAATTTTGCGGTGCCCAGTTTTTGAGTTATTGTCAAAAAAGTGCAAAATTCAGACCGTCCCCCCCCATACATTTCGACACTGATTGACAGAAATATTTGAAAAAATTCACAGAGTTAAGAAATTTATTAAATTTTGTATGAAAACTATAGCGAAGTCTCGTGCTTTGGGGACCGGGGTAGAGAAGGCAAAAAAAAACTTTTTTTTACCCAAGCAAGTGGGGTGTCATTTGAAAGAACACCCAATTTAAAATTTGTTGCAAATTTTTTTAGAATTTTGCGGCGCCCAGTTTTTGAGTTATATTCAAAAAAGTGCAAAATTCAAACCGTTCCCCCTCATACGTTTCGACACTGAATGACAGAAAAATTTGTAAAAATTCACAGAGCGAAGTCTCAAATAATTATATTCCTGTGTGTTTAGGGGACCGGGGTAAAGAGGGTAAAAAATAATCTTTTTTGACCCAAGCGAATGGGGGGTCGTTTGAAATAACACCTAATTTAAAATTTGTTGCAACTTTTTTTAGAATATTGCGGTGCCCAGTTTTTGAGTTATTGTCAAAAAAGTACAAAATTCATACCGTTCCCCCCCATACGTTTCTACACTGATTGACAGAAAAATTGGAAAAAATTCACAGAGCTAGAAAATCTAGTAAATTTCGTATAAAAACTATAGCGAAGTCTCAAATAATTATATTTCTGTGTGCTTTGGGGACCGGGGTAGAGAGGGTAAAAAAAACTTTTTTTGACCCAAGCGAGTGGGGTGTCATTTGAAAGAACACCTAATTTAAAATTCGTTGCAATTTTTTTTAGAATTTTGCGGCGCCCAGTTTTTGAGTTATTGTCAAAAAAGTGTATAATTCAGACCGTTCCCCGCATGAGTGTCGAACATTGACAGAAAAATTGGTAAAAATTCATAGAGTTAGGATATTTGGTAAACTTTGTAACGTGTACCGTTATACTATAACGGCAATGTTAACAGAAATCATATGAGCACAAAGAAAAAAAACGAAAAATTTTTGAACTGCAGCATGATTTTACCCGCTAGGCATCAGGGGAGTTGTGCGGTGGATTTTTGGTTCAAATACTCATATGATATGATTATGCTGCACTACAGAAAACCTTCATAAATACACCGATAAACTGAAACTAAAGCTAAGCATCTAAAATCAATCACACCAATATATTCCGAGCTGAAATTTCTTCTGAGGCTAAGAAGACCACCTACATTCTCAATCTCCCATGACTCTCATAAAAAAAATTAGTTTTGATTCATTAAACTATTATAATATATTCACAAAAAGTATTCACAAAAAGTAACAGTATTTTCAAAAGATACAAAAATTTTTAAATTCTAAATAAAATGGAGATTATCTAAAGCATTAATAATAATATGCTAAGTTAAAATTAAATAATAATATTTGGAAGTAAATCATTATAATAATATTTTTAAGGTAAACTAATAATAAAGCTTACCTGAGTTGGTAACCTCCTAAAAGCGCTTTTAGCTGGTATTCTACTGATCTAAAAAATTCTGTTACGAAACTTTAAATTAACAAAAAAAATTAAAAATAAATACAATTAGCCTAATGTGAACAATTGATGTGAACAATTTGCTGTTATAATCAATAAACAAAATTCAATAAATAACCGTTCACAGTACAAACACCGAATACAATTAAGAAATTATTTATGCAAACGACTGTAATTATTTGACTCCATTTAGTTGAAACCTTTTTGGTGGTACTACAAACAATAGTAGTAACTGGGTAATCCCGTTGAATATTCAAATATATGTTTTGTGTTCTAAAATAATGTTTTCCTTGTTTAATTGATTAAGAGTCTATCTTTATCGTAATTCTAGTAATTCTAGTAATTCAGCTCGATACACCAACAACTTTTAATATTAAATTCAACAGTACCCGGTCTTGGAAACCAGTTCCAATAATCTATAAAAATATGGCCTAATTATTACAAATAATTCGAAAAGAACAATTTATCCGTGGCTTAATTTGAAAACCCCAATATGTATGGTATAGAATTTATTTCAAAGGTATTATTCAATACACTAAACTTAACCGAATTCTATTTAAGATTAGGAAAATCTTGCTTTACAAAAAGGTTCAATTTATCACAAAAAGGTTCAATTTATCCGTATTTGTGATATTTCACAAATTAAGAAACACCTTTATAAGTATTAATTTCAATTATTAATTTAAGTGGAGTACTTTCACTACTCGATAACAACAAATGAATAATTTAATTCTCTATAACAAGGTTCTACCGTAAAAATAATTATTTAGTGTATATAGGTTTGACTACATAATAAGGATAACAGTATAAAATTTTAATTAAACAATAAATTCAATGATAGAGATTTTTTTCTATTGAGTTTTAAAAGATGATGATATGCATTGCCGTTTCAATTTAATAAAATGTAGGGTTCTGGAACAAAATTTTTCTAACAATAAAATTTGTTACAACTTTGAAAATTATACCGAAGTGGGAATGCTATATCAGGAGCTCCTAATATTAAAGGAACTAATCAATTTCCAAATCCTCCAATTATAATAGGTATAACTATAAAAAAAATTATAATAAATGCATGAGCAGTTACAATTACATTATAAATTTGATCATTTCCAATCAATGCTCCAGGATGTCCTAATTCTGCTCGAATTAAAATACTAAGAGAAGTTCCTACTATCCCAGATCAAGTGCCAAAAATGAAGTATAAAGTTCCAATATCTTTATGATTAGTAGAAAACAGCCAATGTAACGATTAAATGGCTGAAATGTAGGCAATAGATTGTAAATTTATTTATGAAATTAATATTTCTTTAATCAATTAAAAAAGCTTTATAGTCAAAAATGATATTAGACTGCAATTCTAAAGGAGTAATTTTTTTTACTAAGGCTTAAAAGATACTCCTTACATTTATAGTTTTGAAGACTATTAGTTTATTTAACTTAAAACCTTTTTAATGATTAATTAAAATTTTTTAAAAAGATTATAAATAAATAATACTAATTATACTTAACCCTACTAAAGAAATAAATGATACAAAGATTATTATTATTTGATTGAATTTATTTAGAGGGGTTTTTTTTAGAATCTTTTTAGAATCAGTAGGCACTAAAACGTCGAGAAATGCCATAAAAAAAGGGGGTAAGAATTTCTCTTTTGGCTCATGAATGTAATACTTCTTTCAGAAAGAAGTAATACAAAATATACTTCTATCATAAAAAATCGTTTCGTTAACAGCAATATTTGTTAAACGTTTTATCTCATTTTTTATAGCATTATGACGTAAAATGACGACAGTTGAATTTTATTCTAAACTATATTATATTTTAACGGAACCATTCTAAAAATATCTGTTTGGATATGTTAATTAAAAACCTGGTTTCGCAATATTTTTTGAACATTGATCTAACAAGATTAACCTAAATGGGTGATTTAATAAATTTCAAATAATTCACAAACTAAGTTTATTTTTGTTGTTTTTGTGATTGAATTAAAATTTTGTTGAGACTTCTAAGATCTGTTATCTAATCATAAAAACTTTGATTTTTGGTGACATATCTTTTTATTGCGAAAATTATTTGGTTGAAAGTAAAACACGGATAACGATTCAAACTTAAACTGCAGGAATGGCTATAAGCCTTAACATCAGGGATGATTTTTTCAGTACAATTGTACTTTTTTCAGTACAATGGACATTCAAAAAGTACGCTAGTACAATTTAGACAAATTCAGTACAATACATCGCTTTTACTAAAGTCCTTAAAATTCCTAAAAATATATATAAACAAATATAACAGAGATGGTCAAACTTAGTACCACGTGGAGCCGGATTTCAATAAATTCTCGTTACGAGAGCCAACATAAAAATAAAATATCAAAGTTGTTACGGAATTTTTATTTCCTTCCTTTTATTTCCTTTTTTTTCCTTGCAAGTTGCAATCAAGCAAATACTTTAATTATGAATACATAAATGTGTTTAAATTTTGTAACATGGCACTGGCATGCTATTGATTACTGGTAGATGGCATGTGTGTTTGTAACTTATCTGAAATCGGGTTCATAGTTCGTTCGCGCGGTACGACGCTTGTAAGTGGTGAACGGTGTTATTTGTAAGTTGTGAACGTTGCTTTGATGTTATAATTTTCATTGTTGGAAATGTGATTCACAACAATATGATGTGCCGAATATGGACAGTAATCTGCAAGCAGCTTTTTTCAAATTGGGGTACTTTGATGAGGACAGTCATTTCCAAAACTACAGATTGTGTTGATTTGTGGTGCATTTTAAGAATGTGCGCCTTAGTTTCTAATAATTCCATTTCTCCTGTGGAACTTTCATTCAAAATAAAATAAGGAATCGATAATCCATCGTTAATAATAAGCTTTGCTTCTAAAAATAGTACGACTTAATTGTAAGAGAAGAAAGGTCGATGTGTTTGATAACTGTACCGGCAGTAAAAAAATCATTAAGCGTGTCAAAACAAAAAAAATTCACACTTTTGGCTTAAAATCGTCCATTTTAAGTGATAATGAGAAATGTTGATGGTCGGGATTGGTATGTGAGAACAAGAGCTTGATTATTATACTATAAATGTGTCAAAAAAATACCGACAAGTGTGTAAAAAGAATAATTTTCATTTATTTTTTTACCCAATTTTTTTGAGAAACATTAAATGGGAAACATTTTCGATTAGAATCGAATCAATTTAACAGTTAACATATCATCTTGCTGGATTTAATCTTAATTAATTGAATGATCTTGGAAAAAATTTGAATTTTTGATTATGTTATAGTTTTTGCAATATTTTGAAAGAAGTTTCAATCTTTGGTTTTGAATTAATTTTTGCAATATTTTTAGAATTTTGAAAAAAGTTTCAATCCTTGATTTTGTAACAATTATTACAATATTCAATATTCATTATATAGAATTTTCAAAAGAAGTTTAAATTTTTAATTTTGTTATAATTTTTAGAATATTTTTGGAATTTTGAATTTTTTATTTTGTAATATTCTCTCTTTTGAAATCAATTTAATTGAACCCCTTTTATTTGAAAAAAAATTAAATTAATTATTTGTATGACATGAAATGCAATTGCACATGAAATTGTTTGATAATGGCTTATTTGTATTTGAAAAGTTGAAATTGCTGAACGCTAAATGGAAAGGTTTTTGAGTAGTTTGCTGAGTGTATCATCTTTTCACTAAACTATGTCAATATGTAATCTGTTATAATTTTCCGGCATCGTATTGATGGTTCGTGTTGGTTCTGCAATAAATTTCTAAACGATGTATATTAAACATTAATTTTATGTTGAATATACATCGCTGCCCACAACTAAAACAAGTGCTCTTAAAAGCCTTTTGCCGAAAACTATAAAAAATCCTTAACCCAGACCAAAGTTTTTTTATTTCGGAGATTTGAGATGTCAGCCCCTTCATATTTTACTGTTGTATTCACTCAGTTTTTTATCATCAATTTTAGAGAGTTTATTTTTCAGACGAGGAAGTGGTTTAACATTTTTGTAGCTAAATCGCGTTAAAAAGCAAAATTTTTTTAATAAAACTCAGAATCGTTTGAATAAGATCAGTAACAACTTTATCTTTTCCTTGTAATGCTAGGAATTGGGAACAGCAGATGCTTCATTATATCAGTTAAGAACACATTAATCCATTGATCATCCCTTAATTCCGGATAGTGTTTTTCTTTGAAAAAATTGCTGACAGGGGGGGAAGTAGTTAATATTTTGTTTGTTTTAATTGACGAAAGTTATTTCATTTTTCGATATTTTGGATTAAGAGCACAAATCACACCAAAATATAATAACTGAACCTCAGAGGTAAACTGTCGTAAATGAATTTTATATATTTTTACAAAAATTTGTATAAATTTGTAAAAAATTTGTAAAACTTTGTAAAAATTTGTGAAAATTTGTAAAAATATTGACAAATTTTTACAAATTTTCATTTCTTTTCGAGAGCCGCCCTCTTCTACGCTCGCGAGCCGCAATTTGGCCATGTTTGAAATATACAATCATCATGATGCAACACAAAAATGCGATATTTCTTTATCTTAGAGCTCAATTTTCAATGAGAGTTTGTGACAAAATTATCGTTTTTCATTTGTGATCATCATTAAACATCATTTGTTTCATTTGTGATAGTTTTGAAATTTAAAATGAATTATGTTTAGATGAACACAATTTAAAAATGGTTTAAAAAAAATTCAGTACAATTGTTTCAAATTCAGTACTATTTACTTGAGGAGTTCAGTACAATTTTGATTTCGCAAATATCATCACTGCTTAACATAGTAATTATAATTAAAACTCGAGCAACGTTTAATTCAAACGTTAATTAAGTTTATTCTATAATAATTCATAGTTCATTAATCATTAAACTCATATATTTATATTCACGGCGCTACTTAAACGAAATAAACTAGGAAAATCAAGAAAGTTGCCTTTGTGCCAGTTATTGGTATATTAAAATTTGATTTATTAGTACGTAAAAAAATGCTTTAAATTTTTTAACCAAAACAAACAGGTTGTATATAAATACAAAGATCCGTCTGTAATGCTAATTTTTGAGATATGGAAATAATCTTTTACTAAATCAAAAAGAATGTTAAACATTTTAAAAATAAATTAATTAAGCCGTAAACAAATCATTAGAGTCTCGATATTTTACTCGTAAAGAATGGTGGAATCGACAAAGAATCTAAGCCCAATAAGGTTTTATTACTGTCTCATAACTGAAAATTACGAAGGAAATGCAATATGTTTGAAAACTTGTAGCGTTTTGGAAGCTATGTGGTGAACTTGGAACGGAACCGGAACATAAGGAAATAAGGAAAACTATTTTTGGACGTAGATGATTATAGTAAAATTTTTTTTCGGCAAACGGCTATAAAGTTTATCTTTAATGTCGCCAGGGAGTTAGTTAAAGTCTTACTTTTTTGACTTATAATCAAAGCGGCTGCAAAAGTAACGCCATTTTTATTTTATATTACGGCGGCAGTAAAGTAGCATTTGTTATTTTGTTAGTTATTCAAACTAATTATATAACTATGACAACAAAAAATAAGAAATTAATTCTGATTGGATAATGCAATTTTTAATTATTGTATGTAACTATGACAACAAAACATAACAAATAGTTTAATTGGATAATGAAATTTTGAATTGGAGCTTGCTTTGTATGTATGATGTATTATAATTTCACATTTAAAAAAATTAAAACGTTTGCCGAAAAAATAGTGTATTTAATTCGGAGCTAAAGTGACTTTATGTGTATCGTCTATAATTGTCGGTCTCCCTACGGTAGATATTAGACACAAAAAGTAGCACTTTAGCTCCTAATTAAATAATATACTATTTTGTTCGGCAAACGACTTTAAAGTTTAACTTTACTGCCGCTAGGGAGAAGCTTAAAGTCTTACTTTTTTACGTATAATTAAAGCGGCTGTAAAGTAACACCACATTTATTTTATTTTAACGGCAGCAGTGAAGTAATTTCACATTTTTACGGCGGCAGAAAAAGTCGCTATTTCTTTCCATATTTTTACGATATTTGTTATTTTTTCAAACAAATTATATAACTATGACAACAAAAGAATAATGTATATTTTGATTGGGTGAAGAAATTTTGAATTATTGTATAACTATGACAATCAAAATAACAACTATTTTGATTGGATAATGAAATTTTGAATTATTGTATAACTATGACAACATAAATAACAACTATTTTGATTGGATTATGAAATGTTGAATTGAAATTATTTATACAAATTTAAATGTTTTTTTTCTTTTTGGAAGTAACTATTACGATAAAATAGTACATTATGATGCAAGGACGTAGAGCTAAGGTTTTTGGACGAATGTGGTGTTTGCGAATCGAGGCGCCAGCCGAGATTTGCACCCACATTAAATTCAAAATGGCCTACGTCCGTGCATCATCTACAATTTTTTATTCGCCGCAAGCAAAATATTTAAAAAAAAATGTTTAATCTAAATCTAAATCAAAATCAAAATTTTTCAAATTTTGAAATCAAAATCTGTTGACAAGTAGCATTTGACCAATATATTTGTTATTTCTTTTCAAAGAAATCGTATAACTATGACAACAAAGAGTAACAAATATTTTAATTGGCTTAGGAAATTTGGAATCGACCGCTTTGATAAAAATTTCTATTTTTTATAGAACTTAAACAAATACAAACGTTTTTTACTTTTTTGGACGTAACTATGACAACAAAATATATGGTTAAAAAGTGACACTTCAAGGCCGCAAATCATAGTAATAAAGTAGTATTTTAATATGTAGGCGAATAAAAAATCATATTTATAAAAATTTTGAAGCATTTATTTCATATTTATAAAAAATTTTAACGTTTGCCGAAAAAATGGTGTATTTAATTTTGAGCTAAAGTGACTTTTTGTCGTCTATAATTTTCATACTATAGAGTATAGACTCAACACAAAAAGTAGCCCTTTAGCTCCTAATTAAATAATATACTATTATTCGCCTACATAATAAAGTGTTACTTTATTACTGTACTTTGCGGTCATAACGTGTCACTTTTTAACCCTATATTTTGTTGCCTACCCTATACACTGTTGCCTACCTTTTGTTACCCTATAGTTACGTCAAAAAAGTAAAAAACATTTAAGTTTGCATAAATTGTATAAAAAATAGAATTTTTTATCAAAGCAACCTTTCAGTTCAAAATTTCATAACCCAATCTAAATATCTGTTTTTTTTTGTTGTCATTGTAGTTATACAATTTATTTTAAAATATAACCAATATTTTGGTATTCTGCCGGCTGGAATGAAGCGAGATCTAGCTTTGTTAAAAATTTCTCTGAATTTTCTTTCCCCAGAGAGGGCGTCAATTGGTAAAATTTGCTTACTGAATTCCAATTCAGTAAAATTGGTAAAATTATCCCAGTCTGCTTTGTTAAAATTAATGTATGTCTTCTTCTCGGATTTCATTTCGTTTAAGGAACGGCTTAAGGTGATAAGATCGGCACATGATCTGATCCCAGTGCAATTTCAGTTCTCCATTCAGCGATTGGCATTAGCGACATGCTGGCAAGTGAAACATCTGGAGACGAGTATGAGTTATTAGTTACTCTTGTTGGTTGTGGTTCATTGAGGACTCCAAAGTTGGAGCCGTCAATTTGATCAGCAATATTTTGAGTCAGTGTTCAAGTGTGAGTGCCATAGATCGTGGTGAGCATTTATGTCGCCGAGAATTAGACAGTCTTTGGTATAAAATAAATGTCCTATGGACGGTTCATAACCTATATCACAGCTGCTTACTGGTGGAATATAAATATTGACTAAATTTATCTCCGAAATTCCGGATTTTATTGTAATACCTAGATGTTCTAGGTGTTTATCAGTTCCCGGTACTGCTGGTAATGTGGTTGTACGGTAGATAATGGTTTTATGTATGATAAAGGCAAGGCCACCACCTTTGTCCTTCCCTCTATCCAGTCTTATAATTCTATAATCACAGATGCTATCATTAATCTTAGATCTAACATTTAATTTGGTTTCTTGTAAAACCGCGACTAGAATATTGTTTTTGCACATAAAGTTGATAATATCATCGATTTTGTTTAATAGTCCATTACAATTTAGCTGCATTATTATCACATCACCTGGGGTTTCCGGATGTGTGCTCATTCGCATTGTGTTCTGTTGCGAGCTCGTATTTATATGTTGACTTGATGCATTGCAACATGGCGCTATGTAGTTTTTGGACCATTGCTTATGTGTTGCAAGGCCTGAGCAGTTCTTAAGATGACACCATTCTTTACAGCTATTACACTGGACGGATGTAGTGTTTGCCCTTAAGATGTTTTTGCATATTGCACAATGCCATATTTTAGTTGGTCCAGGATTTCTTTCAATACCGGCCATGACTAGGAGGATCTGAAGCAGTCAGGCCAGTGACAACTGCTTCTTTATCCAAAAAATGGAGCGTCGGAGTAGCACCTTTCTTCGATCAAATTTGCTTTGATCTACTCTACCTCGAACAAGTTGTGTAGTTGAAAAGCAGTTTATTATTCGATTTTATTTAGATCGGTTATAATTGTTTTGGTATTTTTAATTATAAAATGGACAAATGAAATTCAGATCTAAATATAAGCCCGACATAAATATTTTCAATAATAATAAAAAAGTGTGGTTATATTTGAAATATTTTCAAATTTTTGGCGTTCTATTGGTGATCTACTCAAAAGCTGCTTTGAGTAGCTATTTTGTTCCAAAGGAACGTATGTAATATGGCGTCAATGATTGGATAAAATGGCTATGAAGAAAATAGGAGGTTTAATTTCTACAAAAAACCTACAAACGGTTTCGAACAATCTTGGATACTTGGATTATAAAAATTATGAATGTGTGTAGGGGCATCACCTGTTTTAATGATTTGAGTGATATTTTTTACAACTCCAAATTAATTTGTAGTTTTTTGCGGTAATGATAAAAATTTTGTAAATATCTTTTTGTAGCCAACAAAATTAGGAACGTACAGTTGAGCAAAAAGTTGAAATAATCTTCTGATCCCAGAAACTACAATCGAAGTAGATGATTGTAGTAACATTTGTTTGTTTGTAGTTGTAATATACATCACTCAAATCATTAAAACAGGTGAATCGCCCAACACAGTGATAATTTTGATAATCCAAGTATACAAGATTGTTTGAAATCGTTGGTGTTTTTTTGAAGCAGTAATGATAACATAAAGGGTCATTCCATTTTAAAGTCAACGTTCAAACTAAATTTTTTTTCTTCACAAAACTGTAACTGTGACCTATCATTTTATTTTTAATATATTTTATTTTACTATAAGAATATGGCAACAACTTTGAAAATTACAATCTAGTATTCTTGTTTAGAATGAAATAAAGCGCATTGTTGTGAAAAAGGCTTAATATGAGATAAAATATATCTAAAAAGAATTTAGCATATAGCACAAATATAATAAACTGAATTGTTTTACACTTTTTACTTTCTGAAAGCTTAAGTTTGGAGTGTCTGAATTGGGCTGCTTTTCTTGCCAAATAAATAAGCATTCTAAATACATGAATTCTTTTATTGTTTTTATATTATGTTACGTTAGTCACGTTACGTTAGTCACACATCATTTTAATCACAAGAGTCAATTTATGAAAAATTAACATATTTTTTAAAAAGTTATTGTCTTTTTATAAAAATACATTAATTACATTGAAGCAACTTATCAATAAATTTTATGTACATTTTCAACATTTAGAGAATTTTGGTTCATAATTTAGGTGTTTATATAATGGTATAAAAAATGTTACGTTAGTCACATTTAAATTTTTATTAAAAAAATATCTAAAAATTATAATTTAAATAAAAAAGCTTGCTGATTTATATAAATGAACTTGATTTACATTTTAAAAAGTCTACAAGGGCTTAAAATAATCTTTACTATTTTAGTTACAAGTAAACAAAGCTGTGAATTTTGGTATAAATGTTACGTTAGTCACTTTGGAATGACCCTAAATACTTCTGGAAATTTTTATAACCAAAACATTAAAAATGTATAGTTTAGCAAACAGTTGAAATATTTTTCTGATCACAAAAACTAAAAATGACGTAGTGATTGTACTTCAGGGGAGCGGGACTGGAAAACAAACTTACGTTTTTGGTAATAACTCAAAAACTAAGCAGTCGATAATGTATTGAATTTTTTAAAAAATATTTCAATCTTTTTGATTTTTTTAAATCAAACTCGATTCATTAAGAAAAATTTGTGTTTTACGAGTACTATCTCCTTATCTATGTCTATAAAATACAAATAAAAACAAATATTTGAAATTTTTTTGCTTTCGGTAGGCGTGGACAAATACATTTTATAACTGTAGAAAATTGTAAGTTGATAGCACTTACAGTTTGTGAGAAAATCGATTATGTAGAAATTCGGACGGACCCCGAAGTCTCACCAATAGGGTACCGTTTTTATTTTTTTAAAGTACGGAACCCTAAAATTACAAAAATGAAAATTACGGTTTGTCACTTCGGCTTAATATTTTTTGGATTCATACCCACTCTGAAGGTAAAGTATAAGTACTAGTAATATTTACTTGTAGATAGTAGATGTTCAGAGTTATTGAAAACCGCACTAACAAAATGCCGCTTATCATTCAAGCGCATTGGTACCAGATCAAAATTGAAATATTTTTAAACATCAATTTTTAAAACAAATAATGATCAATAAATGTAATTTATTGGATACTGTTTCGTACGTTCCATGTTTGCAGTAGGGATAGCAATCCCGTGGTGTTTTATGGATCCCGGGACCGTGGGACTCATAAATTTTAAAATTTGTATGAAAAACCATGTAAAATTAAGAAAAAAACACAATTTTCAAATTATTCATTTGTGTCAGTGTCGAAAAGAATAATCATACTAAAAAATTACTTACTTCATAAAAAAATAAAAATTGAATAACCAAAATAAAACTTTAATAATATGACATAAGGGGCTGTACCTAAATTACGTAACGCATTAAGGGGAGGGGGTTGGGGGGGGGGGGGGGGTGGGTGTAATAATTTTGTGACAATTTGTTACGAATGGGGGGAGGGAGTCAAACCATGTCATGTTACGTCCAGCTATTTGTTTAGTTTGATTAAAATTATCAATCCATAAAACAATAAGAAAGTACGGCCTATACAAATTGCAGCTAGAAGACAACGTCAAATGATATGTTGAATAGAAAAATGACGAGCAGTTTGATTTAAACCATATAGATATACATATTCCAACCTCAGAAGTTAGATTGTGAAGAAATAGATTGGGAAGAATTCATTTATTTTTATTCTAATGAATTGGTTTAATAAAAACTGTTGTGAAAAAACTTTTTTATTCGCCTACATATTAAAGTGGTACTTTATTACTGTGATTTGCGGATATATTTTGTTGTCATAGTTACGTTCAAAAAAGTAAAAAACATTTGTATTTGTTTAAATTCTATAAAAAATAGAAATTTTTATCAATTCAAAATCTCACAATCCAATTAAAATTATAGTTATTATTTGTTGTCATAGTTATATAATTATTTTGAGAAAAATAACAAATATTTTGTCGCAGGGTACTCGGCTTACTTATTCTTTCAAAGGTTACTCGGCTAGCGCCTCGATTTGCAAACTCCACATACGTCCAAAATCTTTAGCTTTACGTCCTAGCATCATAATGTACTATTATTTAAAAAAAAAGAACGTTTTCACAAATTGGAAGTCTTCATAAAATTTTGTGACGTGACATATAGGGTAGGGGTGGGAGTAATAAAAATGTGGTAATTTGTAACATAGGGGAGGGGGGAGGGGGTCCAAAATCATTAAATTTTGCGTTACGTAATTTAGGTACAGTCCCTAAAGAAAAACCATTACCATACATTTTCGAATGATTTAAGAAATAGGATTTTGTTAATTTGGAAATAATATTTCCGAAGGTTGAAAAAGCCCGTTCCTATTCCACACTTCTTAGTGGAATGGTCAATAAATTATTATACATTCACTTCAAATGGGGTCCTCTATGACGGCTTTGCTTAAATTTGTTCATTTTTCTACAAATTGCAGTGACCAGTTTAATATTCCATCTTGTTGCATTCTGACCAAAAAGGTATTGTATAGGTATTAAGCACAAATCAAACTGCGCTTCAGTTCATCTTCCAAATTGATTTTCCCTACTAAATCGGCTGGAACCACATCCTTAGTTACATTTTCGTTGTTATCTGTGCTGCATGATGTAGCAGTGTGAGTAGTTTGATCCCCCGTTTCAGATCACACGTCTGCTGCTGTTTCAATTCTGCAAATACTTAAATACTCAAAATGTTTCAGTTCTCCTTACTTTTATGATAGTTATTGAGACAGTCGACTCACGAATAATGGGTTGCTTCCATTTTCTAGCTTACTCAGTACAACCTGAAGCACTGCAAAGGCATAGGCCAATATTTCATGATAGAGTGGAACACGTTTGAAGGTGCTACCGTGGACTGAATAGAGTTTATCCGCTAGCACCCCTATGATATAAATCTTGACAAGTATTATCTCGTTGATATTGCCAATGGTATATGATCTTATTGCATATGACCAAAAATAAAAAAATTACAAATCAACAAAACTTGATAACAGGATTCCGTGTTTCCATTGATTAATCCCTGCAAATATGACAATCTTGTAATCCCGGATCATGCAGGATCATAAAAATGGATCGGGATCCCAGGATTCAATCCCTAGCTTGCAGTTTCTTAGTGTAGATTCAACTAGCAGCGTAAGCTTACAAAAAATCAGTGCTAAATTGCATGAGCTTGGTAGTCAAGTAAGGTTAACATAACGAAATTTAATGTGACCTGAAAAGTTTTATGTAACCGTTGCATAATGAAACTTCTAAAATTTGGTAGTTTTGAAAAATAGTGTTTTAATTTTTGCAACCGAAACTGAAAATCAACTAAATTAAAAAAAACAAATGTTATAGCCTTAAAATTGTTCATAGAAACCACATTTATGACTGCATCTATTCATGAATTATCAAACCGGACTTTTAATATTTTTAAATAACCTCTTTTCTTATTTTTGAAGCAACCAATAATGTATGTTAATTTATAAAATATATCATCTTCAAATTTTCCTAGCAGACTATTATTTCTCGTTTAGTCAATGACACTTATAACATTTAATTATTTCTTTGCCTATTTCCAATTTTGTTTAACTTTTAACCTTAAGCAAATTAATGCTAATTCTTATTCTTATTGTAAAATCTGCTATAGCTAAACACATAATATAATAAAAACTTTATTATACTTTAATTAAACAATAATTTTAAGAAAAATTAAAATATAAAGAAAAACAAAGCAACATAAAAATCACCTTGGAATTATTTAAATTGTGAGAAAAAGTATTTGGAAAAAACAAAGATTTGCTCAAGAAAATGTATTTATTTTGCTAGTTTTCGAAATTTAATTAAATTTTTAAAATTTCAAATCCCCTTGAAATTAAGAAATAGAATTACAGTTTTAATCACATAATTCATTTTTTTTTGTATACGTTTCGAATTGTTTTTAAGAAAAAACGGCGTTAGTTTTAACGAACTAGGTTGGACCAAGCTTTTCAGCCAATCGATTGATTGGCTGCGTGTAGACACTCTGCATGCGGCCAAATTAATTAATATCGGTAAAAAGTAAAAAGCTTGAAAGAAGTGAAGGTAGTGGGCTACGGTTGATAAACTGGAAAAACACTTTATGGGGTTAATAATACGATTAAATGAAGTCTTCTACAGTGAAACTGGACCATGATATAGGGTGATATGAAAAATAATGCATGTAAGGAGTACTTGTTGGCAGCCTGTTCCTCTTTGAAACATACACGGTACAAGACAAAATGTATGATGAAACCACGTAAACTAAGGCTTGTGATTTTAATTTCGTTTTTCTGAGAAGTATGTATCAGAAAAACTTACAAAGGAACGAAACGAAATTCTAAAGATATAGATATGTTTTCATTATTACAGTCTTGTAAATTTAAACATCCGAAATATCCTCGAAGTTCTACGAATTTTTAGCAAATAAATGCATGTAAATGAATTATTCAGACAGCATTAAAAATTGAATTTAGATGTCTGATCATATTTTACACATAATTGTAGGCCAAAATTCTAATCGCCTCCGGGAATACGTGCTATCTCCGAGCACACGTGTACAGTACCTGATCAATGAATTGTACTCACTCAAATTTTTAACAATATTATATAAAAAACAAAGATTTTAGTTTTTATAGAACCATAAAATGGTATAATTCAATTTATTAATTATTAGAACATCCACTTACATAAAAACAAATCAAGAATAATTAATGTTGGTTAAAAAAATTAATATTTTGTCCACTTGCCCTTATTTTTTAACAATTGCTTTATTCTTTTTGGCATACTTTTAATGCCATTGATTGCTGTTTTCTTAATGTCACCGTCATTTTTCCAAATATATTTTATTTTTTCAATTAAATCAGACTTATTCGTCAATTGTTCTTCACTCAAATTTTTTTTTAGAGCTGCCCAGACATTTTCAATAGGGTTCATGTCGGGAGAGATGCCTGGCCACTCGAGAACCTTGATTTTTTCTGATTTTAAATAATCAGAGATTGTTTTTGAGCGATGACAGGGTGCTCCATCTTGCATAAACTCAAAATGCTCCGTTCGACGAAACCAAGATCGAAGCTGGGGTCGTAAACTTGTTTGCATTACAGTTAGATACTGTTGAGTATTCATACTACCATCAACAAAATGAATTTCTCCAACCCCTTTGGCAGAAATCATACTCCAAATCATGACTTGTGTTGGATGTTTAACAGTTTGAGTAACACACTGGGGCAAAAACTTTTCATTTGGACGGCGACGTACAAAAATATTTCGCTCATCTGTGATCTGTATCATAGATTCATCAGAGAAGCAAACCTATGGATATGAAATATATTAAAAGAATTTAAAATTTATCAACTTACAACTGCAGTTTAATATCTTTTTGAACTTACTTTCATCCAAGCTGACTCAGTATAATGTCTATATCTCTTTGCCC
The DNA here is from genome assembly GCA_963693315.1 of Diogma glabrata. Classification (NCBI taxonomy): domain Eukaryota; kingdom Metazoa; phylum Arthropoda; class Insecta; order Diptera; family Cylindrotomidae; genus Diogma; species Diogma glabrata. The sequence continues at coordinate 159,114,811 of OY856186.1, forward strand.
ACATCAGATGCTTCTTAATCATACTCGGAGTCAGTTTTTGTTTTTTTGCTGGACGACGACCTATAAGGTTTGCTTCTTTCAACCGTCTTCTGACAGTCATTTCTGAAACCTGAACTCCGGCAGTTAAAATATTTTGATGGATTACTCGAAGAGGCTTTCGTCGAAGATTTTCAGCACAGTGTACTATTTTTCTATCCTCCCTGGAGGTGGTTTTCCTTTGTGATCCCTTATACTGTGGCTCCAAACTTTCGCCGTTTTTTACTTTTTTACTAATATTTTTTACTAATGATTGGGAGACATTGAATTTTTTTGCAATTTCGCGTTGGCTCATATTAGTTTCTTCTAGTAACACTTTAATTTGCAGTTTGACTGCCACGGAAATTGTTTTTCCGGTACCCATAACAGCGTTTAAATTTTCCGCTAATTGCATGAAATTGGCGCCCTAATTAATTCTTATTATTTGTCATATGTATTGTAAAAGATTATAGACTTACCAAAAAATTATAAAACTTAAATATATGTCAGTATTTTCACTAATTTATAGACAAAATTGCATAAAATATTAAAATCATTCACTCCGTATTTTTCAATCTTTTTTTAATTTACCTTTTTACTATCATCTGAACTGCATAAGTTTTGACAGCTAACAAGGGGATTCCCACATATCATAATCAATTTTAGGATAAACCAACATTTGGTATCAAAATTGTTTATACGGGTATGTAATTTACATTTGTTTAAAAATTTTATCGTGAGTACAATTCAATGATCAGGTACTGTATAATGTGTATCGTCTTTTGCCGTGCTGGAGGCTTTTCCAGATGCCGATAAAATAGATTGACGACAGATAAAACTACCATCGATTGCGCTATCAAAAACACAATATCTAAACCCAGAAACCTTTTTCTGGGACCTCTGTTGCCAAAAGTCAGTGATTACAGGATGAATTCCTTTTGACTCTGTAAATACAAATGTTTCAAGTTACTGTCAAGTATTTTGGTGATTTTGTGAAGGATCAGCTAGTAATAGTATGACTGACAATTCGCAGGCAGATAATTAATAAAAGCTTTAGGAAGGTGGTAACGGCATTAAACAACACCTTTTTAACAGGTCTTTGTGAGAATTTCAGGTAGATCCACAGAGGTCGAAGATATCGGTTGCATCGAATCATGTCAAATTAATTGCATGTAGCGACCGCAAATACCTGAAGCTGGTGACAAACAAAAAGTGTTTCATATGGGAAATATACAAAGCCGATTGAGAGCTTGTTCTTCTCTCGCGGATACCTGTAAAGCGGATGCCTAAAGACCCACAAAAGATCATAAAAATGCTGATATACTGCAATCCAGGACTTTTTACTTACCACTGGAGGAAAGATAATCTTAAAGATGCTAATAACGATGGCAGGTCAGTTGTCATATTTGCTGAAGCTAAATGTGAAGCTAGATGAAAGTGACGGTCTAATAAACTTTGGCTTTCGACCAGTATCTGTAAAAGTATACAGAAAGGGATAGTTTGATGTTTAAATTTTTTAAAAACATAGGGTAACTCATCTCGCTACTTTCAAAGACGGAAAATTGAAATTATCCTTTAATGTGATGCAGACGCATACCACACGATCAGAGCACTGACACCAATCCAAGTAGGGTTTGTCGGACCTTGAAGTACGGCTAAGCACTAGCCCATTAATGGTTAACAGCACTTGGCTAATGTTATTTAGCCGGTACTTGAACCATTCATCGGCCGTTCTATATGGGTTACAGAAAAGAGCAAGTACCTATGAATGGCCAAATTAAGCGCTTTTCCCGTTGGTCCATGAAAGGTAAACAGTACTTGGCTATTGTTATTAGGTCATTACTGGAACCATGAATCGGCAAATCTACAGTTTATAAAAATATCCAGTACACTTTACTTTAAATGGCCAACAATATCCCATTAATGGTTATAACATTAATTGGATTTTAGTATGGAGTCAGTCTTACAACCATGAATTGGCCGATCTATGTCATTTGGTTAAAATTCTCTAGAGTTATATCCATTTTAGAAACATATGGTTTAAAAAATTTCACCTGTATTTTATAATTTATATATTATCGCTTCTCCGCTGAAAGACTATTTGATAATAATAATAAGATTGGTATAAGTTTAAATTTTTTTTCATTAGATATTTCTATTTTATTTTAATTATTTTGTAAATAATTTATTTAAATTTACTTATGATAATATTTTATATTTTTTTTAATGGCGCAGTTGTGGTTGCAAGTACTCGGCCATTGCTGCAATACTGGACATCTTTAGTGGTCCGTTACTAGACCAGCTGTACAACTTTTTCCTCTGACCTTGAATGTCAGCCATTTACTGTCTGAAGTTACCATGCAGTAAAATTATGTAAACAGCCCAGTCATGGTTGCCAATACTTGGCCATTGTTGCATTACTGTTCGCCAGTAATAAATAATTTCTGAATCAGTTCTACAATCTTGAATGGGAAGTTTTGAATTTTTTTTCGTTAGTCATTTTTAATTGGACCTTGCCCCACTTGCAAGTTTTTAAAAAGTGAGGCACCACAAGATAGAGCACTTTCACTCCTAATTTAGAACTGAAATGAATTATTGCTTAACCTGAAAGGGTGTTGCTATGTTGCTATTGTTGTCTTCTCTTTAAATTGACCAATAGTTTTGAACTCAGTGTCAAACCACAAAAAACGGAACTGTTTATCTCTAGGAAGTGCAAACCACCTAAGTTTAATCCTTCAGTTCTAAACGGTGTCAGGCTGAGGGTCACAGAGAAGGTTAACTTATTTTGCCTCATTCTGGAAAACAAATTAAGACTAAAACTCAAGATTTTGAAAAGAGTGATGAAAGGTACCAAAGCGCTTTATTCGTGTAAAAGCGAGCCTCACGTTGTTCACTGGATGGCAGTGACAATTCAAAAATTCGACCAACCATACTGTATAGGGTCACCGTTTGGTCAATGGTCAATCACAAACTCTTAATGAAATTTCACATATCTGCATCGTGACAAAAACACCTGTGGTCTTGATAAAATTTTGTTATGTGATCTAGGTTCACTTGAAAAATCTGGATTAATTTCAAAATTGGACATATTGGTGGGGGTCTCCCGAACACCTTTAAGTTTGAATCTTAAATAACTTCTTATTCTGGATTTCAATCATACTGAAACTTGGTGTATAAGGTTTTAGTACTGTTTCCAGTATTTCTACGTACCAACTGTCGGTTTGTCACTTCCAGTTAAAAAGTTTTCTTTGCGGTGTTTATCCTGCTATAGCCTTCAGTTACAAATCAATTTCCATGAAACGTTGGTTAAAGGTTTCAAACAATCTGAGAACGATTTCATTAGTTAATGCACTGAAAAAAACATGTCCTATTTCCAATCGAAATGCAATTGTCTCAACCTCACCGTGCGGTCACATATGGCGAATCAAACTACGAAATTGCTTCAACAACTCTACAATTATAAATCGATGAAGTTGAGACAATCACACGAAATTTTTATGTGAAAATAAAATATAGTTCAATTAATCTCAAATACTTAAACTTTAAAATGAAAAATTCATGATATAAGGCCAAAGAAAATTATTTTCAGGGAAATAGTTATTATCTTTATTCAACTACTGTTATATTGGATATAACACTTTATATTTAAAAAAAACCTCATTCTGTTGTTAGGAAAATGTTATCGTGTAGTTGTCTCAATCACAGTGAATTTGATTGCAAACAATTTTTCTTTGCATGAATAATAAACTGCCAACTTCGAGATGAGGTTGTCATGAACTTCAATTTTTTTTTCAGTGTGGGGGTGATTGGAAAAAGGGCTTTAACTTCCAAAAAAAAATTTTGTTGGCATTTTTTCTCATTTTTTTCAGTGTCTTTATTCACACTGCAGCCTACAATAACGAAGTAATTAATTATGATGAAATTTATGAAAAAGGTTTAAATTTGTGTGAGAAGATAATGATCAACTTTTGGGAAACATTGATCGAAGTTGTACGTTCACCTTTGCACTTTTCACACTTTGTTTTTAAAATTTGTTGGGAGCATACAGATTTCGTTCATTAATGAATTTTAATGACACTTTGACAAAAGATGGAGATTTGAATGTCAAAGAACTGATTAGTTTCTGGATGATATTGGGATAAGTGGTGGGGGCCACACGAAATTTTAATAGCGTTATTTCCTGATATGTAATTAATTTTGATTAAATTTGGTATATATGGTTAGAGTATGATATGTTTAACAGTTCTGCATCCCAACTTCTAGTTGGTCACTTCTGGTAGAATTTTTTTTGCTTTTTCTGTTCGTACAACAGAATTTATGTCTGTTACAGCTTTCTAATAATATATTACAGCTACAGCTTCCTTAATGTTTTTATAATTAGAAATATACAAAATCTATAACATCGGTTAATCTATAACAATTAATGACTATTGTATTTGATGGATATTAGCTCACCATATATCCAGAACATTTTGTTTCCAAGGGCCCTATTCCCGAACACATAAATGTGAATTTGGACAACATGTATTGTGTAGTTCGTATTACATAACATTAAACGGTAACGATTTTACGGAAAACAAATTTCACAATGTTGTCTATATAAATTGAATTTAGAGAATATTGTGAAATTTGTTTTCCGTAAAATCGTTACCGTTATCGTTTAATGGTATGTAATACAAACTTCAAAATATTGTCCAAATTCACATTTATGTGTTTGGGAATAGGGCCTCAGAGTGGTGGTGAAGTTAGCCATGCATTTGCGTTGCAATTATTTTGAAATGTATTTTTTGATTTTTTCGGTTCACGCTAGGTACACATATCAAATACTTTCAAAAATTTTGTTGTCAACCTGCAGAACTCTTTATAAGAAACATTTTGTCTGAAATCACACGTTTTGTCCAATAAGCTTCAACCCAATTGAAGAATTCGAAAATTTATCAAAGATTTGATAGGGATCATATTTTTTGAGATAATCGATAATTTTAAAGTACAAAGCACTAATAAACAACCATACTAAAATTGAAGTTGAAGTATTACCATTCTTGTTACAAGACGATAAAAATCTTGACTAATTGTAACGCTATGTTAAATAAAGAGTTTTTGTATGTTAGGTCTACCGGAAAAAAATGATGGGATCATTTTGTATATATAAGTCTAAGCTTATTTTGACTATTTGAAACCAGTAACTTTGCTAACTGGATCACAAAAATGCAGCGCTGCTTCAGTCAAGATTTTCCTCTTACCCTTCAAAGAGAAATTAAAAAACATTTTATGTTAAACGTAAATTCGTATATGTGTTACATTGGTGACAGCGACGGGATTGTAAAAGATAAAATTGACTTCCACCTGAGTAAACCAGGTATTGCTATGATCAACTGTGTTAGGACCTATGTTTTTAATTGAAATAATTAAAACAAAAAATTTATTATTATTTTTTGGATTTTTTTATTTCATTTTTTTTATTGTTTTCATATAAAAAAAGAAATACAACTTAGTTGACTTACAAAAACATAAATTTTTTTTAATTTGTTTTTATCACATTTTAAATATTTTTTATAAATAAAAATTTAGTTTTTGTAAAATTGTCAATTACAATTTGGTAACTAAATAATTAATTAATTAATTAATTATAAAAAAAATAAAACTTTTTTAAGGATGTTTTTAAAATTGTTTTTCTTTATACAAAAATATTATTTAAACCTAAATTTAATTTTTAATCGTTGATTCGTTTATTAAATTTGTTTAATGGTGGTAGCTGTAATCACCTCCTAAGCCACTAACACTGGCGTAGCTATTGTGTAAATTGTGTAAGTTATTGTGGGATAAGTGGGATAAGTGGTGTGAATGTCCTGAGTGTACATGTACGGGTACTGGTACTTCAACTGGAACAGCTACTGGACGATCGACTGTGTATGGAACTGGCCGTTCTACTGTGACTGGATATGGACGGTCAACAGGTACTTTAACTGGATATGGTACTGGTTTTTCTACTGCATATGGAACATGTTTAAGAACTTCGTAGGGTTGTGGTACTGGTACTTTGACTGGAACTGCTACTGGACGTTCTACATGTACTGGATATGGACGATCAACTGGTACTTTAACATGAACTGGGTATGGTTTTTCTACTGGATATGGTACTGGTCTTTCGACTGTTACTGGGTAAGGTTGTGGTACATGAACTGGATATGGACGATCAACTGGTACATGAACTGGAACTGCAACCTTCTTTTCTACTGGGTAGGGTTGTGGAACTGGAACTTCTACTTTGACTGGATATGGAACATGTTTTGTAACTTCGTATGGCTGTGGTACTGGTACTTTAACTTCATATGGAACATGTTTTGTAACTTCGTAAGGTTGTGGAACTAATACTTTGACGGGGTATGGACGATCAACTGGAACATGAACTGGATAAGGTACTTTCTTTTCTACTGGATAGGGTTGAGGTACATGTACTGGTACTTTGACGTATTCTTTAACATGGACTGGAACATGTTTAACAACTTCATAGGGTTGTGGTACTGGTACTTTAACTGGGTATGGAACATGTTTTTCAACTGGATATGGAACATGTCGTTCAACGGGATATGGCACTGGAACACCTTTGACTAATGTTACAGTTTTTGTAACATCAGTGTGTCCACCTAATGAAACTAATCCACCACCATGAACTCCGGATACTCCATGATATCCACCATGTCCAAGTAATGCACCGCTTCCGTATCCACCTAATCCACTGTGTCCTCCCAATGAAACACCATTCCATGCACCTCCATTCCATGCACCGCCATTCAATGCACCGCCATTCCATGCACCGCCATTCCATGCACCACCATTCCATGCTGAATGGCCACTATTTCCAAGATAACCAAGATCTAATCCGTTAATTCCATATCCGTAACCCAATTCTAATAATCCTCTTTTATCAAGTTTTTTTTCTAATGGAACTGCTTTTGATTCATCTTTCTTTGCTTCTTTATCAGCTGCTACAGCAACTAATAAAAGTGCGCTAATGCACAACTGAAAATTAGGTAAAAAAATTGTGATTAGTCATTGTGTACCATTTTTGGAATTCAATCAACAAACATATGTGGATTTCATAAACCCAAAAAAACGTGTCATTCATGAATAAAAGAAATGAATTAGCGAAAATAATTATTTTTAGTGTTGAAATGATCAGAAAACCAAATAGTAAATAAAATAAATATAATAATAACTCGTCGTAGATGGACAATCAATTTCACTCTCATCATTTTTTTTATTCATATTTGAAATTAAATTGTAATCGTTAATGTATCTCACGTTTTTCTGATATTTTTATTTTATTTGAAAGAAATTTTGTGTTTTTATGATAAATTTAAATTAAATTAAAATCTATTAATTTTATGTCACACAATAATCCTTTTGGTCGCGGATTTGAATTTTGATACCGAAATTTTTTTATTTCTTTCATAAAAGATAAAACTTTTGATATAATTTATAAAGAAAAAGTTTTTCCTGTATCAGGAAAATGTGTGGATAGAAATTATAACGTAAATAGAAAACCGGATTTGTATTTTTTTTATTAATGTTTTATTTAATTAATTCAACTTTCAATTGTTCCAGTTGCTAATTGTGGTGTTTGGCATTTCGTACTTAAGTTGGGTTCATTCAGTCTTTTAAGTTTTTTATAAAAAATTTAAGAAAAATAATATTATGATTTGTATTCAGAATTGAAAACGATTCTAGTTCGTGAAGTAATTTTAATGAAATTAAATTGATTTGATCTTGATTGAAAAAATCGTTGGTTGGAAGTTTGGTTGTAATTTTTGAAATTTAACCTTTTTAGTTGTGGCCAACTTCAAAATCAAACAGGTTCAAATCAAACTTATCCTTTCATAACAGGATTTTGTTATATTTTGTTATTTGCTCTAAAACTAAGATAACAATGTGAAATAAATAAAATATTGTAACGTTTTTCTTAGTCAACATTTTTTTGTAATTATTCAATTCAAATTTTTTTTAATTTTTTATTTATTTTTGTTAAGAGCTTATTTAGTATTTTACACCAAAAATCACTTTCGATTCAACTTATTTCACATTGAATCCGTAACCAAACTTTCAATATCAAGGCCAAATTGAAATAAATTTGTATCGTTTAACTGTTCAAATTATTAATTACACAAGATTCACTCTTAATTAAAATAACAAAAAAATAATATTGTGTCACTTAATCCATTATCAATAATCTAAGAAACATTTTCACTTTCAATATTTTTTTTAAGTTGATTATTATTTAATTTAATTGATTTTGTTACTCACAATGAATTTCATTTTTGCAATTATTTTTTTTTAAGTTAAAGAAAAACACAGAAAATTAACTTATTTGATTAGTTGTTGATACAATGATTCCAGAGCTTAAACTGGATGCTGAGTTGAACCAACCAACCGCTTTTATACTTTATATCAAACAAAAAATTCAAAACTAAAATAACAAATCAGTTCACTTTCATTTAAAAAAAGAGGTTTGGTTATGCCTTGTAATTTAATTTGATATTAAAAACAACAACAAATACAATAACAACAACAGCAACAACAAACTTGATCACCGAGTATGTTGATATTGATAAATTTAACCACCGTTTTGTAATTTTCTGATATAGGAAAAAAAAAATAAATAATAAAAGTTCTCACCATTGAAGAACAATCTACGATCCCCCTATTTTTTATCTTTTTTATCCCCATACCAATATACGATCAACGTTTTATGTTTTGTTTCGGTTTTGCGATCAACTTCGAATTTTTATTTAGCGCTTTTATTTTATTCATAAGTTATTGCATTTGTTTTCATAGTACTCGTATAAGAAAAAAGCTTTACATTAAATGATAATTTTGATTTGATTCAAAGACCTCGTAATATTGTATAATAGGTTTTTATTTGTCTTTAAGGAGATCGACCATGATGTTTGTGAAATTTTGTATAGAAAAATTATGTACCGAAAAGTTAATATTGAAATTATATTTGAGAAAAAACACACTAATTTTTGATATCTATATAATATTTTTATTTGCCAATCGATTTCGAAAGCTAAGCTTTCATTGTCAAGGCCTGTTCTTAAACAGGCCTTGACAATGAAAGCTTAAGAACAGGCCTTGACAATGAAAGCTTAGCTTTCGAAATCGATTGGCAAATAAAAATATTATATAGATATCAAAAATTAGTGTGTTTTTTCTCAAATATAATTTCAATATTATTTTGGTGATATCTAGTGCTCAAAAAACAATATTAGTTACCGAAAAGTTAATTGAATTAGTTGATGGTTTGTTGGTTTGGTAATTTATTAACAGGTGATTGCGAATAATTGTGCTACTAATGGTTTAGTGTTATTTATTTTTGTTGTGATACACATCTTTTGTATTTAATGGACTTTAATTGTTATCTAGTTAAAGCTATTGAGTAAAGTGAAGATTAAAAAATGCTAATTAGATCTTTGTTGTAATTGTGATAAATGGTTTTAATAATTTGTGTGTGCTACTGGTTTGATAACAATTTGTTATTGTGAATAAAATTTAAAAAAGTTTTGGAAATTCGAATTGAGAACAAATATTTTAGAAACGGGTTAAATTTTGGAAATAAAATTTTTTTCGCAAATTCTAAAAAATTTATGGTTTATGTGATTGCCGAACGGTTTGATTTAAGATCGACTGTTTTGTAAACGCCGAAATATAAATCCCAAATTCATGTTTTGGTAGTTTATACGAAAGTATGAAAAGTTGTAATTATTGAAAAGAAGCATTTGCGCTAAATGCAGAGGTTTTATAAGCAGTTGTCTGAGTGAATTTAGCTTAATTTTATGTTGTTATGTTGCGTTATGTTTTAACGACAAAGCCCTGACACTTTGGCACGTCTAAGGTTCAAACCCATCTTTATTTGTATTATTGAATCATAATCATATTCGTTCTATCATAATTACGACTATTTATAACTTTTAGATGCACCGTAGGACTAGAACAAACACTTTCACTATCTTAGTTTTCTTCAAAAAATTGTATGTTAAAAGTTTCCCACAGACTTTAGCCCTGACACATCGGCTTCTGAGGTTCCAACCCATCTTTATTTTTATTACTGAACGTTCAACAATAATTTTGACCAGCTATCACTTTTAGATGAACCGTAAAGTTTCAAACATCAAACATTAAACAAAAATTGAAATTTCTTTCAAATCAAGCTACTATTCTTTCGTGTCGCTCCAGATGAAACTACATCTAAATAATTAAGCATTTTTGGTGTTTTTCATTTTCCTATTCGGATAAAGTTAAACGATATGTTCTTCAACAGTCAGGAGGATATTTCGGCAGATAATGAATATAATTACAACATAGAACCGTTCTTTTTTCTTTCTGCAAACAATTTCAAATCCGCACGGAGCACAAAGCTTAATTCCATATTTTCTTCGTGAGCACATCTGTGAATCATTATGACGAATGAGGCATTGCGGAAATACTTTCTAACAGTATATATTTGTTTTTAAATAAAATGAGTTGTGTATTATGCATTGTAATATGTGTCACAATAACACATATATACCATCAACGACCTGGATCACACAATAACATGCGTTCTGGGATGTTGATGGATCCTTTGAATTGAAACTATACTTCAAACTATTGATTCGGGAAATTCGGAAAATAATATATTTGAGGCTAAAGGATATGATTAAATAAAGGATATGAAGGAAGGATATGATGGATAAAGGATATTATGGAAATAAAGGATATGATTTCATCAGAGCACTGCTGGTGACAATATTTTTAAAAAATAAAGAGGTCGGCAACATTGAGACTACACAAATTAACTACATCCTTTGATCGGTCTAGCTCTTCTATCGTAGCCAACTATTTATTGAATAAAAGTCTTGTGTCAATCATAATAACCAGGTATTTAATCGACGGTTTTAAAATCATATATTAGTTGGCTCCGTAAAATCCCAGTTACATGAACTACAGACACACCCATAAGCCACATTTTTCACCACACCTTGATGCTTAACATATAAATAATACTAAGCGCAGATACCGCAGATTCTTTTTTTGAGCCAATGCACTAGTCACAGATTACCTCAAAGAAGAAGTAATGCATACATATTGAAACAGTTTCTGATATAGGAAAATAACCTATAACTGATATAGTGCAACAAGTAATCAATCAAATTTCAAAAAACCCATTAAGTGTCTCACAACATTAAATTCCGAACATAAAACAAGTATAAACCATTTCATTGTTTTATTCAATGCTCTAAAGTTTTAAAAATGTATTCATGAAAGTGAAACAACTGAATGTTTTTCTAACTAAATTGATTTAATTTTAAACATTTGACAAGTAAAGTTCTGTCAAGTATGGTTATATATCGTGTTCTCAAAAGCATTATGTAACATCACAAAATTCAATCCAATCAATTCAAAACCTAGCTACCGATTCCAACTTAGATTTAATTCTAAGTACAAGCAAAGCAATTTGTATGTCCTTTAAGATATTTTTGACGTCATTTGAACATTCTCCACTCGTGTGGTATCACAAAAACTGACATTCATTGTCTCATGTATAGGGTTACCAACTCTTGGAAGCACGCAACCCGGAGATTTTATGATATACAAAAATATAATTAAACTAGGGGACCCCTGAGCATTTGCACAAATTTTAAAATAAATATTTTTTTAAGCCTGAAAAAAAATCACAATCCAAAATAATATACGTCTATCCGCAAGCAAAGCATAAATTGAAATTGAAATGAGATTAAAATTTGAAAGAAATCAAAACCTCCTAAATCATAGCCCTACTGATTCATGCCATTTGCAATAAACAATGAACATTGGAACAAAAATTGGATTAGTGTTTTTGATTAAATGCTTTTGAATTTTTTTTATATGGAGTTTTATTTTTCCAGTTGGCGTTATGGCAATTTTTTGAACTTTTTTTATATTGAGTTTTAATTTCAAAATTGCGCTACAAGCTCACGATTTTGTTTGTGCTAAAAGATGATTAGACTTCTATATCGGGGGTTTTGAAGAAATTCAAAAATTTCGTTTATTTGTTTCGTTTATTTTAGTATTTTCTGATTTTTGTATTCTCTTCTGTATTCTCTTCTTTCCTATGGCTACGCTTTTTCGTGGCTTGTGTCTTATATATATGATAAAAATTTAATTTAATTTAATCTCCATCAATAACATTTTCTTTTATTGTCATTATTTTGTTTGGGATTATTTTCATTTGACTGATATTTATTATTTAATAGTAAAATTAAGATACGCACAGTTTTATATGGGCAACTAATTAATTTCAAATGTCAAAACCATTCAAAATTAACAACAAAAAACTATTAACATTAACCCAATATAAACAATAAACAAAAGATCAACTACTGATCTCTTAAACTATGTAGCGCATTGTTGGAACAGCATACCTGATAAAGGTAGTGAAACATACGTTATCGCTTTAGACATCCCCAAGGCATTCGATCGCGTCTGGCATGCCAACTTAATCAACAAGCTCGTTGCGTATGGTTTTCATCCCAATGTTGTGAAGCTGATTCAAAATTTTCTATCCAACCGATACATTTCGGTCTCCTTAGACGGATTTTCTTCTGAGTCTAAACTAATTAACGCTGGTGTACCTCGAGTTTCAGTATTGTCCCCAACCCTATTTTTGGTTTATATCAACGAATTGTTGAAAATCACCAGCAACCCAATAATTAGTTTTGCAGATGATAGCACTCTGCACAAGTCGTTCGAGCCCTTTCCTTCAAAAGGTTAACCTTCAAAAGGTTGCCCGGAGAGACGCTGCCATAAACGTGAATAAAAACCTAAAAAAAAGTCACCAATTGGGGTGACAAAAACCTGGTCAATTTCAACTCTACCAAAATAGAGCTGTTGATTGTTTCCAGATCAAAGACCGAGTTCCCCAAACCAATGGGTGAATGTAAATACATTCGTTTATTGGGTGTCACAGTTTCAAATGACCTACTCTGGAACGATCATGTAATGGCGAGGGCAAAAAGCGCGTCTAAAAAACTCGGCCTCCTAAATAGATGCAAAAAAATTTTCACTCCATACCAATTGCTCCATGTTTGTAAGTCCTATATTCGTCCCTGTATTGAGTACTGTTCTCAAGTTTGGGGTGCTGCTTCTGTTTCCATCTTGGCCCTCTTGGACTCTTCAAAAGCGGGCTATACGAATTGTGGGTGATCGAGCTTTGACATAAAAGCTTGATTCCCTACAACATCGTCGCACTGTTGCTGACCTCGTTGCTTTTAACAAATATCGTCATCAGCAGTGCTCAGATGAGAACATGCGTTCTGGGATGTTGATGGATCCTTTGAATTGAAACTATACTTCAAACTATTGATTCGGGAAATTCGGAAAATAATATATTTGAGGCTAAAGGATATGATTAAATAAAGGATATGAAGGAAGGATATGATGGATAAAGGATATTATGGAAATAAAGGATATGATTTCATCAGAGCACTGCTGGTGACAATATTTTTAAAAAATAAAGAGGTCGGCAACATTGAGACTACACAAATTAACTACATCCTTTGATCGGTCTAGCTCTTCTATCGTAGCCAACTATTTATTGAATAAAAGTCTTGTGTCAATCATAATAACCAGGTATTTAATCGACGGTTTTAAAATCATATATTAGTTGGCTCCGTAAAATCCCAGTTACATGAACTACAGACACACCCATAAGCCACATTTTTCACCACACCTTGATGCTTAACATATAAATAATACTAAGCGCAGATACCGCAGATTCTTTTTTTGAGCCAATGCACTAGTCACAGATTACCTCAAAGAAGAAGTAATGCATACATATTGAAACAGTTTCTGATATAGGAAAATAACCTATAACTGATATAGTGCAACAAGTAATCAATCAAATTTCAAAAAACCCATTAAGTGTCTCACAACATTAAATTCCGAACATAAAACAAGTATAAACCATTTCATTGTTTTATTCAATGCTCTAAAGTTTTAAAAATGTATTCATGAAAGTGAAACAACTGAATGTTTTTCTAACTAAATTGATTTAATTTTAAACATTTGACAAGTAAAGTTCTGTCAAGTATGGTTATATATCGTGTTCTCAAAAGCATTATGTAACATCACAAAATTCAATCCAATCAATTCAAAACCTAGCTACCGATTCCAACTTAGATTTAATTCTAAGTACAAGCAAAGCAATTTGTATGTCCTTTAAGATATTTTTGACGTCATTTGAACATTCTCCACTCGTGTGGTATCACAAAAACTGACATTCATTGTCTCATGTATAGGGTTACCAACTCTTGGAAGCACGCAACCCGGAGATTTTATGATATACAAAAATATAATTAAACTAGGGGACCCCTGAGCATTTGCACAAATTTTAAAATAAATATTTTTTTAAGCCTGAAAAAAAATCACAATCCAAAATAATATACGTCTATCCGCAAGCAAAGCATAAATTGAAATTGAAATGAGATTAAAATTTGAAAGAAATCAAAACCTCCTAAATCATAGCCCTACTGATTCATGCCATTTGCAATAAACAATGAACATTGGAACAAAAATTGGATTAGTGTTTTTGATTAAATGCTTTTGAATTTTTTTTATATGGAGTTTTATTTTTCCAGTTGGCGTTATGGCAATTTTTTGAACTTTTTTTATATTGAGTTTTAATTTCAAAATTGCGCTACAAGCTCACGATTTTGTTTGTGCTAAAAGATGATTAGACTTCTATATCGGGGGTTTTGAAGAAATTCAAAAATTTCGTTTATTTGTTTCGTTTATTTTAGTATTTTCTGATTTTTGTATTCTCTTCTGTATTCTCTTCTTTCCTATGGCTACGCTTTTTCGTGGCTTGTGTCTTATATATATGATAAAAATTTAATTTAATTTAATCTCCATCAATAACATTTTCTTTTATTGTCATTATTTTGTTTGGGATTATTTTCATTTGACTGATATTTATTATTTAATAGTAAAATTAAGATACGCACAGTTTTATATGGGCAACTAATTAATTTCAAATGTCAAAACCATTCAAAATTAACAACAAAAAACTATTAACATTAACCCAATATAAACAATAAACAAAAGATCAACTACTGATCTCTTAAACTATGTAGCGCATTGTTGGAACAGCATACCTGATAAAGGTAGTGAAACATACGTTATCGCTTTAGACATCCCCAAGGCATTCGATCGCGTCTGGCATGCCAACTTAATCAACAAGCTCGTTGCGTATGGTTTTCATCCCAATGTTGTGAAGCTGATTCAAAATTTTCTATCCAACCGATACATTTCGGTCTCCTTAGACGGATTTTCTTCTGAGTCTAAACTAATTAACGCTGGTGTACCTCGAGTTTCAGTATTGTCCCCAACCCTATTTTTGGTTTATATCAACGAATTGTTGAAAATCACCAGCAACCCAATAATTAGTTTTGCAGATGATAGCACTCTGCACAAGTCGTTCGAGCCCTTTCCTTCAAAAGGTTAACCTTCAAAAGGTTGCCCGGAGAGACGCTGCCATAAACGTGAATAAAAACCTAAAAAAAAGTCACCAATTGGGGTGACAAAAACCTGGTCAATTTCAACTCTACCAAAATAGAGCTGTTGATTGTTTCCAGATCAAAGACCGAGTTCCCCAAACCAATGGGTGAATGTAAATACATTCGTTTATTGGGTGTCACAGTTTCAAATGACCTACTCTGGAACGATCATGTAATGGCGAGGGCAAAAAGCGCGTCTAAAAAACTCGGCCTCCTAAATAGATGCAAAAAAATTTTCACTCCATACCAATTGCTCCATGTTTGTAAGTCCTATATTCGTCCCTGTATTGAGTACTGTTCTCAAGTTTGGGGTGCTGCTTCTGTTTCCATCTTAGCCCTCTTGGACTCTTCAAAAGCGGGCTATACGAATTGTGGGTGATCGAGCTTTGACATAAAAGCTTGATTCCCTACAACATCGTCGCACTGTTGCTGACCTCGTTGCTTTTAACAAATATCGTCATCAGCAGTGCTCAGATGAAATCAGCAGCATCATGCCTCAAACTTATTCTTACCCCCGTTCCACTCGGCAATCGGCTACCACAACCAATCAAACGGTCGAGATCCCACGCTGTCATGCTGGCAGATCGCAGAAAGACTTCTTTGTTCGAACTGCATACAAACGGAATAGTTTGCCGACATCCGTTGTCTCAGGTGGCTTCAATCCGTAGAGGCTTAAAAAAAGCGTTCATCATTACCTTTGAACGCAGGTTGATGTGGGACCTAGTTTCTAAACCCGTTTTCTAAAACACAGTTTCGTTTTGTTTTGTTTTTTATGTAATTATTATTTCGCCCGGAGATTTGCCTTCCAATTCCTGAGCCCGGAGATTTGCCGGCAAACCCTGAGTCTCCGGGTGAAAAATACTCAGTTGGTAGCCCTACTCATGTAACCAGTGGTGTATTACCTACAGAATAAGTACCGGCAAGCTTTAGGGTGGAATTGTTTTAATATATAACGCGAACGTAGCGAGTGGAGATGCTTAAAACTGCTTGAATTAAACGTTTTTTTAAATTTTTTTCAGTGAATTTGATAGTTCCATTTTTACTTAGTGGTCACTGCCGCAGTAAAAATTCAGCTAGCTTATTTAGAAATCTCCCACTGGTAATTGAGTTTGATACAAATTTATTACATTCATAAAGGCTACAATACAAAATAAATTTACTTATTCTTAAAAAATATTATAAAAACTACATTTTTGTTTAACAAATTAGCAAATGACAGTTAATCAAAATCTTTTATTATTGGAAATATTAAAATAAAAAACTTATGCCTTATCCACATCAAAACAAAATCACAGTATACGTATATAAATATATCGCACTTCGCAAACAGTATATTTAAAAATTATAAAAATTGTCCCCAAGCAGGGATAGCCAGATCAAGCAAACTCCCGTTAATGGATAACATTAATTGGCTGTTGTTATTAAGCCAGTAATGAGCCATATTTGGCCACTTTTTGTCATTTGGTTAAAATTCACTCGAATAATATCCATTTTAAAATGAAAGAGCGATATCCATTTTGAAAAATTTCACTTATAGTTTAATTATTGCTTCTCGACTTAAAGACTATGATAATAATGTTAAGGTTGGTATACGTTTACAATTTTTTTTTCATTAGTATTTTTATTTTATTTGAGTTATTTTGTATTTAATTTCTTTAAATTTATACATATGATAATATACTATATTTTTTAAAGGCACATTCATGGTTGCCAGTACTCGGCCATTGCTGCAATACGTGTCATTATTATTGGTTCGATACGAGGCAGCTATACAACCTTGTATTTTTTGCTGTTTTTCTCTCTGACTCATGAATGGCAGCCATTTATTGTCCGATGTTATCATCCAGTAAAACTATGTTAACGGTCGAGTAATAGTCGCCAGTACTATAAGTGATGGTTGCCAGTACTACACCATTGATGCATTACTGGTCGCCAGTATTGAACCATTACTGGACCAGTTCTACGTATGGAAAATTTCTGGCTTTTGCTCAGGCCTTTGAATAGTAGTCAATTATTGTCCGAAGTTATCATCCAGTAAAATTATGTTAATGGGTCAGTCATGGTCACCAGTACTCGGCCATTGCTGCTACTCGCCAGCATTGGGACATTACTGGATCAGTTGTACAACCTTGTACGTCAGCAGAACGATGCGATCGCTTCCAAGTTTTTATATAATCTTCTGATTTTAAAAATTTGAGTGGTGGGCCATTTGATTTAATAAAAAATATTCTTGAAACATGTTGTACTAAAATTCGCGACATTGAATTAATTAATACTGCTTAATCCACTTTCACTGGATCAGCAAAACTGCAAGAAATAATTCTACTGTAAAAAATAATTTTATTTGAATCTTCTAGAAGAATTCGACCCCCATTTCCTATATAATCTTTGTTTGCATTAATATATTTTGGAAATTCTATTTTAAAATGTTTGCAACGTGACTGAATATTGTCTTCTTTACATTGAAGATTTATAACATGAGTCGTTCACTTGGTTCCAATATTCTTAATTCTTTAATAATGTATGAAGTTGAAATTCCTTGATTTTCTTCAGTGCATGCCGTTTGTGCTAGCATTTATTTCATGTTTCATATTACGCGTATACTATTATTTCATATTATTAATACCACTGATTTCAGTGTATTACTCCTATTTTTGGATTATTTTTTAAAAGTATTAAAATGGAGTTATTTTATCAATACCTCTGGCTGCTTCCACCCATACAAGATTGTACAACTGGTCCAGTTATGGTCCATTAAGGCGACCAGTAATGTAGCAATGACTGAGTACTGGCAGCCATAACTGGGCCAATAACATAATTTTACTTTTTAAAAAATATGACTAAAAGTTATATGACATTTAACAACGATATATAACAGACGTTGACCAAAAAAAGAGACCATTTTTGGGTTTATAGTTTCAATAAACTATTGAAACTATTTTAATAAAAATTGTTAATTTGAAAACTAACTTTTAATTTCTTTCAATATATTTATTTTATATTAATAAAATCAATTTAAATGACCAATTTGTTTATCACCAAACGTTAACTTTAATGCTAAAAACTCAAAGGTTTTTATATAATTAAATTTGATGTTAACAATTCAAAAGTTACAACAAGAGAGAGTTTTTATATTTTTACATATTTGCAGACCACAAATTATTTTATTTAATTTTTTAATTAGGCAAATATTGGTGAGGCCAAAAATATTCCTATCAATAAAATGTGAGACACAACATACTTCATATCTTCAACACACGCACACCTACACATTTGTTTAGAAAAGACAAAAATGATTAGAAAAATCATTTTTCTCTTTCTTTTTTATTTATATTATATTTTCTTTATTAAATTGTTTAATTTTGTAATACAAAAATACGGAGGGGCTGCAATCTCACAGCTCTGAGATATCAAGACTTCGGTCTGGGTTAAGGATTTTGATATAGTTTTCGGCGAAAAACTTTTATGAGGACATGGTTTTTAGTTTTGGGCAGCGATGTATATCAAACATAACTCTTTGTTAAAGTACAAGTATTTTTTTTAATCTCTGTTTATAAATTTATTACCATATATTACAATACGATGCCGGAAAATTATAACAGATCATAAATTAACATAATTTAGTGAAAAGATGATACAATCAGCAAACTACTCAAAAACCTCTCCATTTAGCGTTTCGAGAAAATTTACAAAATCACAAATTCATATTTCTTTCAAAATTCCAAAAATATTGTAAAAATTAAATAAAATCAAACTTTTTTCAAAATGTTAAAAATATTCCAAAAATTATTACAAAATCGAAGATTAAACTTTTTTCAAAAATTCTGAAAATATTGCAAAAATTATACAAAATCAAAAATTGAAATTTTTTTCAAAATTCCAAAAATATTCCAAAAATTAGAATAAAATCAAATATTTAAACTTTTTCTAAATTCTAATAATATTCCAAAAATTCTTAAAAATTCAAAAATTCAAACTTTTTCCAAAACTCCAAAAGTAATGCAAAAATTATAACAATATCAAAAATTGAAACTTTTTCCAAAATTATAAAAATTAAAATAAAATCAAAAATTTAAAATTTTTCAAAATTCTAAAAGTATTCCAAAAATTCTTACAAAATCAAAAATTGAAACTTTTTCAAAATTCCAAAAATATACAAAAACTATAACATATTCAAAAATGTCCATGTCCAATTTCATTTTCATTTACATTTTCAGCAAACTATTCAAAAACCTTCAATTTAGCGATTCGAGAAAATATTACTAAATCACAAATTCATATTTCTTTCAAAATTCCAAAAATATTGTAAAAATTATAATAAAATCAAACTTTTTTCAACATTCTAAAAATATTAAAAAAATTATTACAAAATCAAAAATTCAAACCTTTTTCAAAATTCCAAAAATTATAATAAAATCAAAAATTTAAAATTTTTCAAAATTCCAAAAAAATTCCAAAAATTCTTACAAAATCAAAAATTAAAACTTTTTCCAAAATTCTAAAAATATTGCAAAAAATTCTTACAAAATCAAAAATACAAACTTTTTTCAAAATTCCAAAAAAAATTCAAAAACTATAAAATATATTAAAAAATTTCCATGTCCAAATAATAAATAAATAAATAAATAAAAAAAAAACATTTTTTTCCCAAAAAATTGGCTAAAAAAATCAATGAAACTTTCAATCAATGAAAATCATTTTTTGACACGCTTGACATTATTTTTTTGACAAACTTATAATGCCATAATTCTCTATAATAATAATATATTTTCATGTTATACAAATTATTAATTTAATTTTTTTCCAAAAAATTGGGTAAAAAAATAAATAAAAATCTTTCTTTTGACACACTTGACAGCATTTTTTTGACAAACTTATAATTTTTTTTTTTTTTTTTTAATAAAATGTGTTGTGTAATAGGGTTTAGAATATGTGTCACAACAACACATAAATACCTTTTAAGACCTAGGTCCCACAACAACTGGCGTTCTGAGGTGTAGATTAACGCTTTTTTTAAACATCTGTGGGTTGAAGCCACCTGAGACTAAGTGTTCCGGCAAACTATTCCATTTGTACGCAGTTCGGACAAAGAAGTCTCTCTGCGATCTGCCAGTATGACAGCGCGGGATTTTTACCGTTTCACTGGTTGCGGCAGCCGATTTCCGAGTGGAACGGGGGTAAGAATAAGTTTGAGGCATGATGCCGCTGATTTCAACTGAGCACTGCTGATGACGATATTTGTAAAAAACAATGAGGTCAGCAACAGTGCGACGATGTTGTAGGGAATCAAGTTTTGATGTCAAAGTTCGATCACCTACAATTCGTATAGCTCGCTTTTGAACAGAGTCCAAGAGGGCCAAGATGGAAACAGAGTCAGCACCCTAAACTTGACAGCAGTACTCCATACAGGGACGAATATAGGACTTATAAACATGGAGCAATTGGTATGGAGTGAAAAATTTTTTGCATCTATTTAGGAGGCCGAGTTTTTTAGACGCGCTTTTTGCCATCGCCATTACATGATCGTTCCAGAGTAGGTCATTTGAAACTGTGACACCCAATAAACGAATGTTTTTACATTCACCTATTGGTTCATCACACATACTAAATAAAATATCTTTGGGGAACTCGGTCTTTAATCTGGAAACAATCAACAGCTGTGTTTTGGTGGAGTTGAAATTGACAAGGTTTTGGTCACCCCAGTCGGCGACTTTATTCAGGTCTTTGTTTACGTTTATGGCAGCGTCTCTCCGGGCAGGATTAATTCGTTCGTGCTTTTTACCTTTTGAAGGAAGGGGCTCGAACGACTTGTGCAGAGTACTATCATCTGCAAAACTATTTATTGGGTTGCTGGTGATTTTCAACAATTCGTTGATATAAATCAAAAAGAGGGTTGGGGACAATACTGAGCCTTGGGGTACACCAGCGTTAATTAGTTTAGACTCAGAAGAATATCCGTCTAAGGTTACCGAAATGTATCGGTCGGATAGAAAATTTTGAATCAGCTTCACAACGTAATGCAGTAATCTAGATTTTGGTCTCACATACCAATCCCGACCATCAAGATTTCTTCAAATTTAATGTTCCTACTCGTAATCACTTAAAATGAACGATTTTTGAGCAAAAAATATGCAATTTTCCATGTTTCGACACACTTGACGATTTTTTTGACACACTTCCGGTACAGTTATCGAACACATCGTCCTTTCGATCCTTCCCATTGAGTAAGCCTATATTTAGAAAAAAAAAATTTCAAATCCGTCCAGCGGTTTTCTAGATTTCGTCGGTTGTGACGGACGGCCGGACGGACGGCCGACAGACAGACATACATTTTTTTTTTTTGCTTTTTTAGAATCAGTAGGTCCTAAAACGTCGAGAAATGCCAAAAATGGTGGGGGTAAGAATTTCACTTTGAGCTCATGAATGTAATACTTAGGTCTTTAAGACCGAAGTAATTGTTTTACTTTGTTTGGTGTTAAAAAGATTTTTATTTTGTTTAAATAAATGAATTTCATATCTTGAATTGTAGAGGAAGGAATCTGGTTCCTACAACACTCCCTTCCTTTAAAAAAAACAAAAGGAGATTAGTTAACATATGTTTTTGTTCCTTGCTGTGTTGTGTTGAGAGTGTTGTGTACCTAAAGCCGGGCATTCACATACAACAGAAACAGAAACAGAAACCGAATTTCATACAAATTTGACAGATAAAAATTCGGTTTCTGTAAAATTTGTATGGAATTCTGTTTCTGTTGTATGTGGTTTCAGCCTTAACTGAAAAGTTACTTTTCGGGGATGTAGTACTCGTTGAATTGTGTCGGTCGATGTATGTTGGTTCCAGTCTACGAATTGAAATCGTCTGGTTTTTACCTTTGATTTCAACGATAAAACTTTTCGGGAATCGTCTGATTACTTTAAATGGACCCTCATATGGTGGTGATAAGCTAGGTCGTACCTTATCCACCCTGACGAAAACATAATCACATTCCAAAAGATCTTTTGGAACGTAAATATTAGTCTGAGGATCCTTCCCGGTACCTTTAGGAATTAAAGATCGCATCCATTGTTTTAAATGATCAACCAGATTTGCTGCTTCTATTGGATGTGAATCTTCAGGATGTATAAATAGCTCTCCTGGAATCTTCAGACTTTGTCCGTAGACAAGATCCGCAGGAGTACACCCTACATCAGATTTGATCGAAGACCGAATGCCTAGCATGACGATGGGGAGTGTATCACTCCAATTGGTAGTATTATCATGAGATTCAGGTGAAGATTTGAGCTGTCGATGGAATCTTTCTACGATTCTATTGGCTTTAGGATTGTAAGCCGTCGTCCTTATTTTATGAGTGATGTTCATAAGTTCCTGAAATAACTTTGATTCGAAATTCGCTCCGCGATCAGAAGTTATGTTTAAGGGCACACCAAATCTTGAAATATGATTTGTTAAGAAAGCTTCAGCTACGGTCTCAGCTGTTCCATCCACCAAAGGTATTGCTTCCGGCCACCGAGTGAAGTCGATTGAAGTCATGATATACCGATATCCATGAGATGGAGGTAAAGGACCTACCAAGTCAACGTAAATATGCTGGAATCTGGCCGACGGCACAGGTATCTGACCGTGTTCTGAATGAGTGTGTCGTTGAATCTTACATCTTTGACTAAAATCCAGATGCTCACTATTACTAAATTCTCAATCATTCCATATAAACAACTTCACTATTAACGACAAATGGTTAGAAGACTGGAAAAATACTGCACCTCCAATGGCAACCAATGAAAGAAGACAACAGAAATGAATATCCATCTGGATTCAACCTTCCAAGGAATTTATGGTGTACTTTGAACAGAATACGAACGAATCATGGGAAATGCAACGATTCTTTTCATAAGTGGGGCTTAATCAATTCACCTGAATGCGAATGCAATTACATAAAACAAACGATCAACCATATTGTCTTCGAATGCCCGTTATACTCTTATGGTGGTGATATAATTGAATTCATACAACTATCTGATAATGCTATCACCTGGATGGAACAATTGAACTTACGAATTTGAAATATGTATTGGATAAAATAATTGTTTTTTTTTTGCAATCCATACGATAAATAAATAAACATCTTTGACATGATAAGCATGTCTTAGACCAAAATCCAACATCAACACTCATTGAAGGCCAGAAATAACGTTTAGAGAGCATCTTCCGGGATGCTCTAATACCGGGGTGGGAAAGACCATGTAAAGAATCGAATGTTGATCTTCTTAGGGACTCAGGCAAGTATGGACGAAATATGTTTGTCGAGGTCCCACACCAAATTGGTTTTCTGTTCATTTTCTAACTTCCATTTAGAACCTACGACCTGTGGATTTTGAATTAAATGTTTGAGTTCTGGATAGATCTTTTGAAGTTCGACGAGTTTATCTACATCTAATCCAGTAAAATTGATAGCCATTTCCTCAGTTCGTGAAAGAGCATCTGCCGCTACATTATTCGTGCCCGTGATATATCGAATATCAGTTGTAAACTGGGAAATGAAATCAAGATGACGAGCCTGACGGGGACTTCTTTCTGTTTTTGAGGCTATTGATGTTACAAGATGTTTATGGTCTGTGAACATAGTGAACATACGACCTTCTATGAAGTAACGGAAGTGTTTAATAGCTAGAAAAATAGCCAATCAAAAGTAGAGTAGTTTTTCTTTGCAGGCGAGAGTTTTCGGGAGAAAAATCCTAAAGGCTGCCATCTTCCTTTGTTTAATTGTTCTAATACTGCTCCTGTTGCAGAACCTGAAGCATCCGTTTTGATACAAAAGCCTGTATTTTGTAACGGATAGGCCAAGAGTGTGCAGTTTACAAGCGCCAGTTTGACATTGTCAATGGCTGTACTGCATTGGAGGGGTCAGACAAATGCTGACTTCTTTTTTATCTTGGATAGTTCAGCAAGGTAGCCATGTAGTGGAGCAATTAGCTCGGCTAAGTGGGGTATAAATCCATGGTAAAAGTATACCATTCCCACAAATCGCTGGACTTGGCGTACTGAAGCTGGCTGTGGAAAATCTTTTATGGCCATGATTCGATCTGGGGATGGCTTTATGCCCTCCTTTGTGATTTCATGGCTCAACAAATCAAGAGAAGGAACGCTAAATACGCATTTAGAAATTTTGATTTTATTATCGAAATCAGATAATATTTTGAAAAGGATGCGTAAGTGATTTTGCTGTTCCTGTGGAGAATTACTTGCCACCAAAACATCGTCGATATATGCAAATACAAAATCTAATCCCTTGAGCACTTCGTCCATAAAGCGCTGGAAAGTCTGAGCTGCGTTTCTCAGACCATAAGGCATTCTAAGGAACTCGAAGAGATCAAATGGAACAGTTATCGCAGTTTTGTGGATATCTTCCTCAGCGACTGGTATTTGGTGGTAAGCCCGGGGAAGATGGATTTTGGAGAATATAGTGCATCCGAGGAGATGCATGGAAAAATTTTGTATATTTGGTATGGGGTATCGATCTGGGATGGTAACACCATTCAGACGTCGATAGTCCCCGCAAGGTCTCCAATCATTTTGATCCTTCTTTGGAACCAAATGTAGTGGAGATGAAGCACAAGATAAGGATGGTTTAATCAATCCTAGCTGGGCCATATGCGAAAATTCGTCTTATGCAATTTTGAATGTAGTCGCTTCTAGTCTATGTGGTCGAGAGAAAGGTAACTGTCCTTTTGTGATAATGCGATGAACCACGTTGTGTTTGACTGGTGCGTTATATTTGGGTTCCTGAGTGAGAGATGGGGGGAAGTCATGGAGCATGTCTTCATAAATTCCTTGAATATTAAACAAGCGCAGTGAAGGCATACTATATGAGCATGAAATAGTATTCACTATTAATTGTGTACTAGTATCTAGTAAGCGTTTACGCTTTAGATCGACAATCAATGAGAACTTGGTCAGAAAATCAGCACCTATAATAGGTTTACTTACTGATTATACGACAAATGTATGCCGTAGTTCTCTACGGAGACCCAAATCTCAATTCAATAATTTAGTACCAAAAGTGTGGATCATAGATTCATTAGCGGCTGTCAGGACATTGTGTTCGTCTTTAATTAGGTTTGCGAAAGATTGACACGGGATCACTGATACATCAGCGCCTGTGTCAATAAGAAATTCAAGATTAGTATTGAAACACCTGACAAACAGACGGCTTGTAGTCTGTATCCCAACGTTAGCCGTATTCACGTTAGGAACAGATAGTTTATCGAATTCGGTGTGATGTTTACGGAGCTAGAAGAATTGTAGGAGCAATTTCCTACGCATCTTGCAGCTTTCGGTCGGAAGGTTCGATGGTACCAGCAAATGTTTTTCGATGAAGATGATATGCTTCTAGGTTTAAAGTTGTTTCTTCGAAAAGACGAGTACCTAGAAGGTGATCTTGACCTCTGAGAGTTGTTTTTCCAGTTATCCAGACGTGACTTCATATTATTTAAAGAAGCAGTTAGCTGTTCTAACATCTTCTCGAATGGATGTTGTGGTTGTTGCCAGATCCCTGTAGATGTCGAAGGTACATTAGCCTTTTCAACATTGGACTGGTTTATGCTACCACAAGAAGGGGATCCGTTAATTGCTTCCCAAATCCTGTCCGCGACTGGTAGCAATTTTTGAATATCGTCACTCTCTACTGAGACGACGACAGTTTTCACTCCTATGGGAAGTCGAGCGAGCCAGAGCTTTTTAATAAGCTCAAGTGTGACCGCGGTAGAATCTCCAGCTATAAGAAGTAGCTGGTCGTAGAATGAAGAAGGCGTTTAATTGCCAATATATACGGTTTTTAACAGTTTTTCAATTCGATTTTGTTCGGACTCTGAAAGGTGGCCAATGATTTTAACTTTCAGAGTTGTTTAATTTTGGAATACGAAATTGTTTTACTTTGTTTGGTGTTAAAAAGATTATTTTGTTTAAATAAATGAATTTCATATCTTGAATTGTAGAGGAAGGTCTGGTTCCTACACGTTATTTATATCAAAAGGAAGATCGGCCAATTTATGGTTGCACTGCTGGTCCAATAACAGTAGCCAATTAATAGTAACCATTAACGGCCCACTGCTTGGCCATTTAAAGGAAGCTGTGCTGCCTATTTTTTATAAACCGTTGATCGAATTCAGTAATGGTCCAATAACAATAACCAGGTACTGTTACCATTCATGATCCAGTGCTTGGTCATTCAAAGATAACTATATACTGGCTCTTTTCTGTAAATCACAGATCGACCGATGAATGGTTCTAGTACTAGCTAAATAACAATAGTACTGTCAATCATTAATGGAGTGCTTGGTCGTATAGTCCAGCAAACCCTGCTTGGGTAGCATTTTTTTTTTGTTTTTGAAGATCTTTAAGTTTTTTAAAATATAAAATTATGTGGCGATTCCATTTATCTGCTTGTACAATGGACGCATTCCGATTTTGGAACGTTTCCGGAAAGACTAGATATTTCACATAAAGCATCATTTACATTGATACCAAATTAGTTACAAACTGTTTAGATGTTATTTGTTTACTTAATCTATTACACAAAGCCTTAACTGTTTTGGATCGTGTAATGAAGCGCTTTCTCACTGGCGAACCAATGAGAAGGACATAGCAGGAAGCGTACCTAGCGAGATTGATTTTCAAGCCCCAAACTAGCTTCAGCCCATGGGAACGATAAAGTAACCCTGCTACTTCAGCACAAATACAGAAATGTACGCTATTTATGAGAGTTTGCAGAAATGGAAAAAAATAAATACAAGTATGAAAAAAGGAGACTCTGGCGATCCCATTGGCGAAAGACCCACGATCAACACGTCCAACCCCCCCCACAATCACTCTCAGACGCTCACACACTCACACTTCACGCATACTAACGTTCGCCCCCACATTCACACTTCTACGTTAGACAGCAAATAAAATAAAAAAAATATAAAGGAAATAAAACACGTCCACTCACCCCATGATTAATCCTCCAGTCGTCCAAGTCCTTCGGCCTTAGCCCTCCATCAGTGATGATTCATCCAACAGGTATGGAATTATAAAATAAATATACGAATAATCCACTGGTGCGTGGTCAGTTCGGCAGCAATAGCAAACCAGTTGGTGTAAATATGGAGTTGAAAGTATGACAGTATCAGCAAAAATTGTATATAAATAATCAGTTGCAATATTCCGAAATTTTGTAAAAAAAATGCTGCGATGAAAATACGATAGTATCAGCAAAAATTGTATATAAATAATCAGTTGCGATATTCCGAAATTTTGTAAAAATGTTGCGTTGAAAATACGATAGTATCCGCATAAATTGTATATAACTAATCAGTTGCAATATTCCGAAATTTTGTAAAAATGTCGCGTTGAAAATACGATAGTATCAGCAAAAATGGTATATAAATAATCAGTTGCAATATCCCAAAATATTGTAAAAATGTTGCGTTGAAAATGCGATAATATCAGCAAAAATTGTATATAAATAATCAGTTGAAATGTCCCAAAATATTGTAAAAATGTTGCGTGGCAAATACGATATTATCAGCAAAACTTGTATATAAATAATCAGTTGAAATATCCCAAAATATGGTAAAAATGTTGCGTTGAAAATACGATAATATCAGTAAAAATGGTATATGAATAATCAGTTGAAATATCCCAAAATATTGTAAAAATGTTGCGTTGAAAATACGATAATATCAGTAAAAATGGTATATGAATAATCAGTTGAAATATCCCAAAATATTGTAAAAATGTTGCGTGGCAAATACGATAATATCAGCAAAAATTGTATATAAATAATCAGTTGAAATATCCCAAAAGATTGTAAAAATGTTGCGTTGAAAATGCGATAATATCAGAACTTGTATAGGAATGTTGAGTTGCAATACTGTAGTAATATCAAAAGTTGTAAATAAATGTTGTGTTGCAATACTGTTGTAATAACACAAAATTTTATATAAGTGTTGCGTTGAAACTCGGTGGTAATTAACAAAAAAAATTGTATAACAATGTTGAGTTTAAATATGTTTAAACTGCGACTGTAATAGCTAGATAATTATAGAAACAAATGAGGCGTTGAAATTTGGATGTAATAGCAGAAATTTTTATATAAATATTGCGCTGAAATGCGGTGATAATAGCAGAACTTGTATATAAATGTCGCGTTGCAATACTGTTGTAATATCAAAAATGGTATATAAATGCTGCGTTGCAACACTGTTGTAATAGCCAAAAAGTTTATATAAATGTTTATATAAATGTTGTGTTGAAACACGTTATAAAGGTTGCGCCGCAACACTAAAGCGATTATGGTAAAAGTGTATCGGAATTGTATTAAGTAAATCCAAATGGTTTCCTTCCTTTTACAAACAAACTTTATATTTATATATCATACATTCCAGTTATAGGATACTGACTAATACAGGCAGCTATTTTGAAGTATTTTTCTTTTCACATTGCATTAACTAATTTTAGTTTTATTTTATATCATCAACAGAAATTTGCACTTAAAATAGTTCGTTAATAATAAATTAACATATAAAAGTTTTTGATACTAACATTGACAAACAACAACAAAAGTTATAAATCGACTTATGCATTCACTACGTTAATTTTAATTTATCTAATCAATAGAAAATTTGCACTAAAGTAATCAGTTAGTAATATAATTTTGATACTAACATTGACAAACATCAACTAAAGTCATTAATCGACTTAGGCATTTACTACGTTAATTTTAATTTATCTAATCAATCGAAAATTTGCACTAAAATAATCAGTTAGTAATATAATTTTGATACTAACATTGACAGTTAAATTTCAAGTATATTACTCTTAATTGCAGTCTTAATCCGCACATATTAATTTTTAAATTTTAATTTGATTAAACCAAACAATCACTATTGCATTATACAATCCAAGTTCATTGACACTTACAGACTAATAATTCTAACCAATTAAGCTTAGCTTTAATTAGTTTAACAAGGCAAACATTATGGCTTAATATTTTAATTTTTTTGGTTCTGGTTGGACAAAGCAAACTCTAACGGTGAATCTTTTAGGTTTAATTTCACTCCATTCAACAAAGCAAAAAAAAACCTCCGGTTTGATATTTAATTTTAAGCAATTACACAAACGACCACTATTAAACTATTGCATTATATGACTCAAGGTTATTGTTATTTATACAGATATAAGCAAATTCGGACACAATTCCGTATGAGTTTGATGCATTCACCAAAGCAAACACTATTACACTATACTGATATTTATAGAATTCACCTGATCGAACATCCAAAAAAAACTATGAAATCACAGTACGGACATCATAAAATTAACATTCCAATAAATTAACACGAATTTAAAAGTACGGGACACAAACAAACATACAATAATCTTTTTTTTGTTTTTGGTGGTTTTTCTTAAGTTCAATACACGGAATCATTGATTATGACTACACTATTGGCTCCACCAATATCAATTCAGTCCTAGCATTAAGGCACCTCAGTTTTAAGTTACACTATTAATTTTATTTTTTTTCAGACGTTAGAATTTCGAGGTTATGTTAAATACCGTAATGCTTGTCAACTTGTTTAGAACATATATTGTGACAAAAAAACCTGCCTTTGGCCAGGCATATTCATATTTTAATATCCTCCGGTAATTACAACAAGGCAAATTAAATTTTTGGATACTTTACCCTGAGAAATGATGTTGTTTTTCTGTCTGGAAATTTTCACGTTCTATCCAAAAAAGTTGACCTCCATCGCAGACAAACGTCAAAATCCACACACACAAAACGATGAATCCAATAGGATAATTGTAATAACTTCGTAGACGTTAACCACCAAAATCAAAAGGTAATAGAACTAAGAGAGAGAATAAGTTACCGTGCTCATTATATAGTCAAATTTTTAATCTCGCAATAACTCGAATAAAGTATTTAGATGGGAGATAATTAATTTACATCAGATTTTCAAATTATTGGGAACTTATTATAGTTCACAAAACCGTTTACTATTTGATAATATTGTACGAGAATAAGGTTGGGATACAGAATATTTCTGACACATCCATAATATTTATAATTGAATTCAAAATGAATCAAATACAGATTCGATCAATGTTATGATGTTTAGACGTTTAATAACTACATTCTGCAATATCAATACAGTGAAGTTCAGATCAATCACGGAAGGATTGTTTAAAGCAAAACACTCATACAAAGACGAATCAAATGTTTAACAAAGCAGAAATAGTAATTCGTTGTATGTTGACGATTGGAAACAAAATACACGTAGCTGTTATGAGGTTTTGAGAATTTCGTTATTTCATTACGGTTTGTGTTTTGAAACAAAAAAGTTCAAACTCAAGTAGTAAGGCGAGAACAATCGAATGGAAGTATAACGCGCGTCAATTTTAGTGCGTTGCAAGATTAAATTCTGATTAATTTTTTTGTGATTATACGGATGATGATTAAGGAAAATTATTAATTAATTCAAATTAACCAATATTGTGGTATATTAATGAATAAATAAATCAAGGTAATTAGTGTAATTTTCTTTCTCCTATACATTTGTCCGGCTATTGCAGATTTAGTAGATTTTAAGAAACATAAGGAAACTATGGGTTAAGGAAACTACACGAAATATGACTATTGATGATGAAGGGATGAGAATCCATTACAAGCGTTACAGATTAATATAAGGAACAACAACTAAGGACACTGCGACTGTAACACACTACGTTCTGACATTAATCCAGACTATCCATTACAGAACAAGTGCTTTTTGGACGAACACTTACGACCAAAAAGAAGTTGAAACAGGTATAGGCTGGTCGCCAATAGACCTTGTATATACATATTAGTATGGTGAGGCACCTCGACGCACCACAAATTAGCAATCAATGCGATCGGTATTTCAAACTCAGTCTTAGCAGAAACAAAGTAACAAAGTATCTATGAATGTATAAAAAAAACTTTTGGGAGGGGTATCGATAAAATCAGTATTCTACTCTATTGCAAGCGGTGGATAACCAAAATCTTCCAGACCCAATTTCGGGCAGATCTGGGGGTTCCCGAGACTCTAAAGTCACAAAAAAATTGATTCAATCTGCTACAGATCGAAAGGAAAAACACCGTAGGACCGACTTCTTTTGAAATAATGAAACATCCGACACAACTCCGTTTTTACGTTATGCAGGCTCGCAACCCACACCTGAACTAACACGAGTCTCATGCTCTACCGACTGAGCTAGCCGGGCCACACTGTTGTACGCTTCCGTCCAAGTGACTCGGAAGGTTGTTCATATAGATTCAAGGTAACCAACTGAACCAAATTCAAATACGTTCAATCACGGCATTTACACTTATAAATAGTCAAAACAGAAAAAAAAATTTTGAAACAAGACCCGAACACCACAGCTGATACACGCTTACTGAACTGTGAATTCAAGACGAAACTACCCTCATATGGTCGTCGATACTCTTGACTTACAATGGCGGTAAAACACAAGCGAAAGTTACTAACATAGTGACAAAAGAAGTTATCACCGATATTAGGCACGAATGTCCTTGGAATGGTAAACACCTCTACGTTTAGAAGCCAGGTCCTCCAGTTCGTAAGCAGCGCTACCTACCAACCTTATTACTCTGGCTTCAATAAACTTCTGCGCAAGTTTAGCCGATAATTTCTTACCGGCGTCACTCAAAATAAAATTCCTTCGGAACACCGTATCACCTGGTTTAAACAAAGTTAACCGAGCTCGTAAATTGTATCTTTCAGCACTTTTGACAAATGCTTCGGCAGTTAAATCAAGAATTCGAATTCGAATCTTATTAAGATAATCCGGTCGCAGAATCGTTTCACCTGGCTCAAGAAGACTATTCAGTCGTCTCAGCAGTTCATATGACGAACCATGAGTCACCATAGGTATTCCAAACATTGCGTAATAAGGGGAACATTGAAGTGTTTGATGCAGGGAACAACGTAGTGCACAAGCGATCTCGCTCAAGTGCAGATCCCATTTAGAATGCTCCTCCTTTAAATAGGCTCTAATACCAGATAAAACACTTCTATTCACCCGTTCAGAAGCGTTAGCTTGAGGTGAATATAACGCTAGCAATGAATGTTTCACTCCGTGCTTCGCCAAGAAATCTTCAAATAATTTAGACTTAAACTGCGTCCCATTATCGGACACAATAACTTCGGGACAACCAAATACGTGAAAGACATTGGTAGCCAATAGATGACAAATTGGTTCAGCAGTTAGTTTCCGTAAAGGAAACAAAAAAGGATATTTCGTAACATGATCCAATACTACAAGAATAGCGATATTCCCGGCCCTTGAACGAGGATAAGGGCCAAGAATATCGATATACAATCGCTGACCAATTCGTTCTGTTTTCATCCGAGAAACCATGGGAGCACGAAGTGGAACATTAGTGGCTTTAATTTCTTTGCAGGTCTTACAATTTCCTATGTACGATTTAACCTGGGTATACATACGAGGCCAGTAGTAAAATTTACGAATATTAAACAAGGTTTTCGCTAGACCTCCATGAGATGAGGTAGGAGGATTGTGGGCCCTTGCAATACACTCGTCAGTGTATTCCTCAGGTAACCACAATTTCCAAACCTCACCCTCTGAAGGAATATCAAGATCTAGACAAGCCGTTCGTTTATAAACCCGACCAGAAATTACTTTCAGATCAGGCAATGTACCGTCTGCTTCGGTAACCAGATTTACCAACTCCAGATATCGAGAAGTGTTGAAGAAAGGGGAATTAAGATCCAATTCAGGCACTGGACATAATTCAGAAATGACGTCAACAGAGTCACGTCTTGATAGAGTGTCTGGAACTATGTTTAAACTTCCTTTTCGGTACTCAATATCAAAGACATAACCCTGCAATTTCAAGCTCCAACGAGCCAATCGACCAGAAAGGTCTTTTTGTTGCATTAACCATCTTAATGAAGCATGATCAGTTATGATCTTAAAGGCCTGACCCTCGACATACGCTCTAAATTTCTTTACTCCCAGTACGGCGGCTAGACACTCTTTCTCACTAGTTGAGTAATTGCGTTGCGCAGAATTTAGTTTCTTGGACATGTACGCTATGGGATGTTCCATACCGTCCATGTCACGCTGAAGTAATACACAGCCTATACCGTCATTACTAGCGTCGCACTGGAGAGTAAAGGGTTTAGTATAGTCGGGGTTTATGAGGACTGGTGCTGAGATGAGAGCATTTTTGAGGTTTACAAATGCTATTTCAGCTTCGGGTGTCCATACGAATTTATTAGAATTTTTCTTCAACAAATCTGATATTGGAGAGGACATAGCAGAGAAATCAGATATAAAACGGCGATAATAACCCGCCATACCCAGGAATCGTCGAATCTGTTTGGACGTACGCGGTGTAGGAAATTCAGAAATAGCTTGCGTTTTATCAGGATCAATTTTTAGCTTACCACCTCCCACTACATATCCCAAATATTTTACATCCGGCAAGAGAAACTTACTTTTTTCCACGTTTATCGTCAAGTTCGCACGTCTAAGACACTGGGAGATATCTTCTAACAGTTTCAGATGGGCCTCAAAGGTATCTGTAACTATTAGAAGATCATCCAAGTATACGAAGACGCACGACTTGAGATGT
This sequence comes from Diogma glabrata, assembly GCA_963693315.1. NCBI lineage: Eukaryota > Metazoa > Arthropoda > Insecta > Diptera > Cylindrotomidae > Diogma > Diogma glabrata. The sequence goes on from OY856186.1 coordinate 159,149,084, forward strand.
GGAGGAATTACTTGGTCCATCAATTTGGTCATTGTTTGCGGCGCATTGCACAGTCCGAAAGGCATTCTTACGAACTGATACAATGGCCGCCCTGGGACCGTAAAAGCAGTTTTCTCTCGGGAGTGTTTTTCTAACGGTATCTGCCAGAGAGCGTCTTTCAGATCCAAACTGGAAATGAAATTACTTTGTGGCAGACGACTCAAGATTCCATCTATCTGTGGAAGGGGGTAAGCATCCTTCTTAGTAACTGTATTGACCTTTCTACTATCCAAACAAAGACGATTCTTCCCAGGTTTGCGAATTAAGACCACAGGACTTGACCATGGGCTGTTTGAAACCTCTATAATACCCAGAGACAACATCCTATCCAGTTCTTCTCCCATCAGTTTCTCAATGGCGGGCGATATTGGATAGTGTCGTTGCTTGATGGGAGCTGCAGTCCCCACATCAATAACGTGTTCCAACAAATGTGTTCGACCCAGACCCATTTTTGAAAATGATGGTAGAAGCTGAATAGTGTTTTGTAGACGTGCTTGATTGTCCATAGACAATTCTGAAATTCCTGACTCCGTAGTCGAAAATGTAGGTAAGTTAAATATCGGGTTAAACAAACCAAAAGCGTTAAAGAAATCTATACCTAGATATAGATTTTGAGTCAAAGACGGGATGATGAAGACGTCCAGGGTTCTGACTTGGTTCATGAATGAAACCTTTGTTTTTACAAACCCCAAGATCTTCTGTCTTTGGCCATCGGCAGTACGAACTACGGCAGACGAATAAGTCAGAAGGTCTGGAGTCTGTACGATTTCTTTAGCAAAATCACCACCAATTACGGTCAGGGACGCTCCACTATCCAACAGTCCAGTATGTTGTTTACCCAATATGGACACTGTGGCATAAGATCTCACATCGTTGGCCAATTTCACAATAGAGGAAATGGTTTTAGTTTTAAACAAATGACGTTGTTGCCAATAAATACGAGAACGGAGCGCAGAGCGCGATGGAAGTTTCAAAGATGATAATGAATCGACAAATATGTTTGAGCGCACCTTCAGGTATTCGTTCAATCGTTGTTGGAACGATTTGATTTTGGTCCATAATGGAGGTGGTTCAGTATGATCGGGTGTTCGTTTCAATAATTTCATATCAGTATCATGAGTGGATACCAGTGTATCAGAAGCAGTATTCAACGGGTGTTCTATAAAAGTGGATGTTGACGCTCGGCTCAACAGTGTATCGTGTATCAGTAAGTTATTGGGATTGGTAGATGAAATATCTGAAGAATCAGGAGAAAAATTAATTTTGGTCTCAGATGCATCTAAGACAGGTCCTGGGAGCGAGAAAAGGTGTTGGGATTCTGGCCCCCCCTTCGGTTTCCCTGACAATTTTCACAATTAGGACATAACACATCGTCTTTTCCACATCCCCAACAAAACAATCGCTGAGGTTCACGACAATCGTGCCACCGATGACCAGGTCGTTTACAGTTCCAACAAATAGTTGAACTGGTTATTCGTTTCATATTAGGGGCGGGCTGTATTGCCGCGAGTTCGTTAGATGTGATTGGTAACGATTCAGTTGGCAATTCGCTAATTTGAATTTGTGAGAATTCACGATCCAAGTCCACTTCTGACACCGGTCTAGATGGTCTAATATTATAATCTCGTGGCCTGGTTATTGATTCGGCCCATAATTTTTCACGATCACGGCAGAGCTGGCGCAGATGTTCCAGTCCATAAATGGTGACATAAAGTAGCTCCCTTCTAATTTCCAATCGTAAGTTGTTGCGAATCAAGGAGAACAACTCCACATCCGGCATCGGCACTCGTAGTTTATCGCCTAGTCGATAAATTGATTGTAAGAATTCATCAAACAATTCGGTGGGCCGCTGTTTCCTGGCCCTCATCTGCTCCTTTACCTCTTCGTCCGTCTGCCTGTCCTGAAATTCTATTCGAAGAGCATGACATAAGTCGGTCCAAATAAGCTGTCGGTTCTGGCGAAAATATCTCCAGAACCAATCAGCGGCTCGATCTGTGAATAACAGGTATAGGCAACGGGTGACAATAGTAAAATCGCTATTTAAACACATCTCTGTCAGCCGCTCTATTCTGAAGATGAACGCTTCAACATCCAGACCATCGGGTCTGCCTGAGAACGTAACGTTCCAATTTCTAACTGTGGTAGAGTGCTGATCGAGATGTGTTCGTGATCTAGCCGGAGCAAGAGCAGGAGGAGGTTCAGCAAACATTGGTGGTACCGGTACGTTATTCCGTACATACGCATTTACTGGTGTATAATTTCCGGAATGAACCGATTGATGTCTCGGGGTGGTGGGCGATACTACATTATGTGCTAGGGGTAACAACACTTCAGGTGCCGGAGCACGTGATTGCATCATTGAGTGATTAATCCTTGAAATTTCCTGATCGATGTGAGCATTTACAGCTTCCTGAAAACCATGATCTTCCGCTGCCGCGACACCATGTATGGGAGATCGTTGAGATATATTCACTCGCACTTCATCGGCGAGTCGGGATGGTGGAAGACGGTTTGCCAAGGGAGTGGACGAGGGTTGATTTCCGGTACTGGAACGACGTTGCCAACCTGCGGTAACAGATCGAGTCACAGGTCGCGGTGGAGGTGGCACTATTGTATAATTATTTTTATCTATCCCTCGAGGCAACCTTTGTAATTCTGCACGCTCACAAGCGGCTCGACAAATTGGGCAGGTGCGATTCTGCAACAACCAGTCGTTGAGGCAGATGTCATGAAAGAGATGGTTACACCGAGTGAGAAGTTTTACGTCGGCCGGCACTATTTCGTGTTGACAAACAGCACAAGAGCTGGACCTATCCAGAACGTCAATCTTATCAGCGGCAGACATTATGAATCTCAAACCGCCGCACAGGACCAGATCAATAAATACACGTATATGGAGAGCGAAACGAAAATTATTACACTATCGATGTGAACGTTGAATCCAAATAACAATTTAATTACCAACAGAAAAGATTATTTTATTCCAATATTTGATTACTTTGAATATTTTAAAGCAGAATTTAAAAAAAATTATATGGAAATTTAGCGTTTCAAACCTCAAACAGCTGCGCAATATTTTTTTTTTCATTCGACAATTATATTAAATCAGATTGATTATTATCTTGATATTATTTTATTACTATTTACGATTGTTTTCCAAGGTGCTGATATATGAACAGAACAAAGATAAACGGTAAGATTTGAGAGAAAATGAGTATACTACAAATATGGCAGAAGATGGCAATTATGACAAATATTCAGACCCAATTCCGGGCTCGAATCTAAATGAAAAGAAAAAAAAAAAACCCAACAAAAATAATAGAATGCTTCGTCTGACTTTTTCACTTATGACAGAGCGAACAAAACAATGGACATTGGAGATTAAATCGGTATCCTAAGGCTATGGAGACAAAAAGTGGGTTGGCAAATACAAATTTCGGACTCAATTGGGGCTGGGCAAATCCGACGATCCCAGGACAGACGATGTCAAGCTAAGGAAAGTTTATTGGTTTTAACGGATAGCAGTTTAATCTGGTGATCAAACAAACGCGAAAATGAAGTGTAACAAAAAAAAACAGGTAAGCTATACTATTATTGACGATGTAAGTGGGGAGCAAAATTTATGAAACAAAATGCGAGAAAATTAATATACTATACTATTGTAGGCGGTGGATTAAACAAAAATTTCCGACTCGATTTCGGGCGACTCTGGAGTTCCCGGAACTCGAAAATCAAAAAAAAAGGAGTGCGGCAAGCCTACCGGTTCGACAAGGAGAATTATATAAATTTTCAAAATTAAACTATCAAATTATGTGAATTTTCAAAATTAAAATATTAAATCAATCATGCAAAAGACTTACAACTATCATGCAATTAATTACTAACAAAAAAAAAATTTTACGGTGATTGTTGTCATCAATCCAGAGTGTTGGAAAATTGTAATCCTTTCGTCTATAATTTAATTGTCTTGATCCTTGGTATTTCAAGACTTCTTGACCTTTGTTATTTGTTTTTTTTCTTTATAATTAAATTCTTGAATGTTATAATTTGTTTAATTTAGTTCTTGATTTCCTTTTGTTTTTAATTTGCTATAGGCCGACTCCTAAAATTGTTAGAGAAGACAAACAATTAGATAACTGAAAATATCAGCAGTTTTGAGTAAAATTTTTCTTTAGTTTATATTTATTTATTTATTTATTTTATCTATAAATTATTTATGTGTTTCTTATATTTATTCTTTATTCTTTTATTTATTTATTATTAATAATTGTATTGACGGACGAAGGACGGACAAACCAATCATGAGGGAGTTCACCACACCTGGGTTGGAAATGGTGATCGCCGGTCTTTCATTATTTATTTTTTTTTTTTTTTGTTATTGCTGTTTTTACGGTTTTTTGTTTGGGACCAAAGAAAAGTTAAATTATGCTACGTTAAAGGATGGGAAATCAGAAAGGAACAGGGGAGAAGAGGGGATGTAAAAGGATGGGAAAAGGTAGGGTGGGAAAGGAATAAGATGGGGTATGTGCCGATGGGATTTCACCCAGCTGACAAGTGTTGACGGGATGGCCAGAAGATAAATCCTCTGGACCACCATTCGATCATCAACACCCGCCAACTGCGATCCACACCACCAACACATACGGGCGAGGTGCTATGACCTGAGTGGATCCAGTCAACCACGGCATAAAAGCTGAGCGGACATCTTCCCTCAGTAGCTGATCGGGCTACTTTGGAAAATGTCCCTCAGTATTATCCATGGGGAACCGAAACACCCAGGCCATAGGAAACCAATATTGTCGGGAGGGGACTCTAACAATTAGACAATATCAGTCCGGACTGGACTCTGAGGATACCACGAACCCGAAGCCTGACCAGGTGACCAGACTCGGACGAGAATTGGCGTATACACCAATACACGTCAGTCTAGGTCTGGCACCTGAATCACCTTCGGCCCTCGTGACATCGCCAGAAACCCAGCCCGTAACTAGGGTCCGTGGGGTTGTAATGCCCATTGGGAATACTTCCTAAGAAATATTCCCACCCTTGCGTTATCAAAAAAAAAAACAAAAGGGAGAAACATTGCTGGAGGCGTAGGGACGCAACTCCCCATCAAAGAAAAGTCTGAGGGATCTCAGACTTCCTTTGCTCCTGCGCGTTTGAAGCAGGGAACTGCTTCCACGCCGCCAGAGTCTTTAACTATTATATGGTGGATAATGAAATTGAATTTGAAGAAGAAAAATTTTAAAAAAAATTTTCCAAGTTTTTTTGAAAATATGGAGGGACTCCTCCAGAAACCTACATTGCTGTAGGGACCCTTAGAGAAGCCCCACGTTGGGCGCCGATTTGTAATGAAGCGCTTTCTCACTGGCGAACCAATGAGAAGGACATAGCAGGAAGCGTACCTAGCGAGATTGATTTTCAAGCCCCAAACTAGCTTCAGCCCATGGGAACGATAAAGTAACCCTGCTACTTCAGCACAAATACAGAAATGTACGCTATTTATGAGAGTTTGCAGAAATGGAAAAAAATAAATACAAGTATGAAAAAAGGAGACTCTGGCGATCCCATTGGCGAAAGACCCACGATCAACACGTCCAACCCCCCCCCACAATCACTCTCAGACGCTCACACACTCACACTTCACGCATACTAACGTTCGCCCCCACATTCACACTTCTACGTTAGACAGCAAATAAAATAAAAAAAATATAAAGGAAATAAAACACGTCCACTCACCCCATGATTAATCCTCCAGTCGTCCAAGTCCTTCGGCCTTAGCCCTCCATCAGTGATGATTCATCCAACAGGTATGGAATTATAAAATAAATATACGAATAATCCACTGGTGCGTGGTCAGTTCGGCAGCAATAGCAAACCAGTTGGTGTAAATATGGAGTTGAAAGTATGACAGTATCAGCAAAAATTGTATATAAATAATCAGTTGCAATATTCCGAAATTTTGTAAAAAAAATGCTGCGATGAAAATACGATAGTATCAGCAAAAATTGTATATAAATAATCAGTTGCGATATTCCGAAATTTTGTAAAAATGTTGCGTTGAAAATACGATAGTATCCGCATAAATTGTATATAACTAATCAGTTGCAATATTCCGAAATTTTGTAAAAATGTCGCGTTGAAAATACGATAGTATCAGCAAAAATGGTATATAAATAATCAGTTGCAATATCCCAAAATATTGTAAAAATGTTGCGTTGAAAATGCGATAATATCAGCAAAAATTGTATATAAATAATCAGTTGAAATGTCCCAAAATATTGTAAAAATGTTGCGTGGCAAATACGATATTATCAGCAAAACTTGTATATAAATAATCAGTTGAAATATCCCAAAATATGGTAAAAATGTTGCGTTGAAAATACGATAATATCAGTAAAAATGGTATATGAATAATCAGTTGAAATATCCCAAAATATTGTAAAAATGTTGCGTTGAAAATACGATAATATCAGTAAAAATGGTATATGAATAATCAGTTGAAATATCCCAAAATATTGTAAAAATGTTGCGTGGCAAATACGATAATATCAGCAAAAATTGTATATAAATAATCAGTTGAAATATCCCAAAAGATTGTAAAAATGTTGCGTTGAAAATGCGATAATATCAGAACTTGTATAGGAATGTTGAGTTGCAATACTGTAGTAATATCAAAAGTTGTAAATAAATGTTGTGTTGCAATACTGTTGTAATAACACAAAATTTTATATAAGTGTTGCGTTGAAACTCGGTGGTAATTAACAAAAAAAATTGTATAACAATGTTGAGTTTAAATATGTTTAAACTGCGACTGTAATAGCTAGATAATTATAGAAACAAATGAGGCGTTGAAATTTGGATGTAATAGCAGAAATTTTTATATAAATATTGCGCTGAAATGCGGTGATAATAGCAGAACTTGTATATAAATGTCGCGTTGCAATACTGTTGTAATATCAAAAATGGTATATAAATGCTGCGTTGCAACACTGTTGTAATAGCCAAAAAGTTTATATAAATGTTTATATAAATGTTGTGTTGAAACACGTTATAAAGGTTGCGCCGCAACACTAAAGCGATTATGGTAAAAGTGTATCGGAATTGTATTAAGTAAATCCAAATGGTTTCCTTCCTTTTACAAACAAACTTTATATTTATATATCATACATTCCAGTTATAGGATACTGACTAATACAGGCAGCTATTTTGAAGTATTTTTCTTTTCACATTGCATTAACTAATTTTAGTTTTATTTTATATCATCAACAGAAATTTGCACTTAAAATAGTTCGTTAATAATAAATTAACATATAAAAGTTTTTGATACTAACATTGACAAACAACAACAAAAGTTATAAATCGACTTATGCATTCACTACGTTAATTTTAATTTATCTAATCAATAGAAAATTTGCACTAAAGTAATCAGTTAGTAATATAATTTTGATACTAACATTGACAAACATCAACTAAAGTCATTAATCGACTTAGGCATTCACTACGTTAATTTTAATTTATCTAATCAATCGAAAATTTGCACTAAAATAATCAGTTAGTAATATAATTTTGATACTAACATTGACAGTTAAATTTCAAGTATATTACTCTTAATTGCAGTCTTAATCCGCACATATTAATTTTTAAATTTTAATTTGATTAAACCAAACAATCACTATTGCATTATACAATCCAAGTTCATTGACACTTACAGACTAATAATTCTAACCAATTAAGCTTAGCTTTAATTAGTTTAACAAGGCAAACATTATGGCTTAATATTTTAATTTTTTTGGTTCTGGTTGGACAAAGCAAACTCTAACGGTGAATCTTTTAGGTTTAATTTCACTCCATTCAACAAAGCAAAAAAAAACCTCCGGTTTGATATTTAATTTTAAGCAATTACACAAACGACCACTATTAAACTATTGCATTATATGACTCAAGGTTATTGTTATTTATACAGATATAAGCAAATTCGGACACAATTCCGTATGAGTTTGATGCATTCACCAAAGCAAACACTATTACACTATACTGATATTTATAGAATTCACCTGATCGAACATCCAAAAAAAACTATGAAATCACAGTACGGACATCATAAAATTAACATTCCAATAAATTAACACGAATTTAAAAGTACGGGACACAAACAAACATACAATAATCTTTTTTTTGTTTTTGGTGGTTTTTCTTAAGTTCAATACACGGAATCATTGATTATGACTACACTATTGGCTCCACCAATATCAATTCAGTCCTAGCATTAAGGCACCTCAGTTTTAAGTTACACTATTAATTTTATTTTTTTTCAGACGTTAGAATTTCGAGGTTATGTTAAATACCGTAATGCTTGTCAACTTGTTTAGAACATATATTGTGACAAAAAAACCTGCCTTTGGCCAGGCATATTCATATTTTAATATCCTCCGGTAATTACAACAAGGCAAATTAAATTTTTGGATACTTTACCCTGAGAAATGATGTTGTTTTTCTGTCTGGAAATTTTCACGTTCTATCCAAAAAAGTTGACCTCCATCGCAGACAAACGTCAAAATCCACACACACAAAACGATGAATCCAATAGGATAATTGTAATAACTTCGTAGACGTTAACCACCAAAATCAAAAGGTAATAGAACTAAGAGAGAGAATAAGTTACCGTGCTCATTATATAGTCAAATTTTTAATCTCGCAATAACTCGAATAAAGTATTTAGATGGGAGATAATTAATTTACATCAGATTTTCAAATTATTGGGAACTTATTATAGTTCACAAAACCGTTTACTATTTGATAATATTGTACGAGAATAAGGTTGGGATACAGAATATTTCTGACACATCCATAATATTTATAATTGAATTCAAAATGAATCAAATACAGATTCGATCAATGTTATGATGTTTAGACGTTTAATAACTACATTCTGCAATATCAATACAGTGAAGTTCAGATCAATCACGGAAGGATTGTTTAAAGCAAAACACTCATACAAAGACGAATCAAATGTTTAACAAAGCAGAAATAGTAATTCGTTGTATGTTGACGATTGGAAACAAAATACACGTAGCTGTTATGAGGTTTTGAGAATTTCGTTATTTCATTACGGTTTGTGTTTTGAAACAAAAAAGTTCAAACTCAAGTAGTAAGGCGAGAACAATCGAATGGAAGTATAACGCGCGTCAATTTTAGTGCGTTGCAAGATTAAATTCTGATTAATTTTTTTGTGATTATACGGATGATGATTAAGGAAAATTATTAATTAATTCAAATTAACCAATATTGTGGTATATTAATGAATAAATAAATCAAGGTAATTAGTGTAATTTTCTTTCTCCTATACATTTGTCCGGCTATTGCAGATTTAGTAGATTTTAAGAAACATAAGGAAACTATGGGTTAAGGAAACTACACGAAATATGACTATTGATGATGAAGGGATGAGAATCCATTACAAGCGTTACAGATTAATATAAGGAACAACAACTAAGGACACTGCGACTGTAACACACTACGTTCTGACATTAATCCAGACTATCCATTACAATCGCATATTATACTTCTACAAGCATTTTAAAAATGCAGAATGAGGTTCTACCATACGGTGAATACAATACAGTTCTAAAAAAACTGGCCATCCAACGAACATTAAACATTGGTCCAATTTCTAAATTTTATTTCCGAGGTTAGCAGCGCACCGCATTCATTTCTCTCTGGTTTTTAGCTGATTGCCTATATATATGTCTTTGGTTTTTAGCTCATTGACTATAAACGGAATAAAGTTTGTCCATAAATATTTGAAAATGATCAGTTCCATTTACTTCCGCCATCGCATCTCATAATGACAACTCTAAATAACGTTTGAACAACAATGCTAAATAAATAAATTAGAATATTTTTCCAACAACTTTCCCATACTAGATTTTTATCTCTCTCTCTCGCTCTCGTAAAGGAAATTAAGGGCTGTTTTAAATAACCATCGGTAAATCCATATTTTCAAAACATTCCAAAAGATATTGTGTTATAGTATTTGCAGTTTGAACTGATAGTTCAATCAGATCAAGAAATAAATAATGAGGATATTGTGATTTATCGGTTTCACATTTTGAAAACATTATTAAAGTCGATTTGTATCTTAACGTTGTTGACTCATCAATTATTATTGATAAATTTCCGCCAACATTTAAATTTTTTTAAGAATTTTTCGGTTTCCTTTGTTTTCCAAAATGTTCTATTCTATTTGTTGCATTAAACCTTGATTGCAACCCGTGTGCAATATTTGCTCCACTCAGTTTTTGAAGATGTAACAATAGTATATTAAGAAACTAGTTTCATAATCGACGATTTTATCGCACGCAATCTGTTTAGAAAACGACCCGCGCAGCGGGGAGTTTTCTAAAGGATAAGTGCGATAAAACGTCTTATGAAACGAGTTTTTTATACTATTTTTTCTATTTTGCATTTTTTGTCTTGAAATTTTAAAAAATGTGTGTTTTATTAAAAAATTTGTGTATTTTATTTGAAATTTTGTTATTATTACTAATTATTTTAATTAATTTAAATATTTAACACTAATTTAGATATTCTTATTAATTTTATTTACATAATTATTCGGTTTAATGTTCACTGACGTTTGTATGACCAATGTGACCAACCTTGAAAGACAAAACTTTGCGTATCGTAATGAAGGCGATTTCGATACGCATTTGGGTATCGAAATGACTTTATTTTAGACGCAAAATAGAAAAAAAAATCTTTTTGTACGAGTAAACCGTAAAATGCACTTTTACGATTCAAAAATTGTTCGTAAGGCAGGCCTTTTTTACACACCTTTTACACACTTTTATTTAACTTGACTTTTGAGAGCTTTAATGGGTGGAAATTTGTGAGTCATTTTTCAGTAACTTCCCATTATGTGATTGATCCCAAATTGAAAAGACAAGTTTGTTGAAGCAGTCAGTACGTATTTCTAAAACTTTTAAAGCAAAAAACTTTATAAAACTGAAGAAAAAAAATTCAAATTTTTCTTCACTCTGAAAGACCTTAAAGAATTTCACTGAAATCCTCATAATGTGGTTGACTCATTTTGAGCGAAGGAATTTTGGTAATACTGTGTAAATCATTATAATCATAGACACCATACATGTTTGTGTCATTTTATATGGATAAAAGGCCTTACATTAAAAATAATGAACACAAAAAAAGAAGAAAAGTTAGAACGAAAACATTTCGTTCTAATTTCAAAGCTTATAGACCTTTTTTCTTAAAGTTTAAATCGTTATTTTGGTGTATTTGACAGATTACATACAGCAATGATAATTAAAAATCAGTTATTATGTATGAAAATATGAAAATCCATTAGATCTGAATGACCCATTTACCACCCTGAAATTTTGCTCATACTGAGTATCTCATTATAATATTACACATTTTTGTCATTTTTATATGAAAAAATGGCCTTAAATTGTAAATAATGAGTGATTTGTATTTCGAAAATTTTGAATAATTGTTATTTCTTCTAAATCCAGATTGTTTTGTGTTCTCGTTAAGTTTTTTTTACTATAGTTGCATAATTATTATTTTTTCAATACATTTTAATACATAATTAATGATTTCTAATTATCATTGCTGTAATCTGTCAATTACATACAGTAATATAACGATTTGAATTTTAAGGAAAAAGCTCTATAATTCAGACCTTTTTTCCGAAAAAAACTTGACATTTGGTGCGAAATCTCATATTTAATAATTTATGCACAACTTAAAATTAAAACAATGAGCAAAGAAACGTACTAAAATTTTACACTGGATGTTTAAATAACATAATTACAATTGTTATAGTGCAATTAACCTTATTAAAATTACTTTAAATTTCAAAGAATATTTAATTTTCCGTAAGTGATTTAATTGCTAGTTTTACTTATGGTGTATTTTCTGTGAAATAATGTGGTTAACTTATTTGTAGGTAAAATTATATAACTAAAAACTCTAAAATAAAAAAATAAATAAAAAAAATTTTAAAAACACACTTTTTGAAAAACGAAGTAAAAAGTAGAAAAGAAATTTTGCATGACCAGCGTTATGTCTTTTATAATTATATTTTCTTTGAAATTGTAAGAAGAAAAAATATTTAAATGGTATTTAACACATCTTAGCATTGATGCAAATATTAAATTTTTGACTAATTTAAAATGCTAATTTTCGATTGACAAACAGTTTTCTGTTCCCATTTGTTACATAAGTTACATAAAATAAAAGTGGGTGGCGCAAAATGTCGCAAAATTTTGCTGAACTTGACTGAAATTGCTTTTTAAAAAGTTTATTTAATAATAAAATATTTGATATTTAACATAAAAAAAAATCTGAATCTAAAAATCGCCATTTTTATAATTTTCCTTCAGAACAAAAAAAACTGATTCCCAACAGTCATACGCACAACGAATTTTATTTTTAAAACAAAAAGTAACGGTAGTCCCAAACTTTCACAAGTGGTTAGATATAAAATAAGCTTCAATTTAGTTAAAAAAAAAAGGCTATGCCATCTTTTTTTCAATTACACCGTTTTTTTCTTATGTTACACCGTTAAAAATTATTTCAAAAAACTAACAGTGTACATTTTTAAAAACTTTGTTCTAATACCTATTCAACGACATATCATATATGAAAATCGATTGAGTAGTTTTTCTACAATCGCTCGTCAAAATGCACTCACATCACAAAATAACAAAAAATTGAGGGGCACCCTGTGAAGACCCCTGGTCAAAAAAAAAAATTCTAAGAGAACTTGTATTTTTTATTTATGAAAGACTATCCATAAACAAAAAATAATCAAAATTAAAAGGGGTCAAGTCGAAATTTCCCAAAAATTTGCTGAACTTGCGTGAAATGGCTCATTTATATATATATATATATATATATATATATATATATATATATATATATATATATATATATATATATATATATATATATATATATATATATATATATATATATATATATATATATATATATATATATATATATATATATATATATATATATATATATATATATATATATATATATATATATATATATATATATTTGTTTGTTTCATTTTCAGGTCGGAATTGAAATAAATTGGCAAATTATTAGATAAATTCTTTTTATAAAAATATTCTTACTTTTAGAGAAATATTCGAAATAGTCAGTCGTTATAAATTCTTCAGTTTTGGCCAGTTCATAACTGCTGCAATCTTGTCAGAATTCTTGTAACCTAACCTTGTGCTCCAAATATTTTACTCCCCTCTTGATAACTTTTTGAGATTTTTTGAGACATAACTTTAAACCAGCTGCTTGTTACCTTTTCAGTATCTTCGGTAAATTGTTCAGATGGCCATCAAATTTTCTGTCCATGACATTGATGTCATCCAGTTATACAAGGCATGTTTTAAAGTGTCAGAGTATTAAAAGTGTATTAAAAACGTCCTATTAATATCTCGAAAGCTACCGGAGCGTTGCATTACCCAAATGGCAAGATATTACACTGCCGTAGTCCATTTCCTACACTGAACGCCGTTTTATCCCCATCTTCCTCTGCAACTTCCACTTGCCAGTAACCACTCTGAAGATCCAATGTTGTAAATAATCCCCAATAATGTACCCAGTGTGTCATGTGTGTCAAAAGTGTCATCAATCCTATAGGCAATGGGTAGGTATCCTTCTTAGTAATTGTATTTAGCTTCTTGAGCTAGGTGAACTAGGTGACAGTTGAGCTCCAGGGACTACCTGATGGTTCAATTACACAAGCTTCTTTCATATCCCATTCCAGTTTATCAGCTTCCTCTCGTTTCGCTTATGGCAATCTCCTTGGTACTTGGCGTATGGGTGTTTCTGCTCCGGTGTCAATACGATGTTTCACCATATTGGTTCGGCCATTTCCTTCAGGTGTACTGTTATAGAATACAGACTGGTGCTGCTCAAGTAATTGACGTGTTGTCTTCTAGACTTCTGAAAGTCCTCCTGTCCGTTTTTGCACAAGTTGGTCCATTTCTGCTTTCTGTTTTTATGCTGCTATCTCGAATTTGAATTTGAATATGCCCAAAAAGAGGAACTACCATATGATGAGCGCTTTAATTTAATTTTTGTTACTTGTTGTACCACCTGTGATGTAACTTTAGCCGTTTTGACATCTATCAGTCTTTTCTCGAAATTATCTACTTTCGAAAGTACCTTCTTTTTCTCATCAATTCCTTTTTCCTCTAACTCTTTCATGTGTTGATGAACTTTGCTTACTAACATGGAAAAAACGGTGCTATCATTCAGGCAAAAAAATGGCAAGCCACGAGGAAAACTGATATCGAATGCCTCCAACAGAGTTAGATGGTCCAGCCTAGGTAGGAGACACCTTATGCTTCTAAGTTGGAGATAAAGCAAAGAAAACACACCACACATCCCGTGTGTTTTTTTTCTAAATCAGAGAGGTCAGAATAATAAAATTAAATAACGTATAATTTTTTCTTCGGATAATTAACTGTCAGATATATACTATTTTATCTCTGAGTTTTTTGGTGGAAAAATTAATAATAAAATTTAATAAATAAATTTAAATTTTATTAAATAATTTATTTAAATTTGTTTATCAATCGAAAATTTACCTACAATTTTTTTAATTTATGCTCTGTACGATGACTAAAATAAAAAATATCTGAAAAAGCTTGATTTGAAAAGATATGATTTGATATATATATATATATTATATATATATATATATATATATATATATATATATATATATATATATATATATATATATATATATATATATATATATATATATATATATATATATATATATATATATATATATATATATATATATATATGTATATATATATATATATATATATATATACATATATATATATATATATATATATATATATATATATATATATATATATATATATATATATATATATATATCCGAGAACAAAACAAAACACAGATAATTTTTTGACGTTTAAATGATCTCTCCGACCTCTCCGATATAAAAAACGTACAGTATAGTAGATGTCTATTAAGGCTTTTAAAGCATATTGCTATCAACATTACGTTTGTGATACAAAGCCTCAAGCAATGTTAGTTGAATTTCATGTGCATAACAAAGTTGTCAAAGCTTCGAGTTAGTCATCATACTTTTTGCATTACACTAGCTCTATATGTTGTAATAATAACAATATCTTAATTTATATTTTTGAGCAGTTTTACATACAGATTTCAGCTGACAAACATTCGTGAACGCATAAGCCCCAAGTTCCAACACTTATTGTGAATATGCACATTTATAGGTTTGGAATCAATTTCCTTTCCAACAATTTCCTTTATTCTACCGATGTCACATAAATGTTAAATGTTGGTCCATCAACTGATATCATTTTTGATTAGACAGCCAAAAGTTCTTTGTGCTTCAGAATAGCGTTGTCTTTGAATAAAATAAAATATAAAATTAATAAAATACAACAAAATCGACAGCAGGTTAACAGACGAACATCATACAGTTACGCACGATATAAAATTTATATTGTTTTTCATTTATTTCATATATTTCTGACATGTTGTAAAATGCACTCACATCACAAAATAACAAAAAATTGAGGGGCACCCTGTGAAGACCCCTGGTCAAAAAAAAAAATTCTAAGAGAACTTGTATTTTTTATTTATGAAAGACTATCCATAAACAAAAAATAATCAAAATTAAAAGGGGTCAAGTCGAAATTTCCCAAAAATTTGCTGAACTTGCGTGAAATGGCTCATTTATATATATATATATATATATATATATATATATATATATATATATATATATATATATATATATATATATATATATATATATATATATATATATATATATATATATATATATATATATATATATATATATATATATATATATATATATATATATTATATATATATATATATATATATATTATATATATATATATTATATATATATATATATATATATATTTGTTTGTTTCATTTTCAGGTCGGAATTGAAATAAATTGGCAAATTATTAGATAAATTCTTTTTATAAAAATATTCTTACTTTTAGAGAAATATTCGAAATAGTCAGTCGTTATAAATTCTTCAGTTTTGGCCAGTTCATAACTGCTGCAATCTTGTCAGAATTCTTGTAACCTAACCTTGTGCTCCAAATATTTTACTCCCCTCTTGATAACTTTTTGAGATTTTTTGAGACATAACTTTAAACCAGCTGCTTGTTACCTTTTCAGTATCTTCGGTAAATTGTTCAGATGGCCATCAAATTTTCTGTCCATGACATTGATGTCATCCAGTTATACAAGGCATGTTTTAAAGTGTCAGAGTATTAAAAGTGTATTAAAAACGTCCTATTAATATCTCGAAAGCTACCGGAGCGTTGCATTACCCAAATGGCAAGATATTACACTGCCGTAGTCCATTTCCTACACTGAACGCCGTTTTATCCCCATCTTCCTCTGCAACTTCCACTTGCCAGTAACCACTCTGAAGATCCAATGTTGTAAATAATCCCCAATAATGTACCCAGTGTGTCATGTGTGTCAAAAGTGTCATCAATCCTATAGGCAATGGGTAGGTATCCTTCTTAGTAATTGTATTTAGCTTCTTGAGCTAGGTGAACTAGGTGACAGTTGAGCTCCAGGGACTACCTGATGGTTCAATTACACAAGCTTCTTTCATATCCCATTCCAGTTTATCAGCTTCCTCTCGTTTCGCTTATGGCAATCTCCTTGGTACTTGGCGTATGGGTGTTTCTGCTCCGGTGTCAATACGATGTTTCACCATATTGGTTCGGCCATTTCCTTCAGGTGTACTGTTATAGAATACAGACTGGTGCTGCTCAAGTAATTGACGTGTTGTCTTCTAGACTTCTGAAAGTCCTCCTGTCCGTTTTTGCACAAGTTGGTCCATTTCTGCTTCTGTTTTTATGCTGCTATCTCGAATTTGAATTTGAATATGCCCAAAAAGAGGAACTACCATATGATGAGCGCTTTAATTTAATTTTTGTTACTTGTTGTACCACCTGTGATGTAACTTTAGCCGTTTTGACATCTATCAGTCTTTTCTCGAAATTATCTACTTTCGAAAGTACCTTCTTTTTCTCATCAATTCCTTTTTCCTCTAACTCTTTCATGTGTTGATGAACTTTGCTTACTAACATGGAAAAAACGGTGCTATCATTCAGGCAAAAAAATGGCAAGCCACGAGGAAAACTGATATCGAATGCCTCCAACAGAGTTAGATGGTCCAGCCTAGGTAGGAGACACCTTATGCTTCTAAGTTGGAGATAAAGCAAAGAAAACACACCACACATCCCGTGTGTTTTTTTTCTAAATCAGAGAGGTCAGAATAATAAAATTAAATAACGTATAATTTTTTCTTCGGATAATTAACTGTCAGATATATACTATTTTATCTCTGAGTTTTTTGGTGGAAAAATTAATAATAAAATTTAATAAATAAATTTAAATTTTATTAAATAATTTATTTAAATTTGTTTATCAATCGAAAATTTACCTACAATTTTTTTAATTTATGCTCTGTACGATGACTAAAATAAAAAATATCTGAAAAAGCTTGATTTGAAAAGATATGATTTGATATATATATATTAGACTGGTCGTTAAAAACTAAATTTTCCGAGACGCCCCTAGAAAAATTCTTTGGGGTCAAAAAAGCACAACGGCATTATTTTTTTTTTTTTTAAATCAAAAGAACACGTGCCGCAAAATCATCGAAGTTTATTTTTTGATAAAATTGTTAATATCTCATAACATATGCTAATGTCAAAAAAAATCACATAATCAGTTTTGTAGGAAATTTAATTTTCTACAAAAAAGGTCCAAGTCATTTTTTTCCTAAAACCTATATTTCTGAAGATATTTTGAAATAAAACTTGAAATTCTTCGAAACTCGTTAAACCAAATGATGAAAATTTCGATGAAAAAGTACTACTTTTGATTTTTTTTGTCACGATTATTTTTTTATACATTTCATTCTATAGCATAAGAAGAAAATTAGGACTTTTTCGTGATCTTTATTTTTTATGTTTTTTTAAAATTACGAAAACTTACAAGTTCATTTTCAAAATATCATGAGAACTATACGTTTTCGGAAAAAAATTACTTGGACCTTTTTGTAGAAAATTAAATTTCCTACAAAAATGATTATGTGATTTTTTTTGACATCTGCATATTTTATGAGATATTTGAAAAAATCTACGAATTTTTCAAAAATCAACTTCGACGATTTTGCGGCACGTGTTCTTTTGATTTAAAAAAAAAAAAAATAATGCCGTTGTGGTTTTTTGACCACAAAGAATTTTTCTAGGGGGCGTCTCGGAAAATTTAGTTTTTAACGACCAGTCTAATATATATATTATATATATATATATATATATATATATATATATATATATATATATATATATATATATATATATATATATATATATATATATATATATATATATATTATATATATATATATGTATATATATATATATATATATATATATATATACATATATATATATATATATATATATATATATATATATATATATATATATATAATATATATATATATATATTATATATATATATATATATATCCGAGAACAAAACAAAACACAGATAATTTTTTGACGTTTAAATGATCTCTCCGACCTCTCCGATATAAAAAACGTACAGTATAGAAGATGTCTATTAAGGCTTTTAAAGCATATTGCTATCAACATTACGTTTGTGATACAAAGCCTCAAGCAATGTTAGTTGAATTTCATGTGCATAACAAAGTTGTCAAAGCTTCGAGTTAGTCATCATACTTTTTGCATTACACTAGCTCTATATGTTGT
>OY856186.1:159168236-159219355 GCA_963693315.1 Diogma glabrata
ATGCTGCTATCTCGAATTTGAATTTGAATATGCCCAAAAAGAGGAACTACCATATGATGAGCGCTTTAATTTAATTTTTGTTACTTGTTGTACCACCTGTGATGTAACTTTAGCCGTTTTGACATCTATCAGTCTTTTCTCGAAATTATCTACTTTCGAAAGTACCTTCTTTTTCTCATCAATTCCTTTTTCCTCTAACTCTTTCATGTGTTGATGAGCTTTGCTTACTAACATGGAAAAAACGGTGCTATCATTCAGGCAAAAAAATGGCAAGCCACGAGGAAAACTGATATCGAATGCCTCCAACAGAGTTAGATGGTCCAGCCTAGGTAGGAGACACCTTATGCTTCTAAGTTGGAGATAAAGCAAAGAAAACACACCACACATCCCGTGTGTTTTTTTTCTAAATCAGAGAGGTCAGAATAATAAAATTAAATAACGTATAATTTTTTCTTCGGATAATTAACTGTCAGATATATACTATTTTATCTCTGAGTTTTTTGGTGGAAAAATTAATAATAAAATTTTAATAAATAAATTTAAATTTTATTAAATAATTTATTTAAATTTGTTTATCAATCGAAAATTTACCTACAATTTTTTTAATTTATGCTCTGTACGATGACTAAAATAAAAAATATCTGAAAAAGCTTTCAGAGAGAAAAGATATGATTTGATTTATATATATATATATATATATATATATATATATATATATATATATATATATATATATATATATATATATATATATATATATATATATATATATATATATATATATATATATATATATATATATATATATATATATATATATATATATATATATATATATATATATATATATATATATATATATATATATATATATATATATATCCGAGAACAAAACAAAACACAGATAATTTTTTGACGTTTAAATGATCTCTCCGACCTTTCCGATATAAAAAACATACAGTATAGTAGATGTCTATTAAGGCTTTTAAAGCATATTGCTATCAACATTACGTTTGTGATACAAAGCCTCAAGCAATGCTAGTTGAATTTCATGTGCATAACAAAGTTGTCAAAGCTTCGAATTAGTGATCATACTTTTTGCATTACACTAGCTCTATATGTTGTAATAATAACAATATCTTAATTTATATTTTTGAGCAGTTTTACATACAGATTTCAGCTGACAAACATTCGTGAGCGCATAAGCCCCAAGTTCCAACACTTATTGTGAATATGCACATTTATAGGTTTGGAATCAATTTCCTTTCCAACAATTTCCTTTACTCTACCGATGTCACATAAATGTTAAATGTTAGTCCATCAACTGATATCATTTTTGATTAGACAGCCAAAAGTTCTTTGTGCTTCAGAATAGCGTTGTCTTTGAATAAAATAAAATATAAAATTAATAAAATACAACAAAATCGACAGCAGGTTAACAGACGAACATCATACAGTTACGCACGATATAAAATTTATATTGTTTTTCATTTATTTCATATATTTCTGGCATGTTGTATTCCATATATTTCATACATGTTTAATACTGTAAATAAGTAAATATTTGACTGTAAATATATTTAACACTAAATTTAAAAAAACTCTAAATTGTAATGAAGATTCCTTGTTCAATGTTTTTTTTCTCCTTTATCTCCGTTTAGGAGCGTCTCTACCCTTATAAAAAAAATCGAAAGAAATCGATAGAAAACGATTGAAAACGAATAGTTTTCTATCGTTTGCTATCCGTTTCTATCGGATTTAATCATTTTAAGCGCATATACTATATCTGCCAGATAGAAAACGCACCGTAATCTATCGTAACCTATAGGATGTTTCAGTTTTCGGTTTCAATGGTTTTTCTACGATAGAATTTCTATCGTAGTTAATCGTTTTGAATCTGAAGATCACGATTGAAATTTTTTTTGGTGAAATTGAAAATGTTTTGAATCGTTTTCTATCCAACATTACATATAAAGCACCAATCGTAACTTATCGTATTTTCCCGTCACTAGATTTCTATCGGGCTGAATCGGGCTGAAATTTACGATTGAGATGTTTTCAGGAGAAATCAACCAATTGTAATCTATCGTTATCTATAGGATTTTTTACTTTTCGGTTTCAATGGTTTTTTTACGATGGAATTTCTATCGTAGTTAATCGTTTTAAATCTGAAGATCACGACTTGAAATTTTTTGGTAAAACTGAACAGGTTTTGAATAGTTTTTTTTATCGTACAGTCCATATGTAACACCAATCGTAACCTATCGTATTTTTTCGCCATCAGATTCCTATCGGTTTGAATCTGAAATTTGCGATTGAAATTTTTTCAATAAAAACAAACCAATCGGCATCTATCGTCACCTATGGGATATTTCAGATTTGGTTTCAATGGGGTTTTTACGATAGAATTTCTATCGTTGTTAATCGTTCTGAATCTGAAGTTTTTGATTGAAATTTTTTGGTAAAACTAAACAAGTTTTTAAACGTTTTCTATAGTACATTCCATATGTAATACCAATCGTAACCTATCGCATTTTTTCGCCATCAGATTTCTATCGGTTTGAATCTGAAATTTACGATTGAAATTTTTCCAAGAAAAACAAACCAATCGGCATCTATCGTCACCTATGGGATATTTCAGATTTGGTTTCAATGGGGTTTTTACGATAGAATTTCTATCGTTGTTAATCGTTCTGAATCTGAAGTTTTTGATTGAAATTTTTTGGTAAAACTAAACAAGTTTTTAAACGTTTTCTATAGTACATTCCATATGTAAAACCAATCGTAACCTATCGTATTTTTCCGCCATTAGATTCCTATCGGTTTGAATCTGAAATTTACGATTGAAATTTTTTTAAGAAAAACAAACCAATCGGCATCTACCGTCACCTATGGGATATTACTTCGGTATTGAAAAAACCTAAGTATTGCATTCATGAGCCAAAAGTGAAATTCTTACCCCCACTTCTTTTGGCATTTTTCGACTTTTTAGGACCTACTGATTCTGAACAACAAAAAATGTATGTCTGACTGCCGGCCGGCCGTCACAACCGACGAAATCTAGAAAACGGCTGGACGGATTTCAAATTTTTTTTTTAAAAATAGGTTTACTCAATGGGAAAAGCCGAAAAGATGATGTTTTCGATAACTGTACCGGAAGTGTGTCAAAAAAATCGTCAAGTGTGTCAAAACAAGGAAATTTGCATAGTTTTTGCATAGAAACATTGAATTTGAAGAAATTTTGATGGTTGGGATTGGTATGTGAGACCAAAAACTAGATTATTGCATTATAAGTTTGTCAACAAAAAATGTTGTCAAGTGTGTCAAAAGAAAGATTTTCATTTATTTTTTTACTCAATTTTTTGGAAAAAATAAAATTAATTATTTGTATGACATGAAATTTTATTATTATTATAGAGAATTATTGCATTATAAGTTTGTCAAAAAAATATTATCAATATGTTAAAAAATTATTTTCTTTTACTTTTTTAGCCAATTTTTTGGAAAAAAAATTTAGCTTTTTGTACTTTGTATGACGTAAATGTGACATGAAAATTTTTGAATTTGTTATAGTTTTTGAAATATTTTTGGAATTTTGTAAAAAGTTTCCTTATTTGATTTTGTAAGAATTTTTGGAATATCTTTAGAATTTTGGAAATAGTTTGAATTCTTGAATTTTTAAGAATTTTCGGAATATTACTAGAATTTAGAAAAAGTATAAATATTTGATTTTATTCTAATTTTTGGAATAATTTTGAAATTTTGAAAAAAGTTTCAATTTTTGATTTTGTTATAATATTTGCAATATTTTCAGAATTTTGGAAAAAAGTTTAATCTTTGGTTTTGTAATAATTTTCGGAATATTTTTAGGCTTTTGGAAAAAGTTTGATTTTATTTAATTTTTACAATATTTTTGGAATTCCGAAAGAAATATGAATTTGTGATTTTGTAAATTTTCTCGAAACGCTATATGGAGAGGTTTTTAAGTAGTTTGCTGATTGTATCATCTTTTTTTTTTTTTTTAATCGGCGTTCATGCTCCATGTAGGAGCGTTGCCAGGCTAATCAGCTTTGAATATTCACCACGGTCATTCGCAACAGCGACATAATTACTATGACAGCCGATTTTTTTAAGGTCGTTTATTACGTCAGTCTCCCATTGTAGTCGTGGTCTACGTCGCGGTCCCCACTCCCTGGGGTACTAACGTACATTTTTCTAATCATTCCAGACTATGAATCAGCTCGTAGAACATGCCCAAACCAAGCAATCCTATTAGAACGGATACAACCTATTATATCAGGACCCTCAAGAAGGTCTCTGATCTCAAAGTTATATCGGGTTTTATACTCTCCATCGTCTGTCTTAAGTGGTCCAAAAATGTAGCGTATGATCTTACGCTCAAATACAGATAAACGCGATTCGTCATTTTGTGTAAGGGTCCACGTTTGTCTAATCAATGTCTTGTATAACTTGAGGTTGGTGTTAGTTGGTACATACGGTGATCCAAGGAGAGGCTTAATTGAGTAGAAAGTCCGATTACCTGCAGCGATTTGATTTGTATCTGTAAGTATGCTGTTGTTTTACTCAAGCATTGATCCCAAATATTTTAAGGATTCAACTCCCTCAATTCATTCATCGCCGCACATCAAATTCGTTTGCACATCAAATTCGTTCGACATCAAATGTTTCGTGTTAGTTTTGTTATAAATTTCAAAACAGAAAAAAAAATAATGTGAAATAACCCATTGAAAACGATTCAAAACGATAGGGCAGTGCACTAAAATTCGGCTTTTACGATAAGAAACGATTAAAACGGATAGGAATAAACAAAAAAAAAATAATGTGAATAAACTCATTGAAAACGATTCAAAATGATAGGATATTGCACTACAATTCGGCTTTTACGATAAGAAACGATTAAAACGAATAGGAATTAACAGAAAAATAAATAATGTGAAATAAGAATAACCTATTGATAACGATTCAAAACGATAAAATTCGACTTTTACGATAAGAAACGATCAAAACGGATAGAAATTAACAGAAAATAAAATAATGTGAAATATCCCATTGAAAACGATTCAGATAATCTACCATAAAACGATAGGAAACGATTAAAGCGATACAAATATTCTATCGGAAAAAAACGATACAGCCCCATCCATTTTCATTCAAAAACCGCATAGGAATCGATAGAAAACGGTTCTATTTTTTCACTAGATTTTCATTTATATCAGAAAATAACGATAAGAAGCACCCAAAACCGATAGAAATTACATCCACCACAAAAGGCAAAACGTAAGAGCCCGCATCCGTTTCTCTTGGAAAAAACGATTCCAACCCATTAATTCTCATTCAAAAACCGCATAGAAAACGATAGAAAACGGTCTAACGGTTTCTATCGTTTTCTATCATGTTTTTTACAAGGGTACTCTACTAGACTGGACCATCTAACTCTATTTGGGGCAGTTGCTTTTAACTCTTCCCATGTTTTGCCAATTTGTTTTTCTTCTACCAGCACCGTTTTCTTCCAACTCATTGCTGCTCTTCTAACTTTCTTCCTTTTGTATCTCGATCTTATATTCTTCCATTACTTTCTCAGCTTGTGCTAGTATTGATGATTCTGTTAGAGTTCTGACGTTTCAGTTTCCTATTCGTGTTCGGGTACGATAGAAAATGGTCGATAATTGTTGTTTTCCAGATTGTTTGTTTCTTCTAGTGTACTCGTTGAAAATCAATTTGTTGATTTCGATTAATACCCATTAATCCGATTGGACCATCGTGATTGAACCATCGAATCCTAGCCAGCTTGCAGGGCTGCTGAATAAGGTGTACTGGCATACCGAGGGTGAGGTTTCACCGTAATTCAATCATGTTCCATATTTTTTGCTGATGAAGTTCCCAAGTGGTCACCCGTTTAAGTTGTAACCTTCTTCAGTGTTGCTTAGCTTCATTGTAAGTGATGTTGTCTCTTGTTCAATGTATATGTGGTTTATTCACATACAACGAATCTGATCTAACAGATAAATTTGTGGTTACCGTCTATAGAGTTTTTTCTTTAAACTTCAAATCGTTGTATTGCTGCATGTAATAATAAATAGAAATCAGTAATTATGTATTAAAATTTACTGCAAAAATAATTATAATGCAAATATAGCAAAAACAACTTAAAGGCAACACAAAACAATCTTGATTTGCAAGAAATAACAATTATTTAAAGTTTTCGAAATACAAATCAGCTGATCACAAATGTCATGTTTTTTTCGGGAAAAAGCTCTATGGTTCTATTTGAAAAGACAAACAAAACATCTAGCATTAGCTCATACGAATTACTGGTTTTTATTGTAAGTATTTCAGTACTTTACTGGGACCCGTATAGTAAATATAATGAAGATAATGATGACAATAATCATAAAATAAAAATACAAAAATATATGTGTTATTATGGTTTTCCATATTATTCGCTGTTTGTGTGCTTTTGTCACTTTTGAATTAAAATGCAATATTTAAAGATATACTTTTTACTGTTTATTTTTAATTTTTTATTTTATTAATAATAATATAAACTTCCTTATAGTAACAATTTGAATTTGATTTATTTTGTTGAATATCGATTTCGACTTACGTCATCCTCATATATACGCCAAACGGGGCGGTCCTTCACAAAAAGATTTATTGAACACACCAGTGAAATTAATAAGAGCGATCCAAAATCCAGTTATGCCCAACATTTAAAAATAGAAAAACACAAATACACAAATATAAACACAAATTTAACCATATTACATAAAAAAGAAAAGGACAACATAGATTGGAAGAAATAGAAATTTATAAACATAGCAACAATAGCAACATTTTAAATGATAAAATCAACACTAAAACTAACAAAATATATGACATAATAATAAAAAATAGCAGTTGAAATAGTATATTAGTAATAGTTTAAGCAAAAATTGTAATAATAATTTAAGAACTGAGGATGACGTTGAGTTGAGTCGAGCGCAAACTTGCTCATGACTGATTCTATTCCGGTATTATAGGTTCCAATTTTAACGGTGAAATCCCCTTGATCAATTTTGATTTCGTTTCGATATTGTTTGCTTCATAGCATTACTCAGTTAAAATTAAACTGAGGATGACGCAAGTCGAAATCGATATTCTATAAAATAAAAAATAAAATTCAAATTGTTACTATAAGGAAGTTTATATTATTATTAATAAAATAAAAAATTAAAAATAAACAGTAAAAATTATATCCTTGGATATTGCATTTTAATTCAAAAGTGACAAAAGCACACAAACAGTGAATAATATGGAAAACCGTAATAACACATATAGTGATACACCACCAAGTGAAATAGTGAAAATTTACTATTACAAATTAGTAAAATTACAACAAAACAAACTAAATTTACATTTCAACCGATGCTGCAAGAGATATAGAATAATGCCTACATATATTAACATCAAAGTCAGCAATAGATCCAAAGTCGCACAAATAGCTAAACAAACAGCAGAATCTACATGGTTAACAAAACAAATTCAAGAACTCTACACAAAAATAAATTACATAACATTAGAAGTATACAACCTACAATTACTAATATCTAAACGAAAGCATCAAATAGAATATGAAGTAATGATGGAATCGGTAAAGACTGATACGGAAAGGACGATAAAAAAGAAAAGTGAAAATATAAAATTGAAATTAAAAAATGTAAACGAATCAAAACTAATAGAAATGGGAACTCACCACAATAACATAATAAATCAATATAGACCGCCACAATATAACAATAGAATAGAAAATTACACTGAAATACAATTTAACAATCAAGAAACTCAACTATTGGAAAAAGGATTGAAATACGGCATACAACCAAACAACACAAGAAAAGAAATAAATGAAAATCTGTTAGAAATAGAAAATTCAATATTGAAAACTAACATTCACCACCAAAATGAAATCAGATCAATAATATTTAATGAAATATCAATAAAAAATAACAACTTAAACAATTCAAAAACCAACAACATAAAAGAAATAAAAACAATACGCAGTATACAAAACAAAGATCAAACAAAACAATGCCACAATAACCAAAGCAGATAAAGGGAATACATTAGTCATCTTGAAAACTACAGACTACAACAAAAATATAGATGAATACGTCATTAATAACAACATCAAAAAATTAAGTAAAGATCCAACGAATGAATTCAATGCACAAATAAAAACAATCATCAACAAATCTATCAACATATTAGGTGATAAGAACATAAGGTATAACAAAATGATAAAACAACAGCACCAAATATAAGAGGATTACCAAAAACACACAAACCAGATACACCGATGAGACCGTTAATTATTTTTACCACAGCACCAATATACAGAATAGCGAAGTACATAAACAAACTATTAAAGTATCACATAAAATTTGATAATAGTTATTCAGTAAAAAATAACACAGAATTAATCAATAGAATAGAACCAATAATAATACCTCACAACGCAAAATTAGCATCGTTTGATGTAACCAACATGTATTCTAACATACCAATAAAGGATACAATAAATATAACAAAAAATATGTTAATAAAAAATGGTTTAAACCCAGCAGATACACAAGAAATAATAAATATAATAACCGAAAAAACAAAACAAAACTATTTCACACATAACAATAAGTATTATCAACAAACTGAAGGATTACCTATGGGGAGCCCACTATCTGGAACTTTGGCCGAAATATATCTCAACGATTTTGAAACAAAATATATACATAATAACATAAATCCACACAAAGAAAAAATCATTTATTGGTGTCGCAACGTTGATGATATTACTATTACACCAATACATAAACAGCATAGAACCTTCCATTAAATTCACGTTAGAAAATGAAGAAAATAACATAATAAATTTTTTGGATTTATCAATCAAAAATGTAGATTCAAAACACACATTCAAAATATTCCGAAAACCAACCCAAACGGATCAAACGATAAATATTAAATCACATCATCCATACCAACATAAACTAGCTGCATACAACCACATGATCAATAGATTGAACAACATACCAATGAATGCAGAAAATTATCAAGACGAATTCAACAACATAAAATACATAGCCAGTAAAAACGGATATAAAAACGAAATAATTGACACATTAAACAGAAAACATAAAAACAAGAAAAATTTGCAAACCCTAACAACATAGAAGAATGAAGAAAACTTAGCAGGCAAAAAATACATAGGCGTAACATATAATAAAACAACATTCAAAATAATGCAAAAAACTTTAAAAAAATATGAATATATTGCAGCTTACAAAAACAAAAATAAAATAGAAAATTACCTAAAATCCAAAAATACCCAAACCTTAGACATAGGTGTTTATAAAATTACCTGTGATGACTTCAGTAAGTTTTATATAGGCCAAAAAGAGCAGTCCTTCACAAAAAGATTTATTGAACACACCAGTGAAATTAATAAGAGCGATCCAAAATCCAGGTATGCCCAACATTTAAAAATAGAAAAACACAAATACACAAATATAAACACAAATTTAACCATATTACATAAAAAAAGAAAAGGACAACATCTAGATAGATTGGAAGAAAGAGAAATATATAAATATAAAAACAAGAGCAACATTTTAAATGATAAAATTAACACTAAAACTAACAAAATATATGACATTATAATAAAAAATAGCAGTTGAAATAGTATATAAGTAATAGTTTAAGCAAAAATTGTAATAATAATTTAAGAACTGAGGATGACGTAAGTCGACATCGATATTCAACAAAATAAATCAAATTCAAATTGTTACTATAAGGAAGTTTATATTATTATTAATAAAATAAAAAATTAAAAATAAGCAGTAAAAAGTATATCTTTAGATATTGCATTTTAACAAAAATATAGGTCAACACTTAACTTCTTAAACTATTATAATTTTTCTATTTTGCTATTTTTTTTAACAACATATTTTAAATATTTTTTATTCATCTTTAAATGTGTGATGTATTTTATCACTTTAGTTTTTGCATAAATAGTTAACCAGAACCAAAAATAATTATTGGTAAGTTTTGATATTCTGTCCAGTATACATTATAATTACAGTGTAATTATTTTAAGTTAATAATTCCACAGAGAAAAATAGTTTCGCATGTAGTACAATCTTAATGTTTCATTTTAAATTTTTTAATTCTAATTTTTAACTTCCCGATATGGGAAGTTATTGTTTTTGGATCGATTTTCGAAACCAAAATTTTTATGATATCTTTACGTTTCATGACCTGCTGAAGCTGTTTAGACTATTTTTAGCTGGCAGTCTGTATGTGTGTGTGTGTATGTATGTGTATATCGCTGTGTGGAGAATTTTTGCCCAACTCTTTCTCAACAACGGATGGGTTGATTTTAACGAAAATGGTCGCAATCGATGTATCTTGTCGTAACTTAGAGCCCAGTCCTTTTCTAGCGAAATTAAATCATTTGGTTTTTAGTGGTTTCCAAAAAACTGAAAACCATCTCTTGCAAATATTACGAGAATAAATAGTGCTATCAAGACCAATTACCTCCCATTTTGTTTGTCATCATATCAGACATTTCTACACTGAAAAAAATTTCTGGGTAATTGTAACCAAAAAACATACTTAACTTAGCCAAGAATATCGGTTGTTTTTCAACCAGCTAAGCGCAAGTTTAATATTATTAATTTTGCATGGGTTACTTTAACACTTGCTTTTGCTTAGTGAATTAGAACTTTGCATCTGGTCAATTTTAACTATAAATAACATCAGTAATTGCTTAGTTATTTTGACCTTTGCTAATCATTTAACTTAACAAATTTTTTAGTCAATTTCACTTATGTATAGTTAATAAATATTAGTTTGTATTGAACTATTTTTAACGTTATTTTTAACGAATTTTAAAAATGTGGCTTGTTTCATCTAACCATTCTTAAACTATGCGTTATAGTTCATTTAAACCAAATGTTCACCTATTTCTTAGTTAAGTTAACGCATGTTTGTTATATTTTAACACACATTTGAACTTTTTACTAAGTTAAAATAACTTTATAATTAATTATATACTAAACAAAGAAATACTTGATTTTTAGCTCATTCATTAGAAATTAATATAAGAATACATTAAATAAAAATTAAACACTAAATACATTAGAACAAAATAAATTTAAACAGTTATGAAATAATTGCATGATTGCTAATGCTAAGTTTATACCGCCGATAGTTTAATAGAATAATATGTTTTTACTATTAAACTAACGATATCATGGGTGTTTATACCACAAAAAAGTATTATGTATTCACTGAAAATAAAATTCAATAAAATTGTCGTTAAATAAAAAACATTAATGATTATTGAACTCCTTTCGTTGGCTCAATAAACAACATCGTTGGTTCGATAAATAATTTGTTGATATTACGAATGGTTTCGAATAACGAATGATAAATTGTTTATAGATCCAATGAAAAGTAGCTCATTAATTACTGTTTATTAATACAACAAACAATTTTATTGGAGTTTAGTAAATTTTTTTTTCAGGGTTCTATCTGTGGTATAAACGCTCGGAATAATTTTGAGAGATAGAATACGGTAGCCATATTTCTAATTCGTCATGCTACCTGGGAAACGCTAACAGAATTAGATTGGTGTAGTTGAGAGGGGTAGAGTAAATACTGCTTATACTCAATGATTCTGCACCATGGCGAGACATTGGCGCCATATAACCAATGCAACTCAAGAGTCTGTTCTCCATGTTAGGTACGGCTTGGAGCAGGCGTCTGTCTTGGATCAAACGGCTCGCTATATAAACGTGTAAAAAGTTTGTTTCTGGTGACCTTAAGATGCAGAACGAACCCATTCACGAAAATTTGGGTTGGGTGATGGGTTAACACTCCATTTCCGTAAAAAATTATTGGTTATGAATTCTGTACACTGGCCTTGGATTATCTCGGATTCATCACAAGAACGTTCTCGGAAACAGTACCCGAACTAGGATTTAAAAATGAGAACCTGGAACGTGCTAAGCCTTAGAAGACCAGGAGATCTACTAAAACTTACAAACCAAGGCGGTAGCTACACACTAGATATAGCGGAATTACAAGAACTAAGATAGCCAGGTAGTGGAATCTATGAAACAGCCAAAGGATACACTCTCTACTATTGCGGTCATCAACAGGAGGAGAATTTGGAGTTGGCTTTCTCATACATCGTCGCGTGAATCAACATATTATCGACTTTTGCCCAATTAATATGCGATAATGCACAATGAGTAACGATCATCAATGTTCATGCACCTACTGAAGACAGAGCAGATGATATTAAAGACCGGTTTTTTCTAGAACTCGAAGAAGTTATTAATAACATATCGCGGCACGATATAAAAATCGTGGTAGGTGACTTGAATGCTCAAATTGGAAGAAGTACAGAACTTTGAACACATTTCGGCCCTAACAGCTTGCATCATACCGGGAACAATAATGGCTTTCGTGCAGGTGAACTGGCTATGGTGTATGATCTAGTAATATCTATCACATTCTGTCCTCATAAGAGAATAATCCACAAAGCAACGTGGAAATCAAGTGATGGAATAACTGACAATCGATCATGTCATGATTTCTAAGAGACACTCTACAAGTGTGACTGACGTTCGATCAATATAGAGGTGCTGATATGGACACTGCAAGTCGTCATCTACGTTTAATAGACAAGCAAAAACGACGGTACGCTGGAATGTCGAAGCATTTAAACATCAGGAAACGCTGAATAGAGATGTGATGTTCCATTAATGTGAGGTGCTGTCTGAGATGCCACTAAACATACCAGAAGAATGGCAAACGCTTCAATCAAACATTATATCCTTAGCACAAACTACAATCGGAAAACGACCACCAAAATCACCTAATGAATGGTTTGAGGACGAGTGCCGCGATAGCTTTGAGCACAAACAAAAAGAATTGACAGATTTATAAAATTCATCATAAACCCAAAATTAATGTAAAATCAAACGTCAAACTCATAGGGTCTTGCGTTACCGAAAAGTTTAAGGTAATGTTAAGGATAAGTTTAACGACTAGAATTTGGACATTATAATATAGATCAAAATCATAAATATCAAATAACTATCTGTTATAGTAAAGCAGTATTATTATATCAGTTAATATCGTAATAGTTTAGTAGCTATTTGCTATTATTCTATTATTGTGTAAACTCTACCGAAGCACTCTACCGAAAATACAAATTTCAAGAGTTGCCATCAATTTGTAGTTAATTTTTTTAAAATTTCTTCTCAAATAATGAGTTTTTGCACCAACATTTTAAGACATAAACGTGTTAAACCCGAAACCTGGATTTAAAAAAAAAGAAGACAGTCTTGAGGACTGCCGACAGAAGTGAAAGCTTAAAACTGTGAGATAGCTGTGTTTTTATCGGCTAAATAGAACAAAATCTTTAGTTATTTTACCACACTTACACACTGTTATTAACTGAGAACACTGTTATTAACCAAAAGAACGAGAATAAAATTATTTATTATATATTATAAAGTAATTTCAACAATACTTAGGTTATTCGTACTATCAATTGCATTTTCTATATTAAAAAGTATAAAGAAAAACACACAAATCAAATATGACATAAACAATTTTTTCTATATAACTTAAATTACAACAAAATCTTTGCTTATTATACCACACGTACATACTGTTATTAAAAATCAAAAATTTAATTCAATAAAAAAACCATCGTCAAAGTGTTCATCAATGTATGGCTTCAAATAGTTCTCCAAATAATCAATGTTTTGCTCGGTATGGTCTTGTTGTTACACGACAATCATCCGGTACACACTTCAAATGCTGTCAAACAATGGATTAATGAAAATATAGGCGATACACGGGATTTTGTGTTTGATCACCCGAGGTGAATTAATTTTATCTTGTAATTTTAAATATTTAATTAATGTAGAAATTTGAATTTTCAGTCTCTCTCCAGAGATAAATCCTGTTGAGAATGTCGGGTCAGAGATCAAAAGCAAAGTTAGGAGTGAACACCAAGTGTTTCACAGTAATGATGAGGTCTGGGATGCCATTGTGAGAGCGCACAACATGATGAGAGGCGTTGATTGGCGCCAATATTTCATCAATTTGTTAAATTCAATGTCTAATAGGATGCGCGAAATGATTGCAGCACAAGGCGGTCACATAAGATATTAACTTTATATTGTATTAATATTAATTAAATTTAATGAATTAATCAAATAATCAAATATTGTTAAACAATTTAGTCAATTATTTATGAAATAAAATTAAAAATTCTATTATTTTCTGATTTTTTTTTGATTTTTTTCTATTGAAAAACTTTTATCAAACTTTAAATTAGTTTTTTTAATGATTTAGTTGAGATAAAAAAACAAATTATATACCAAAATACTTCGCCAATATAGAGCTATTTAAAATTGAAAACCGATTAAAAATCGGATCACCCAGTACCATTTTATTTACAAAAAACCAACAGTACTTTCGCTTGAAAATAGGTGTACATATTGGAAAAAATATTAATAATATTATGTTTGGCAACTTTTTGTTAATGTTACTGAAAGCAATGAACCGTTTTTAAAAATTTAGCTCAAATTCTGAAAGTTTGTACTAAAAAAATTAGGGAATCACAAAACAACGTGGGTACAAAACAACCTCCTAACTTTAAATCTGAAAAATAAAAATAGCAAATAGTACATGTATTAAATTTTGAACTTTAAACGATTTTTATTCATTTTACAAAATATTCGCGTAACTTTGATGTACATAATTAGTAAGGTTATAACTTGTATGTTTCCTAAGATGATTTTAATTAAAGATAACAATTTTGAAGGAATATAATTTACCTTTTTAGACGACATCTTTTAAGACAAAATTGTTGATGCACTTTCAATACATTTTTTAGTTTGATATTAAGCTTTTAAACTATTTAATTGGTAAAAACTATAATTTCACGCATTTTGCTTGAAACAAACAGAAACTTTTTGAACTATTGTTTAAAATCTGTGTTTATATTTCACAAATCGCACTTTTACGGTATTTACATTAAGTCCACTAAATTTCAAACCATTCGCCTTCAAATTTTTATTATAATTTTAGTTTTCATTTATTTTATTTAACAACAGAAATCAACGAACAGCTTGTAAGCATTGTTAAAAGAAACATGTTTTGTTAATACACTCAAATTCAAACCACATGTCCATTGAAAAACAGACAACTGTTTGTTGAATTTTACATGCAATTTTCAATGCATGTCTTTATAATCAATGCATATCTTCCTCCCCGGGCGTACCTATATACCTTAGTTCTTTGGTTTGTATTGTATATTTTTACTAAAGTTAAGTAGTATAATGTCGTTTTCTTTTTACCAAAAAAATTGCTCTAAACACGCCCATTTTCGATCTAGATCGTTTTTTTTTGTCATTGCGTATTCTATTTGACAAAAAAAGCACTCTTTTTGCTCTGAAAATAAATCTAGATTTTTTCGTAGAGCAAGTTGTTGCACAGAGTTGCACAAATACATTTACACATCTCTCAAAACTTGTAGACAAACAAAACGCCATTTAGTTATTATTATTTTTTTTAAGTGAAATATTATTGTTTAAATAAATCATATGTTTAAATCGTGTTTTAAATTAAAAACTAATACAAATTATTTAATTAAATACAATTAATTACTAACATTAAATGATAGTTTCACAAACACAACTACAAAACTAGATCGAATTCTGTCATATTCTTTTTATGAAAAAAAAATCACTCTTTCTGCTCTGGCAAAAAGAAAACGACGTGATATCTTATTCACATAGAATTATATACCACATTTGCAGTAATATTAACTGTTTAAATTATTAAATATATTTAATACTTTTAACTCAGCACCACATGACCACACAACACCTTAACAACCCATTATTTACTATAAAAAAGATTTAACAAACTCTCACTGAAACCATTTTAAAAAAGTTTTGCTTTTCAGTTGCAAAATCATTACTAAATGAACTAAAACAAAATATAAAAAATAAATAATACGGTGAAATGAACCTAAAAATTTAGTGGTGCATAAGTAGATTTTACTTTGCATCATTTAAATTAGCCAGTTCATTGCATAGTAATGTCAACCGTTCGCACATGTTAAATTTTAAAAAAAAGTTATAATATCCTAATATATGAACATTTTTATTTACATATGTAAAACCATATATTTACATTTAATAATACTACAGAAAATTCCACTATCATTTGCCTCACATATGGTCTAACAGTCAGTGGCGTAGCTAGCATGGGTGGCACCCGGGGCGGATATTGTGGTGTCACCCCAAAAATAAAAACTGTCAATAATAATAAAAAGCCGATAAACGTAATTTATAATTTTTTTTAATTAATACAAATGAGCATTATTATTATAAGCCCGCAAGTAATTTGTAACTAATTTTAATTTGCTGAAACTCCTCTCACACGAAGCCACTAATACGCAAATAGTCATAAATAACTTTAGTGCGACCATAAGATTCGGAAGAGATTCTGTAAAATCCCATTCTACGATGAATTTCAAAAAGTCTAGGTACACCCAGTTAGAAACTGTAACATTGGCCGCTTTTAAATGCCTCCTCACCCTTTGTATCTCTATGAGGAGTTCTGTTGCCAATACCGCATCATAAAAACCAGTAAATTTTGATACCGATAATTTTAACTCTTCACTGTTCGCTAAAAGCTAAGTGTTTGTCTGCACAACCTCGAACAATGAAGCTAAATCTTGAACTGACTTCAGTCTAGTTCGGAGTTCAACACTGAATCGGTCAAGACATTCCAACATGTCCTTTTTAAGTTGAGCTCTCAGTGTCAGTCCAACATCAGGTGCAAACTCACCACCCGTTCGTTTTTTGCGTTTTTATGACGAATTCGGCTTTCCATTGGAATGTCATAGTCCTCCGATTTTTTCGCAGCAAGATCTATTGCCTCTTCTACAATGTGGCTTCGTTATGAATTGACTCTATTTTTGTAGCTAATTGATCAATATTCAAGCCCGTGCTTTGCAATCCAATCTGAGCACAGATATTATTTCTCTTAGAATATCATTCCAAAACAAAAGATAGCAAAGAAACGAAAAATCACATGCTGCATTGTTAAGGTTCTGTGCAGCGCCTCTAGTGTCTACATTTTCTTGTTGATCACTTAACTTCTCAATTTCAGCCACAATCCCATCAAAGTTTTCGGCCAATACTTTTACTGCAGCATAATGAGCACTCCAATGCGCTGTTAAGAGTATTTTAACAGTTGCTTTGTTGTGTTTAGCAAGTACTTCCCAGCGGCTAGTTGAAGCAGAAAAACATGTAAAAATGGTGTCCTGATAAAATATCACACGAAAAAATCACACACGAAAGAATATCACGTCGAAAATATCATAGCGAAAAAATCACACTATACGAAAATATCACATAACTAAAATATCACATCACGAAAATATCACATCCAAAAATCACACGCAAGAAAATATCACACCCTAAAATCACACGCGAAAAAATATCACATACAAAAATCACACGCGAAAAAATATCACATCCGAAAAAATATCATGTAAAAAAAATTTTATTGTAAAAAAATATATTGTCCGTATATACAATATAAATTTTTTAAAGAATTCTGAGATAGCAATTTTACATATGATACCGTATTTGTCTTAGTAAAAACGTTTTCAACGACTTCACGTCATTACCCTATCAAACAAATCAATCTTATTTTATTGATTTTGGATCCCAAATTATTTAATCAATATTCATCTCAAATTTTAGATCGAAAACATTTATAGTTTACAAGATAGGACGGTAACAGACAGACACGCAGCAACCGGTGTATAAAAATAATACTAAAAATAAATTGATTGCGTGTTTTCACACTTATGTATACATGAGCAATTTTTCTTAACATTTTAATTCTCAGGATGGTAATTTGTAAAAATATTTGTCATCCTTTCTGCCAATATTCTGTACTTTATTTCACTGGATTCCTTTGCCTGAACACACTGCTTCATATAATAATAACCATGTTGTAGCGACATTTTCAATACCTGAGAATCCAAACAATTTCATATCGATGGTACACATTGCTGCAATCTCTAAATCTGTAATAATTATTCTAGGATTTGCATTGGATATTAATTCTAAAACTGCCATCAACATTTTACAGTAAGCATCATGTCTTATTTGGTAATAATGCTAATATACATGGCAATGCAACGCACCATATTATTAAAAAAATAAAAAATATTTCTGGAACCACTTTAAATGTTCCATCTGCAAGCCAACAATCATTAGTTACGAGCAAAACTGTCAAAATTGTATGAGCGAAACGAATTATTCTAGTATGATCACCAATTCCTGAATCATGGTATATATTATATAATATATACCACCATATGGTATATATTATATATTTCAAATATTAAAATATGAATGTCTCTCGGATTGGCTAGAGAACTCCCCTTTGTTTTACTTTTGGCGTACTGTTTTCAAGAGTTTTTACTTAATGTTGAGTTGATAGGGCTGTAACGTAAAGTTGTTGAAAACGTTTATCACTAAGTCAAATACGATATCAAATGACAGATTGGTAGCTTAGTTAGAGCACTTCAAAACATTTTATTGTATATACGGACATTGTGTTATATACAATAAAATTTTCTACGTGATATTTTGTGGGTGTGATTTTAGGATGTGATATTTTTTCGCGTGTGATTTTTGGATGTGATATTTTTTCTCGTGTGATTTTAGGATGTGATATTTTTTCGCGTGTGATTTTAGGATGTGATATTTTCGAAATGTGATATTTTCATGATGTGATATTTTCGTGGAGTGTGATTTTTTTCGCTGTGATATTTTCGACGTGATATTCTTTCATGTGTGATTTCTTCGTGTGATATTTTATCATAGAACCGTAAAAATGGCTTCCACTGACGAGTGTTGGCCGTATAAATTAATTGAATGATCTTTGCAGCCCACAAAAATTGCTTTGTTATTTTTTGCTTTAATAATAGCTTGCACTTCTCCATGTATACTACTCATAACAGCTGCATTATCATAACCTTTGGGAGCGACAATTCATAACATCTATACCATCATTTCCAAGATTTTTACACTGAAAAAAACATGTCCTATTTCCAATCGAAATGCAGTTGTCTCAACCTCACCGTGCGGGCAGATATGGCGAATCGAAATACGAGATTGATTCAACAACCGTACAATGATAAGCCGATGCAGTTGAGACAATCAGATGAAATATTTATGTGGAAATAAAATATAGTTCAATTAATCTCAAATACTTAAATTTTAAAATGAAAAATTCATGATATAAGGCCAAAGAAATATGTTTTCATGGAAATAGTTATTAACTTTATTCAACTACTGTTATATTGGATAGCACTTTATATTTTAATTACACCTCATTCTGTTATCAGGAAAATGTTACTGAGTACTGAGTAGTTGTCCCAATCACGGTGAAATTGTTTGTAAATATCTTTTCTTTGCATGAATAATAAACTGCCATCTTCGAGATGAGGTTATCATTACTTCAACTTTTTTTTCAGTGTAAGAATTTCATCGCTTAAATCAGCGGCTTTTTTCCACGTAAAGGAAAAAATCCAAGGAATACTTCCTTGATTTCCACTTTACTACAATCAATTTTCACATAACGAATCACTTCTGACATTTGATCAATATGTGAAATGTCAGGTGTGCTATCAAACATAATTCCAAAATATTTAACCGATTTAATTTCGTTGACCAGTTTAAACTTTACGTGGATCGCTAAAACATTTATGAACTCATTTTGTATATCTGGTGACAAATATGATACTTTTGGTGATTTACCATGCTCCAAATTCAAAATGTGTTCTTTTAACACATACTTTGACAATAGTTTGGTTAGTTCTAAGAAATTGCCTTTGTTTGAAGAACTTTGTCCTTCATCATGTCCATGAAATGCTGGGTTTTGTTTAGATAAAAACAAAGTTATATCCAATAATCTTGATAAAAGATGTTTCCACTTCTGTTTTTTATTGTATATTAATTGCAAGGCTGCGTCTCGTATCGTTTTATGAATTTTTAACCTCATTTTCAAAGTTTTCCACTTTTCAAAATTCTCCAGATGTTCATTTGAAGTTTCATGCTCGGTCACTTTGGGATTTAGTTTCCACCGCTTCTGATATCCAGTAGTAAATGTTGATTTTGTATTATTATTATTGGTGACAGCAAATACACGACAACAGAAGCAATACAGGACGCAAGTTATTATTTACAGGAGAATAAACAATCCATGGCGGTAGAATTTTTTCACCATTATTCATCATTTTATAAAACCATTCTTTAGAAAGATGGCGAACATCACCTTTTATGTCTAACCCATGTCTAGATACAGTAACAAACGACCCTTCTCTATTTTGAAAATGTTCACTTTCTTTTTTTATGATTTCAATGCGAACATTACCAGAGACGAGTATATTCCAATGTGATACATCTCTAAGTCCTGAAGTGATTCACCCATGCAAATACTGTCTTCGATAGTAGAAGCATTAGCGGCATTATCACTGTCATTTTCATTATTCCTTTCTAATTCGTCATCATAGGTTATCATTATTAATTCTGTATTGTTGCTGTTACTTTCCGAAGATAAGCCAATATTCTCTGAAACATTCGTTGCATCAACGTGATAATCAGTTTCTTTTGATGAACCTTGGATATCATCGGGTTTTGTAACATATTTATAGATTTGGTCGTTCTCTGCTGGAACCAACTTTTTCCTTAGAAATTATGAACTCCTCGTGGCATA
This sequence comes from Diogma glabrata, assembly GCA_963693315.1. Lineage (NCBI taxonomy): Eukaryota > Metazoa > Arthropoda > Insecta > Diptera > Cylindrotomidae > Diogma > Diogma glabrata. Next base: position 159,189,129 of record OY856186.1, read on the forward strand.
TTTATTTTTTGGGATATTTGCTAAATGAAATCTAAAAAAATATTTTTAATTATAGTATAGGTATCAGCAAAGCATTAGTTCTAAATATATTTGTAGGATACATAATAGGTACATAGTTCATAATAAGTACACTGTGTTAACGACTAAATCACAGTCACAATCAACCGAAACGTTGAACAGAGCGGATGTATAATCGAAAATAAAAATAAAAATATTGAAAATTAAAATCTTTAAATATTGAACATATTACAAGTATTAGTGCTTTGTGATTGTGAAAAAAAATTTATTACGATTAATAAAAAAAAAACCACAAATTTATTATTTTACTGAGTAGTTGATCCACTTAAACAGTATACAGTAATTGAAATACGTAAACTAGAAAAAACAAACGCTAAATGGAGACACGCCAGTCAAATAAATCTAAAACGAAACCAGTTGGGTTACTTATGAACCAAGTCATAAATGATGCTGAATATGAACCGTCATTGAAGGACATTTTTTTGTTGTTGAAAGAAGTTCATAACTCAATCGAGTTTTTTGCTGAAAAATACGATAAACTGCTAGAAAGAACCGAAAAAATTGAAAAAGAAAATAATGATCTAAAATCTGAAATCAATACTATCAACATCAAATTAGAAAACATTGAAAGAGAACATAACTATCATCAACAACAATTACTTGGAAAACACCTCACCATCCATGGTATTCCCATCAGCGAAAAAGAGAACGTTAGTGAAACAATAATCAAAACTGCGAGTATACTGAACATTAATTTAAAAGAAACGGATATATTAAACTCCAGAAGAATGGTCTCCCGGAACAACAGAAATCCACCAATTATAGTAGTGGAACTTGCCAATACTGAAATCAAGGAACTGCTAGTCGCGAAAGCAAAGCAAAATGGACCAATCTTACTAAAACAACTACAAGGCACATCAAAATCACCAACTCAACAAAAAATATTTATCAATGAATATTTATCGAAAACCACCAAATCACTGTATGATGAAACACGCAACCTAAAATCAAACTTTAGCATAAAATTTATCTGGGTAAAGAATGGAAGCGTGTTTATACGGATAAATGAAGACACGCCAATAGTGAAAATCTCTCACCATAGCGACCTCACAAAGTTAAAAACTTCTCTTCAAAGCAAAGCAAAATAGTATGTAAGTAATTATACCACACTATTGTTTAAAAAAAAAAATTGTTAAATGCATTCCAAAAACACAAGAAACTTATCTAACTACAACAAACACATTAATATCGAAATAGAACATATGGTAAACAAACAACACAACAACTTATTTGGCATTAACATTATGTACATAAATATAAGAAGCGTCAGAAATAAGTTGGATGACGTGGAACTGCTCATTCAAAATAACAAACCAATACATATCATTGTACTAACTGAAACATGGCTTTCGGACAACGAAACACATCTATACAATATACAAGACTATGAACACTTCTTTTGCACACGACCAACAAGAGCAGGAGGGGTATCGATATACATACATAATACATTGAATGCCAATATTATACACAACCACGAATTCGAAGGCAACAACATACTTGGACTACACATTTACAACGAATCTACAAACATAAATATATTCGGGATATATAAAGCACCAAACTTAGATTACAACATATTTTCTACCCAATTAAAAACACTATTACAGAATTTCAAAAATACAATTTACTTCGGTGACTTCAACATAAACCTCATTAATACAGACAAACTTACCACAGATTACGTAAATTCAGTATACACTAACGGACATATTATTTTAAATAAAATAGACCAGATAAATATAACAAGAAAAAGTAACCAAATAGGTACCATCATTGACCACGTTATAACTGACATTATCACAAATACATATGCACTGTATTTACATTTCGGACCACAGATACATACTTTTAAATATTGCAAACATAAAAAACGTAGACAAGGAGGAAAAAAGAATTATTCAATATATTGAATATGAAAAAATAGATAAAATAGAACTAACAAAAATAATTATGTCAACCGATACCGAAATGTTCATAAAAAATATACAAAATTGCATTAAACAACATACGACAGAAAGCCATAAGCCCGTTATCAAAAATCAAAAATTTATCAAACCTTGGATGAATCACAAAATTCTAAAGATAATTAAACAAAAAAACTTTTTTTATAAATTAAAACAAAAATATGAACAAAACGAGTATTACAACAAGCAATTTATATATTATAGAAATAAGGCAAACCAACAAATTAAACACCAAAAAGAGACATACTACACTAACAAATTTAACGAAAACTTGGATAATAGTAAAAAATTTTGGAGAACCACCAATGAGATACTTTTTAACAGATCGAACGACAAACAAAAAACAGCGATAACACTACAACAAGACAATACAATAATAGACAAACAAACCGAAGTAGCCGAGGTAATCAATGACCATTTTATCAAAATTTGCAGCCCCGCACACAACCACAGTCTAAATATCAGAAACCAACTGAAACAAACCCACACACCGTGCGCATCGCTAAGCTTATATAAGACAACGCCTACTGAAATAACACAGATAATAAAATCACTCAAGCGAAGTACAGCGAGTGGACATGACAAAATACCCATGACCTTTTTTAAAACGTTTGTAGATACGCTCAGCCCCAAGATATCCAAATTGATAAACGATATGTTTCAATCAGGGTCTTATCCAAATATCCATAAAATTGCCAGAATATCACCAATACATAAAACAGGTAGTAAACAAGATATAGACAACTATAGACCAATTTCTGTTTTAACATCATGTTCAAAAATTTTTGAAAAAGCAATACAAACGAGACTAAATCATTTCCTGACCGACAACAATATAATACATGAAAACCAATTTGGATTTGTGACAAGTTCAAGCACACTTACTGCATGCACACATTTAACAAACTTCATTGAAACTAACATTGATAAAGGAAATACAACAGCCTGTCTTTTTTTGGATGTTAGAAAAGCATTTGACACCGCGCAACATGATATCCTATTTGAAGACTTGCACGAAATTGGTATTAAAGAAGTCCCACTTAAACTACTTAAATCTTTTCACACAAACAGACAACAATTTACAGAAATAGGCTCGTGCAAAAGTAAAACAAAAACAACAAACCAGGGACTAGCTCAAGGATCCATGCTCTCAGCACCAGAATTCTCGATCTATATTAACGGCATATTCAACCTCAAACTTAATGGAAAACTCCAGATGTATGCTGATGACGCGGCAATTATGTACACGGCCTTAACAACAGAATCTATTCTCAGTCAGATACAAGATGACATTCAAACGATAGCCCATTTCCTCCAAGAAATTAAATTACAATTAAACATAGCCAAAAGCAATTACAGTAATCCCTCCGACTGCGCGGTAGTTCCGTTCCAGAGAAACAGCGCGCAATACAAAACCGCGCAATGTGAACCCTATTTTGTATGAAAATGGGGGGTTCGGTTCCAAATTTTGAAAAAAATTGAAAAAAAAATTAATTTAAAGTTATAATTAAACCAAAATGAATATAATATATTATACAGCCTGAAAAACATGTATTACTTCAACAACTCTTAAAAAAGAAAACACATTATAAGTTAACAGATAAATTAACATAAATAACATTTCAAAAAACAACTTAAATTTACAAAAATTATATCAATAATCAGAATTTGTTTAGAATATTCTACCTTTACTGGCTTGAAATTGAATTTGATCTATATTGAACGTTCCAGCCACACAGTTAAAAATAAACTGAATATGTAATGCAAATTGCTACATATATGGGTCATTCTTTTACAAACAGAACATCTTTCTGACCGACACATATTTGATTTGGCTGAAATTTTTAGGGCTTTTATATAGAAAAATTTCCAAATTCTCATTTCCCAAGAAAAGAAAGAAATACGTGCTCGAGAATTTTTTCGGCTTGGAAAATGGAGCGGTTCTAAATTTCGAGGATTTCGTGATTTTTGGCTTGAAGACTTATTTTCAAAGATTCATAACTTCGGTTCTGGTAATGATAGACATGTTTTTCTGTTTTATTTTAAAGCTAAAAGATGAACTTTAAAAAAAATTGTTATCTACAAAAATTATTAACAAATTCCTATGTGTAAACAGTTTAGCAATAAGTCAGACACTTTCTCTCTGACATCTGCAATTTTGCTCTCTCGTGTACGAGTAGCATTAGAAATAAATCAATTTATCGAGCGCGGAAAGATAAAAATTCCATAAATTTTTGTTGTTCCGCGCTGAATAAATTAATATATTTCTAACAGTAAAACTAATTTCTCCCTTAGTTAAAAACACGTTTTTCTTGAAAATTAAATGTAGAATACGTAGGGCAATCACTAAAAATCGATTTTAACATTTTATTTGTTTATAACAATAGAAATTTGCTAATAATTTTTATTGACTATATTTTTGTATTAAAATTCCATCTCTTAACTTTAAAATAAAATAAAACAAAAGCTTACTATCATTTATAGAACCGAAGTAATGAATTTTTGAAAATAAGTCGTCAAACGAAAAATCACGAAATTTAGATCGCCTCTATTTTCCAAAAAAAAAAATCCTCGAACACGTATATTTTTTTCGATATCATACCAGTAAAAAATTTTTAAGCCGAATCACAAATCCGTCGGTCAGATTTTGTTCAAATCTGTTCGATTCGTAAAAGAATGACCCATGTGGGAAATTTAATTTTTTTTTCATTTTAATTTTACGAAATTCACCTACATATTCTAAAAAAAAATTTTAAACGTCGCGCAGTGTGAAATTTTAATCGCGCAGTGCGAAAATTAGTATTGAAAACTCATCTCGCGCAGTGGAAATCGCGCAGTGAAAACCCGCGCAGTCGGAGGGATTACTGTACATAATATTCACCAAACACAAACCGATGGCTGAAGAAAACATCATCGATATAACATTAACGAATAGCATAATAAAACGGGTTAATAGCACAAAATATTTAGGACTGATAATAGATGATAAATTAAACTGGGCACAACACATCGATAAAATCAAAAATAAGGTAAGACCAATTATTTTTGCATTATATCGTTTGAAACCATACTTACACAAACAAGCACTCTGGAACATTTACAACGCACACATCATGACACACCTTTTATATCTGAACCCAATATGGAACAATGCTCCACAATATAAATTGAACGAACTGCAAGTTCTTCAAAACAAAGCTATCAAAATAATAAAAGGATACCCTAAGCTACAACCAACACGATCATTGTACACTCTAGACACTAAACTAATACCCATAGAAATAATCTGCAAATTACAAACCACAATACTTATATTTAAAATAAAAAACAAACTAATTAAACACAACTTTCAACTATCATACAGAACTGACACACATGCGCATGAGACACGACAAATGAATGATTTAAATCTTCCTCAGATAAGAACCAATACGGGACGTAATACACCTCTTTACAAAGGAATGAGTCTGTTCAACAAGTTACCAGAAATACTTAAAGATACCAAAACACTCGCACAATTCAAACAAAACGCACTGCAATATTACATGGAAACATACATACAACCAAACACATAATACATCAGTTTATGTTATTTGTTATATTAATTGAAAATTGCTATATTGAAATTGATTAAAATTTTTAATTGTTATGTTAAGATTACTATTTTAAGTTTATTACTTTAAGCTCTGTACAACATAATAATGAACGAATTTCAAAAACTATTATTTTTAAATTTAATTTAAGTTACTTACAAGATATCCTCTTTTGTAACTATACAAGAAATAAAAAAAAAATATAAAAAAAAAAAAAAAAAAAAAAAAAATACACCGCCAAGAAAATTAATTTATTTAAATTTCCTTGTAACAACTTATATTAAATAATATTTGATAAAATGGAATATACAAATCATAGCCTAATATTATAAGGAACTATTTAAAAAAATATAAGTATGAAATCCTAAAAGATATTTTATATGAAGAATTGAAACCAAAATTAAATATCCAATTAGAATCATGCTCAATAATTTACAAAATTGAATGTGATTTTTGTGAAAAATTTTACATCGGGAAAACCGGAAAATGTTTTAAAGACTGATTTAAGGAATACCTGCCTAAGAAGAAAAATAAACAAAATTTAAAGTTTATTTTTGCAAACCATTTACATAGGTAATAACAATAGCTACAACAAATTTAAAAAAAAAATTGAAGGCTTTACATTTATGTAGCCAAGGATCTTTAAAAGAATCACTTGATGAGTTTGAAATTTCCAAGGTATTTAAAACCCAACAAAATGTACTTTTAAATGATAAACTTTCATTTAATTCAAATATATAAATATATAAAATTGAAAACAAACAGTATGAGTATGTATCAACCTACAAAAATTTGCAAAACTGCAGTAATTGCATAACTGCCATTTTATTCCACAGTAATTATTTATGTGTCCATTTAAAAACGATCTATTTCAATTTATTCTTTGAGTTTCAAGATAAAGGAAAAAAAATTATTTTGAGATCATTTACAAACACGGTAATTTGATTGTTTGTTAGTTTCCTTAGGTGTTTGCAATTAATTTGTTTGAAATGTAAAACATATATTAGGTAGTAAGGTTAAGCGGATATTTTAGAAATAATTTTGGAATAGAGACATTGTAACTCAAGGGTGCCACCCTATCGACAAAGGGTGCCACATTATCGACGAAAACCACTTTTCCTATACATTATTCAGCATATGTGTTTTCAGGTCATTAAATAATCATGCTTGCATACTAAATAATATATCGTAAAAAACGGTCAATATGGTATGTATAGGAATATTCAAAGCTATTGAGTAATTGTGGTGATGGGATTCAATGCTCAACATGTTGATTCGATTAATATTGTTAAAATTTTATTTCACGTAATAACTCAAAAATTTTAAAAAGTAGAATAGATTCTTTTTGAACCAATAACACATTTATAGGACACATTTATATGTTATCACAATTAATAAATTAAAATTATATGGATAACCTGGTTAAAATGGTTTCTAAGTGATTTATCGTTGAAAACATGTGATGGTTTGTTTAAGTTTTTTACGTTCGGGTGTCACCCCAAAACGGTTTCGAAGTGATTTATCGTTGAAAACATTGTGATGGTTTGTTTAAGTTGTTTACGTTCGGGTGTCACCCCAAAACGGTTTTGAAGTGATTTATCGTTGAAAACATTGTGATGGTTTGTTTATGTTTTTTACGTTCGGGTGTCACCCTAAAACGGTTTCGAAGTGATTTATCATTGAAAACATTGTGATGGTTTGTTTAAGTTGTTTACGTTCGGGTGTCACCCCAAAACGGTTTCGAAGTGGTTTATCGTTGAAAACATTGTGATGGTTTGTTTAAGTTTTTAACGTTCGGGTGTCACCCCAAAACGGTTTCGAAGTGATTTATCATTGAAAACATTGTGATGGTTTGTTTAAGTTGTTTACGTTCGGGTGTCACCCCAAAACGGTTTCGAAGTGAATTATCGTTGAAAACATTGTGATGGTTTGTTTAAGTTTTTTACGTTCGGGTGTCACCCCAAAACGGTTTCGAAGTGATTTATCATTGAAAACATTGTGATGGTTTGTTTAAGTTGTTTACGTTCGGGTGTCACCCCAAAACGGTTTTGAAGTGAATTATCGTTGAAAACATTGTGATGGTTTGTTTAAGTTTTTTACGTTCGGGTGTCACCCCAAAGCGGGTGACACCCGGGGCGGACCGCCCCCCCCCCCCGCCCCCCCCTAGCTACGCCTCTGCTAACAGTTTTCAGACTTGAGTTTTAAAATCACACTTCAGTTTTGCATTCAATGTTATCTTAAAAAAAAGTCCAAGCGGCACGTATATCCGCTAGAAATAGGTAGATTTCGAGATCAGACAGTTTTGTGTGCCAGTAGAATCTGATGTATCAGATTAGTTTAAACAAAACAAACTAATTTAAAACAGATATCGAACAAATTTTAAAAAGAAAATTAGCTACCTACAAGCAAAATTATATCTATCCAATTTTGCAACAAACAAATATCAAATCTACCACAGAACATGTGTGTAATAATTTATGACACAAACCTACTCTATATCATATGTCGTGCAATTACTGCAAAATATCAAAATAGTTTATTTCTAAGAAAAAAAAATTAATTTCTTCTATTCAAATCTTTTATTTTTTGACTGTTATAAGGTTGACATTGACTGTTATAAGGTTTTTGGAAATTATAGTTGGGGATTGTTGCAAACTTTTTTGTTGAAGCAAACAAGTCAAAAACCTCTAACTGCAGAGGTTTATATTTATAAGAAACGGATTAAAATGTTTCCATAGATTCTAAATTTATGAAGATTTTAAAAATATTAGTATCCAAACGGCCGTTATAACGGATTAAAAAAAACACTTTTTTTTCTAGTATAAAGCCTATAGTTCCTTAACCATGTGTCAGATTTTTCTGATTTACGAATTTTTTCAAGATATTAATAAAACACACATTTTTAAGAAAGGTTTTTTGATCTGGCTCTACAAATGCAACCATGAGAGCGCCGGTTGATTCAAACGCATTTTGTGTTTTACAAGCTTTTTTGTTGGAGCCGTTCACTCAGAAACCTCCAACTGCAGAGGTCTTTTTTTTGAAAGAAACTGATTAAAAAGGTTTCAAAGATTCTAAATTTATGAAGTTTTTAAAAATATTAGAATCCAAACGGCCGTTATAACGGATGTAAAAAAGAGAGTTTTTTTCTAGTATAAAGCCTCTAGTTTCTTAACCATGAGTTGGATTGGGCTGATTTACGAACTTGTCCAAGATATTAACAAAACGCACATTTTTACAAAAGGTTTTTTGATCTGGCCTTTTAAATGCGACCGTGAGAGTGCCGGTTGTTTCAAAAAAAAAAATTTTTTTTGCGTACTTTTTTGTTGGAGCCGCTCACTAAGGAACCTCTAACTGCAGAGGTCTAGTTTTGAAACAAATTGATTAAAAAGATTCCAAAGATTTTAAATTTGTTAAGTTTTTTGAAATATTAGTATCCAAACGGCCGTTATAACGGTTTTAAAAAATCAATTTTTTTCAGAAAAAAGCCTCTAGTTTCTTAACCACGTGTCGGATTTTGCTGATTCACGAACTTGTCCAAGATATTATTAAAACACACAAGTACAGAAAATTTTTTTGATCTACCTCAACAAATGCGACCGTGAGAGTGCCGGTCGTTTTCGTTATATCTCATATCGTTTATATATATATAAATTTTTTTTTTTTTTGTTTTTTTGTCTCCGCTTATCATATATAGTCGTTTGGCACAAAAATTTTTCCGAAATTCCGAGATGAAGCCCATTGCAATAGGTAGATTTTTATATGAAATCTACCTAAAAATCACAACATTAATTAACTTAGCTAGTTTTGTAATATAAAACACGCATAGTTTAAACTAAACATAGCCTATTTTGAACAAATTAACCAAAAACAGGGTAGTTATTACTTAAACGCTTTAAACTAGCTTAAGTTTAACTTTATTTTTTTCAGTGTAATGACATTTGTATAAACAATTGCTGTCTTACTTTTTGAGTTTTTTTAAGAAAATTTGATGTTATTTTCATTAATCAAACGCATAAGAACTTGATGAAACTTTTGAATTAAAATGAGCTGCAAACGCATCCGAGTTTATTTGAATTTGGAAAATATGCTATTTTGAATTAGCTATTTTCAAAATTTGGCAAAGGAGTCGGGGAGGATGTCTGTGGTTCGTTGAACAAATGTTTTTTTTAGACTTCAATAACACTCAGTCCTGACATTTAATTTTGTTGGAAGGTAGAGCATAAGGTTTTTGTAATGTTTATAGTAGTTTTGCAACTTGTCACTTTCGGTTAAAAAACTTTATCTTATTCTTATAAATATATCACAACAACAGCCAAGTGTTTTTGCCGAATGTTTGGTAAAACTTTTTAGTTAACATGAGATAGAACAAATTTGCTTTTTTTTTTTTTTTTTTTTTTTTTATTGGAAGTTAGGTATGTTTAGTGTTAATATAATTAAATATACATTAACGTCTCTGAATATCCGAAGATACCATGCCAACTAGGGATTATAATCAATTGAGAATTAAGTTTCTTTTAAAAATTTATGAACGCCGACTTTGAACTTTTGCGGGTTAAAGTTATCAGGGAAAACCCACGAAGGTAATGAATTCCAGAGATGGGAGACTCTGTTGAAAAAGTCGCGCTGGAAGGCTACAGTTCTACATCTAATTATTTGAACCGTAAAAGGATGGGCCGCTACCGATGCTCTGGTATGACGTGATAGGTTTGCAGACTTAGGCAAAATCGATTTGATCTCTTCAGAAACCCGTTCATCCATGAAATATTTGTAGAAAATCGTCAAATCAGCAACATTTCTTCTATGCTGCAAGGAATCAAGGTCATTAGTAAGATTTGAGTTACCAATCAATTTAACTGCTCTCCGCTGTACAGAATCAAGACACTTCAAACTACATAAGTATGCTCCACCCCATATGTGAGAACAATATTCCATACAGGGACGTATAAAAGATTTGTATATTAAAAGAAGCTGTTCGCTACTGAAAAACTTACGACATCGTCCCAAAAACCCCAATTTTTGAACAGCGCTTTTTGCTAGGGTAAAAATATGAGAATTCCATTTCATATTATTTTCAACCTCAACTCCTAGAAGTTTCACGGACTCTTTCTCTATCAAAACGTTGGAATCAAACTTCAATGGAAAAGGGTTAGGTGTTGATAATCTTGAAAAATGGCAAACATGTGTTTTGGACGTATTGAATTCAACACTGTTAGTAACACCCCAATCAAAGATAGTTTTAAGATCAACGTTTAATGAATCTATCAAATTTGATCTACAGTTATTAAGCGCTAAAGGCGAATACGATCTAGGTGCAACATGAGATGCATGAAGAGTGCTATCATCAGCAAAACTGTGGATAGGATTAATTGTTGAAACCAACAAGTCATTAATATAGATAAGAAAAAGAGTTGGGGACAAAGCGGAACCTTGAGGAACGCCTGCATTAGTCGAAAATACATCCGATGAAATACCGTCAACATTGACTCGAAATTTTCGCTCAGATATAAAGCTTTGTATCCAGGAAATTAGTGGCTCATCTAAACCATAACATCTCAACTTGCATATAAGATTTTTGTGCCAAACTTTGTCAAATGCTTTGGAAATATCAAGAGCAACACCGAAAGTCTCACCAAAGTTTTCAAGGGATCTGTTCCAAAGATGAGTAACAAACGAAAGCAAATCTCCTGTTGCTCTTCCTTTTCGGAAGCCGTATTGTCTTTCATTAAGTAATTTGGAAGACTCTAAGAAGCTCATTAAATTAAAATTTATATATTTCTCAAAAACTTTAGACACTACTGACAAAGTTGAAATGGGTCTGTAATTAGATGGGTCAGTTTTGCTACCCTTTTTTGCTACTGGCTGTACACTAGCAATTTTCCATATTACAGGAAAAATCCCTTTCTTATAAGACAAATAAAATATTTTAGTGAGGATAGGTGCTAGCTCCCTAGCAAACGTTTTAAGTATAATTGGAGGAATATTATCAGGCCCAGATGCCTTGTTGGTATTAATTTGTAAAAGCATTTTTCGAATAATGTTTTTACGAAAAATTATTCGCTTCATTTTGAGCGATGCTTTAGGAATAGGTCTAGGTTGGAAATTGGGTTCGACTAAGGTAGAATTTATAGAAAAAATATGTCCTAGCAAATTAGCCTTTTCTTTTGGGTCAATCTCTCTATCAACTCTGGGTCAATATCTCTATCAATAAGAGGAGGAAGAGAAGATTTACAGAAATTGCCTTGGATAGTCTTAGCGGCTTTAAAGAAGTTACGCGATCCAGTTGGGTGCTCAGCAAATTTAGAAGCTTTTTTCAAATTAAATAGATTTTTCTCTCCATCTATTAGTTTCCTACATAAATTCCTCTCTTTTCGATACTCTCTAAGGTTTTCATCAGTTTTGTTTTGGAAAAACTTTCGAAAAGCCTTTTTTTTAGCTTTAATTGCTTTTTTGCATTTACTCGAAAACCATAGGTCAACCTTCGGAATGATCAATTTATTAGGAATAAATCTACGCATGCCTTCACCAATAATTTTAGAAAAATTAATAGCAGCAATGTTTGGATCTTGGCCAGTAAGACAACTATGTTTCCAAGGAAAGCGTTTGAAGAAGATTTTAAGTCCTTGCCAATCCGCCGCTTTGTAATCCCAAACAAGACGGGGATTCACTTTAAATTGTTTAGGAATTTGTATATTTAATTTAGTGGAGATCAAATTATGATCTGACCCACCTAAAGGCTCTGATACTTTAAATTGTACTAAGCATGGATCATTTGTCAAAAATAAGTCAAGTAAGTTGCTACTTTGTCCAGGAATGTCAGGAACTCTGGTAGGCTGGTCTATTATCTGAGTGAAATTATGATAAAGAGCAAAGAGCTCAGCCTGTTTACCTATCTCATCAGTAGAGGAGCTGTGTATGAGCCATCCTTTATTATGAACATTAAAGTCCCCTAGAAGAATAAACTTAGCATTAGGATACTGAGGTGTCTTGTATATAGTGGTCGCCGTTCATCAAACAAATGCTGACCTTTTATCTTACCATAAGGTTAGGTTGTTGTGTTGGAGATAATTTTTTATATTGATCATTTTAATGATATCTTCACCTTTCAATACCTTCTGAATCGGTCTAGACAACTTATTTTAGTTTGCAGTTTGAGTGTTAGTACGCTATTAAATTAAAATATGATTAAACACTGCACGTACACATTCAAATTCTATTTAAAAAATTATTACAATTGATGTGTCGTATAATAAATAAATCTTAATTTTGCGTATTTAAGGCTTTAAAAACCCTTATTGAGCTAATTAATATTCACTTTTTGTTGACTTTTTTTCAAATTTGTTTTAATATTTATTTTGTACTTTTTCGTTTTTTATTTGTATTTATTGCAGTTAAATTATATCGTACATTTTTTATGTTTGGTACTTAGTATACCTTATCCAGTAACTGGTTAGTTTTTAATCTTACGGTAAGTTCTTGGCGTGGCCCCTATGGTCACACCCCAACCCCACTAGTTAAGTTTAAAATTTGTTATCAAAATTGTAATAGTTTATGTATATTTATTCAGTGTTATGTTAGGTACCAACCGGGTAGGGTCTCAGTAAAGGACCAAAATATTTACAATAAAAACAAGTAATTCATGATCAATTGCTTGGTTTTTGTTCGGAAAGTATCTATGATTACCCATAAACGGGTACCCGGGTAGTTATTTCCGTATACTCGTGTGTGTATCGGTAATTTCCGTGTACCCGTGTAATGTTTCCGTCATCCCTGTACCCGTATATGTATCGATAATTTCCGTGTCCCCGTGAATGTATCGGGAATTTGCGTTTACCCGTGTACCCGTGTACCGGTTTATGATTAATCTAGATACTTTATTTTGTGTGTCATTTTAAATAGAACGGTAATCACTTACTAAAGTGTAATATATCGATAGTACCAAAAACTCGTTATTTGGAACAACTAAAACCGGTGTTTCGTTAAAAATAATCTGGTATGCCGAGATTTCGGTATTCGGTATACCGATATCACAAGCCCTACTCCAGATTTTTTCATAGTTTCAGTTTTCTATTTTGTTACTGTTCCTAGCTTGGGTTTAAGCACTTAATCAAACAAAGTTTCATTTCGGTCAGTCTAAAAAACAAGGTACAATACATTTTGCACTGGCACCTTTCTTTGCCAGAAAGTCCTGTGTGACCTACACAAGGGTGACATAGTTGGATTCTGCAATCCTTTGTAGATTTTTGTAACATTCTCATACCAGTTTCAAACTGAAAGCGGGTTGAATTCAGAGTCAATAGCGCCGCCTGACTGCCAGATACAATGTATATATCGGTGTTGCTGCATTTCCTTTCAATACACTGAATAGCACAGAAGTTGATGCAAAAGGTTCGGTTTGAAATACTGATGAGGTGTCCAGTGCTAATGTTCATTTAGTTTCGGGACCAAATGCCCATGTACCAGTAGCTTAGTTGATTCGGCAGCCGTCCGTGTACCAGACGCTGCCATTAAATGGTTGTGTTCGTAAGTAGCTCTCAATACCTCTATTTTGACAATAAATTGTCATGTTAATATTTTAGATACTTCTTTTTTAGTTTATTTTCCACCTGACGCCATGTGTTATAACTTTAAGTATTTAATTAGACTTGTTTAATTAATCCGTTGAGATATTATGTACGCTGAAAAAAATTGAAGTAATGACTTAATCTCATCTCGAAGTTGACAGTTCATCATGCAAAAAATATATGCAAACAATTTGACCGTGATTGTGGCAAGTACACGTTAATATTTTCCTGACAACAGAATGAGGTTTATTTAAAATATAAAGTACTGTATCCAATATAACAGCAGTTGAATAAAGTTAATAACTATTTCGATTAAAAATATTTTTTTTCACCTTAAATCATGAATTTTTCATTATAAAATTGAAGTATTTGAAATCAATTGAACTGTATTTTATTTTTACGTAAATATTACGTGTAATTGTCTCAACTACATCGTTTTATAACTGTACATTTGTTGAAACAATTTTGTAGTTCTATTCGCCATATCTGCCCGTACGGTGAGGTTGAGACAACTGCATTTCGATTGGAAATAGAACATGTTCTTTTCAGTGTATAGCAAAGTAATTTATTGCGCACTTTTTACATGTATAACAAACTTAAGAATTAGACCAAAACCGTCTTTATTTACAAGGCTAGATTTACATTTATATGTTACAGAGTTAGTTTACATCGTAATTAGCTCTAACAATATTACACACAGTTCGCATCTTAAACCCTAATTTAAATTCGGCAATAAAAGATGTAAAGCTAAGGTTCAACATGCAATCTGTGGACTGCACTGAAAAAAAATTGAAGTAATGTCAACCTCATTTCGAAGTTGGCAGTTTATTATTCAAACAAAAAAATATTTGCAAACAATTTCACCATGATTGAGACAACTACATGAAAATATTTTCCTGACAACGCCATGACGTTTATTTAAAATATAAAGTATTAAATCCAATATAACCGTAGTTGACCAAAGATAATAACTATTTCCATGAAAAAAATTTTTGTTGGCTTTATATCATGAATTTTTCATTTTAAAATTGAAGTATTTGAGATAAATTGAACTATATCTTATTTTCACATAAATATTACGTGTGATTGTCTCAACTACATCGCGGTTCTATAATTGTAGAGTTGTTGAAACAATTTTCTAGTTCTATTCGCTATATCTAAATTCGCTATATCTGCCCCCGCGGTAAGGTTGAGACAACTGCATTTCGATTAGAAATAGAACATGTTTTTTTCAGTGTGTGAATGTTACTATTAATGAATAATAACACCATTCACTGTTCGCATGTTAAAATCCTGCTCTACTCCCTCAAATTGCAAAATTTTAAGCAAAACATAAAGTTTTTAATTAGAAAGCCTTATATTTCAAAAGAGTAGCTATTTTTAGTTTATTGATCTCACGTCGGTACGCTTATCTTGTAAAATAATATTTATTAACATTATCTTAGTAAATATCCAAACGAAAAAGATGACGTCTTTGTTGGAATATCCTGCTCAAGTGATAATGATCTTTTTGTAGCAAGAAGTTATACTTAATTCATAATCTACACCCATAAAGTATAATATTAATGTTAGCTTGTCAAATCTTATAAGAAACACATTATTTTTAAAACTAGTTTCAATTGATTACTATACTCAACATAGTTTTTTTGGAAACTTAACAATACATAAAATTTTTAATAGAATCTAAAAATTTACGATATCGTTTAAATTTACGAAAATAATCTAATTGACTTAGTCGACTAAACACGCGACACGATGCGTTGAACGTATCCACTATCCAAACACGACGGTTCAACACTTAACATTAAATTAAAAGTTCATAGTTTTTGTTAACAATAACCTATTATTATCTCAACAAACATACAAACAATTCATAATTACTCTAATTATATATAACAGTTAATTCATTTTAGCAATTGATCTTGTACAAACAACAAAAATTAACCAAAAAAAAAACAATATTCAATCGAAAACTAATTAAATTTAGTTTCCTAGTATCAACGCGGTTCGTTCGGCATTGACTATATGTAATTCAAGTTCAATTTCAAATTTAAAATTAATAAAAAAATTAATGAAAAAAACGAAAACATTTATAATTTTAATGTTTCCACAAAAGTTATTTGTTTTGTTTTGTTATAAATTGTATAATTTTTTTTTCATATTTTGTAATATGTATAAAAAGAAATACGCGTATTTACTAATATTGAAAGAAAGTTAATGTTGGCTTTCTTGTGAATAGAAACAGAAACAGCAAGAAAATAAAGCTATTACGAGGAAATTATGTAATTTCTATCTGAAAAGAAATGATATAGTTGTTCGATTTAATGAAATGTTAGATTTTATTGTGAGATAATATAAAATGCTAATGGATTAGATTACATAGTAAAAGTGAATTAAAATAGTATTAAATAATATTGGGAAGAAAATGTTAGAAGATGCAATGCAATGCAGTGATTGAAATACTTTTATTTGACTGAGAGTTATAATAATGTTTGTCACGATTTACTATGAAATATTTTATGCACGCATTTGTTAATTTGAAAGTTTTTTCTTAATCGTGATCTACGGGTATAAAAAGCCGGGGACTCTTGTCGAGCTAACATGAGATCATATCACTTTCAATAGCAGTAAGATATCACTCGACAAGGTCATATCTTAGAGTACTGCCGGACGGGCTTTATTCAGCAACGGTAGGATTGTATTGTTGGTATTGTTGGCTTGGTATTGTTGCGCCTATTTTGCTCAATGAAATCGACTTTCGTATAACTCTGTTTGAGGAGAAGTATTCCACTGGATTATTGGCAACAACATTTTAGTGTTTTTACAATTTTTGTAGGAAGCACATAACATTCGTTTGTGAAGTAATTTTGATGACACTTTGAATAAAGATGAAAATATTGTTATAAACTTCGTCCAGAATGGGTTAATTTAGTTACTCATAAATAACCAACACATTCTGCATGAATGTTTTCCACATTCAGACTATGGCAAAGATGAATTAAAAGTTAACTACTTTTAACTAATACATTTTGCATAAATGCAAATTAAATTTCGCTAATACAAATGTTTACATTAATGAAAGTAGGTGTGGCCTATTCTTGATGTACGTACTACGTAATATTGATTTCTAGAAACTACAGTGAGTTACCAGAAGTGTCTGCTTATTTGTTTTTGGATATAAATAAGCGAACAAAATATCAGATAATCAGTTTTTAATTTTGCAATTAAAAGTGTTTTACAAATATTCGCAAGTATAAGGAATAATCGGGTGGTACTTGAGCCTGGGTACTAATAGTGAAAGAATTTGAACCTAGTGGAATAGTAAATACAGATTTTACGATTCCTACTCTCATTGATTCAAATTGTGGAAAAGCGGTGAAATTTATCGTACACAAATTGGAGACCCTAGATTTTATTGTAATTAAAATCGGAAGCTGCTGTAATTTGTTGATAAATAAAGTATGAGATTCTGTTAACTAAAGATCTGTCTTTTTACTGTCGTGTTTGCTCAATAATCGAAAAGAACCAACGCAGAGTCGTTACAATATGTATGATTTTGATTGATTGATTAGATTTTGAGTGATATTGAACAAAGTGGTGGGAGATCCTCCGAGCCCCTGTTTTTTAGAAATCTCAATAACATCTGTAGGTACCTAATAATAGAATTGGATGAATCTTGGATTCAGAACAGGTTTTTCACTTCGGGAAACATTGTTTAGGCATGTTTTCTCATTTGTTTCCATATCTTTATTTACACTACAGTCGACAATAATGAAGTGATTGAAGTGCATAATACTTGAAAAGGTTTCAATTAGTGTGAGAAGATAATGATTAACTTTTGGAAGACATTGATCATAGTGGCATGAGGTTCATCGTACAACTACTGACTTCTCTCACTTTGTTTTTAAACTTTGTTGGGAGCAGATTTCGTTCATTAATCAATTTTTATAAAACTTTGACAAAAGATGGAGTATTGAATGACAAAGAACTGATTAGTTTTTGGACGATATAGGGATAAGAGGTGAGGGGCCTCACGAGCACCTCTTTATTTGAAACTTCAATAACAACTGTTCCTGCAGATAATCCATTTTGATTAATCTTGTGAAATACTAAATATGCTTATAGAGTATGATTTGTAACAGTTCTGCATTTTCACTTTTGGATTGTTACTTACGGTAAAAATTTTTTTTACTCTTCGTACATCAGAATTTTTGTCTGTTGCCACTGTTAATTGCTTATAAATTTACATGACCAGCTAGTAGACGACTAGCTTTGATACGAAGCATGTTGATTTCAGGTCAAAACGTGATACATGTTTTTTTCTCAATTAATGTAATGCAATGATCGATAACACTGTTGTAGGGAATCCTTGTGCTAATATCTGTTTTATTCTACAACGTTATACCCCTTCACTAATGCTGTCGTTGGTTCATTGGATTTATGCATAGTTAAATGGCAACCCTGGCATGTAAAATCTACCTCAAGTTTTTCCAACAAGTGTTTGTGCATACGAAAAACTTTATTACCTTGGTCCGTACTGTATTTCAGATGAGTTTCAGATCAGTTTTCTAGTCAGGATCACACTTGTTAGGCATCAAATTTCATTGACTTCATATGAGCCCGTCGTGTTAAATATAAGATGTTCAATTCGATTTTTTTTATTGAATATATAAAGTTATTTATTGATCGACAGTTCAACACACAACTTGCAATTTTTCTATAAACTGTTAATCATCAGCGTAGCATACATTATTAAAACCAGAGAACTTCTGCATAGTTAATATTCATTCAGCAACTATAAATTAAGGGAATGGAGAAATTAACAATGTATCCAAGAGACAGCCTTAAAATACCATGACAATCACCCATTGTCATGGCATTTTACATAGTATTTTACATTCACATCTAATCTATCTATTGTTTTCCGACTTCACTGAATATTGACAAACCACACAATAGTTTCCATATTTCCAAAAATAGACACGTGCCTTCTTACAGCTTACAGTGCTCTCAATTTCTATCAAAATTATATGTAGCGATTACGATGCTGCTTCTTTTTTATTTTTTTTTTTTTAATAAAATGTGTTGTGTAATAGGGTTTAGAATATGTGTCACAACAACACATAAATACTTTTTGAGACCTAGGTCTAGACATGGGTCCCACAACAACTGGCGTTCTAAGGTGTAGATTAACGCTTTTTTTAAACATCTGCGGGTTGAAGCCACCTGAGACTAAGTGTTCCGGCAAACTATTCCATTTGTACGCAGTTCGGACAAAGAAGTCTCTCTGCGATCTACCAGTATGACAGCGTGGGATCTTTACCGTTTCACTGGTTGCGGTAGCCGATTGCCGAGTGGAACGGGGGTAAGAATAAGTTTGAGGCATGATGCCGCTGATTTCATCTGAGCACTGCTGATGACGATATTTGTAAAAAACAACGAGGTCAGCAACAGTGCGACGATATTGTAGGGAATCAAGTGTTGATGTCAAAGTTCGATCACCTACAATTCGTATAGCTCGCTTTTGAACAGAGTCCAAGAGGGCCAAGATGGAAACAGAGGCAGCACCCCAAACTTGACAGCAGTACTCCATACAGGGACGAATATAGGACTTATAAACATGGAGCAATTGGTATGGAGTGAAAAATTTTTTGCATCTATTTAGGAGGCCGAGTTTTTTAGACGCGCTTTTTGCCATCGCCATTACATGATCGTTCCAGAGTAGGTCATTTGAAACTGTGACACCCAATAAACGAATGTTTTTACATTCACCTATTGGTTCATGACACATACTAAATAAAATATCTTTGGGGAACTCGGTCTTTAATCTGGAAACAATCAACAGCTGTGTTTTGGTGGAGTTGAAATTGACAAGGTTTTGGTCACCCCAGTCGGCGACTTTATTCAGGTCTTTGTTCACGTTTATGGCAGCGTCTCTCCGGGCAGGATTAATTTGTTCGTGCGTTTTACCTTTTGAAGGAAGGGGCTCGAACGACTTGTGCAGAGTACTATCATCTGCAAAACTATTTATTGGGTTACTGGTGATTTTCAACAATTCGTTGATATAAATCAAAAATAGGGTTGGGGACAATACTGAGCCTTGGGGTACACCAGCGTTAATTAGTTTAGACTCAGAAGAAAATCCGTCTAAGGTTACCGAAATGTATCGGTTGGATAGAAAATTTTGAATCAGCTTCACAACATTGGGATGAAAACCGTACGCAACGAGCTTGTTGATTAAGTTGGCATGCCAGACTCGATCGAATGCCTTGGAGATGTCTAAAGCGATAACGTATGTTTCACCACCTTTATAAAGTATGCTGTTCCAACAATGCGCTACATAGTTTAATAGATCGGTAGTTGATCTTTTGTTTCGAAAACCGTATTGGCTGTCGGATATTAAATGATTTTCTTCCAGAAATTTTGAAATATGTGTATTAATATAATGCTCATAGATTTTGGATAGGACCGATAGTAAAGCTATATGCCTATAATTTGAGATATCGGATTTTGGTCCCTTTTTGGGGACGGGCTGGACATTTGCCAACTTCCAGCACGAGAGAAATATACCAGATTTGTAGGATTGGTAGAATATTTTAGTTAAAGTTGGTGCAAGTTCTTTGGAAAAGGTTTTCAAAATAATGGGTTGAATATTGTCCATTCCTGATGCTTTGTTGATGTTTAACCCCTTTAAAAGTTTATAGCGACTATTTTGGGTTTGAAGTTAAGTTCATTCATATTAACTCCTGAAGACTGGATTTGGGGCATTTCTTTAGGAGTTTCCAAAACAGTGGAGTTCAGAGCAAAGCGTTCAGCGAACAAGTTAGCTTTTCTTGCGGGATCATTGACGATTAAATCACCATCAATAATAGGGGGAATAGAAAATTTTGTACCAGAATTTAAAGAATTAATGGCACTGTAGAAACTCTTGTCAGAAACAGACATAGACGTAAGTTTTGAGGCTTTCGCTCTGTCAATTTCAGACTTTTTGTTTGAGATAATCTGGTTAGATATTTTGTTGGCCTTTAGATATTGGGATCGATTAGTGGGAGTTTTGTTATGAATCCAAATATTAAATGATCTACGTTTGTTTCTAAGTGCCGTTTTGGCAGCTTTCGAATACAAGTATTTTTGTTTGGGTTTTACTATGGAGAAAGGGACAAATTTATTGATAGCAAATGGTATGGTTTCTGTAAAGTTTTGGGCAGAAACATTTACATTGTCAGTGTAAAAACAATGACGGTCGAAAGGGAAACCATGGAAAAATTTTTGAAGACCACTCTTATCCATTTTCGAGTAGTGAAATATTTTACGGGGTTTGGGAGCTTTAGTTTTAAGTAAATCAGTTTTGATAACTGATGAGATTAAATAATGATCAGAATTTCCAATACTATCTTTCGCGACATCGACACTCGTAATATCTGGCATTGTGGTAAGATAGAGATCTAAAAGAAAACTATTATCACCGCCATTACGGGGAGTGAAAGTCGGGCTTTTAACAATTTGGAATAGGGCCTGAGACGCGGCAAAAATTTCTGCCAGTTTTTCACTATTGTCAACATCGTCGGTCGATTTGGAGAATTCCAACCATGATTTGTTGTGGACGTTGAAGTCACCGGTAACGATAACTTCACAATTAGGAGACTTTGCTCTAATCTCGTCCATAATTTTTGTCAGTATATTAAAAAAGTTTGGGTTACGTTTGTTGAGGGACCGGTATAAAGCTATTGTAAAAAAAGTCATTTCTGGAAGACAAATCTTTAAAACCATTGTATTGAAGCCATCACCGTGTAGTTCAAAATTTGGAAAGCGCGTGTACGCAACACTCTCATGAATGAATGCGCATACGCCCTGATGGAGTTTGAAAGCTGATTCGAGCCTATATTTGGAATTAAGCGATTCTATAAAGAGAAAATTTTCAGAAACTTGTGTTTCTGTAAGGAATAGAATGTTCGTTTTGTCGTGCTCAAGATGATGTTGCACGTGGTCATGGTTAGCGTTCAATCCGCAGATGTTTTGAACATGTATTTTAAAACTTTTTATTGATTCATATATGTTTTGTCCCTGCAAATTCCGTAGACGTGCCGCTTTATGGGCGGGTGGATTGCGCAAATTTGCTTTACCACTTGCAGACTTATTTTTTTTCGGTTGTACTGCCATATATATATCAAAATGTTTATTTTATTTTTTTATGTTTTATTTTAAAATGCATAACTAAGTAAAAAATCCTATCATACTACAAAATATGACATATGCCAATATTTCATGATAAGATGAAGAAATAATAACAAAATAATAAGTGAAAAAGAAATAGTGAGAAATTTGCAGAAAACAAAACAAAACTAAATGCCAATAATCCAGCTGATGCAGCGCACCCCAGATGCACCGCCCACCACCTCAATCGAGGCACAAAGCCCACACATAACTACGTGTTGGTCCGATTCTTCGGAAGAGCTAATGAGCGGTACCGCTACGGAACGCTGCCCAGCTAAGACTGGAAGTGCTGCCGTTGACTAATTAAAGTTCGTCCGCCAGCACCCTACGATATCATCTTGGCTAATGACATCTCCTGCCATTGCCAGTGGTATGTGATATCTCACGCTAACTCATATGTCAATGGCAGGGACTGGAGTACGCAGGGTTGAACAACTGATATTGAACAACTTTAAGCATATGAGCCTCTTCTTAGTTGATTACGCAAACTTTAATCGTGGGCAACAACTTTGTAGGTTGAGTTAATGGATAGAAAATCGAATCAAGTCGCAAATTCAACAAAATAATTGAACCTTACCATTTCCGATTTCCTTGTAACCTTGGTAATCGTTAGTATAATAAAATAAAATAAAATCATTACGTGTTTTTATTATTTTTCATTTTTTTTTTGTTTGGACACAGAGCGGCTCGCAATTTGTTGACAACTTTATTTGAATTTCTTTTGGTATGTTAGATTTGATCGAAAAAGATCTAGATTTTGGTGACCAAACGAACATGAAATCAGCTGTTTTTTAAAATTTTGTTGTATGGGTAAAAAATTGGCATTTTCAAAATGTGCTTTGATAATAGTAAATTATTTTTACACACTTCACACACTTTAATTTAATTTAGAATTATTTATTTACTTTAATATAATTTAATTTAGAAATAATAATCTCTTTAAAATTTGAAATCTCATATATTAAATAATAAAACGCATACAATTGACATACGTCAAATTTCACTTGCATTGGTATTAGTAAATCTTGCTAAAATCTCAGATCTGAAAAAAAGATTTCAGATCAAAAAAAGATCGATTTTTTTTGATTTGACATGCGAAACGAACAAAAACTAGCTGTCGGATAAAAAAAAATCAATCTGTTTTTGATCTGACGTACGAAAAGAAATTCACAAATCACATTAGAGACAAGGAAGGATTAAAATAAATTGTGCTCGAACGGTTTATCCGATTTTAATAATTTTTTGATTTGAAAGGTACGGTTATCGGTGCACTATTTTTATAAGGCTGTACCATTTAAAAATATTACAAAATGATAAAAAAACTTATATTTATATACGATTTGTTTTAATTTTTATTTTTTAAACATGACAATTTCAAAAAGTACCTTTTTTTTAATCTTTTATTATTTACCCGAAACATTATTTACCGGAAACAAAAACAAGCGTTTTTTCTAGAGAAAATGCATTTAAATAAATATAATAGTTTGTTTTTTTTTATACTTTATGCAATTTACTGTAAACAGGTTTACCGATTCTATTAAACTTGTTTTTGTTTAAAAGTTACTAGATAGGGCTTTATAAAAAAATTTTCAAAAAATTGTTTACTTATCTTCAGAATATTGTTTACTTAGCTTCAGAAAATTTAAAAAAAAACAAAATGATTTTGGCAGTTTCGCCACTTTAAAAATTAAATGTTTGACACATTAAAACATGAAGTTTTTCAACTTTAATGTGTCAAACATTTAATTTTTAAAGTGGCGAAACTGCCAAAACCATTTTGTTTTTTTTTTAAATTTTCTGGAGCTTTAGTTTTTTATCTTTTGTTTTTATAAATTGATAAGCAAATCAAAACAATTTTAGCACGTCATCTTCATTGTAAGCTTTGTACTCAAAATGTTTACTAATATTATATATTCCAATTTGATGCTAAATAAAAAGTTTACTAGTTGGATTAAGTTGGTGAAATATACTACTTATTTGGAAGAATAACATATTTTTTTGTTGTATGTGTAATATATACTTTTTTTGATAATTTTATTTAAGAATAAAATTAAATATTTTTTGTGCATATCATAAATATCTGTATCTATATATTGTGATATGTATATAATAGATATATTATGTGATTATTTGAAATATGTGATTTACTTTCATGAAAATAAGTCATTGGTCGTGCTAAAAACGTTTGAATTCGTGGAATATTCATATCATTCTGTGAGTTTTGTTCGATACACTACTTTGTTACTTAAAACAAGTAAGGTTAAAACTAGCGCCGTTCATTGTGAAAACCAGCACACCACGTTTTGCATTCGTTCTTTTTTTAAATACTAGTAAACTATTTGTGTTTGCTTTATAAGATCAATAATCACCAACGCAAACAAAACCAAGCTTGTAACATCTGAGTTTCAAATTAATACCATAATTGAATGTATTTAGCATCACAAACTTGTTTTCCGAAAATGTCAAAAACTTACATAACAATAAAACGACATATTTAGTGTTAGTTTTTTTAATGTCTTTTAAATGTTAATACAAAAAAAAATTAACTAATTTAGTTTCTTAAATTTACAAACGATTTTCATGCTAATCATAAAAACTCAAAGAATCATAAATATAAACAAGGAAACTCTTTGTATCATTTTGACTAGCATAACTATTGTAGTGTATTGAGCGTTGAGACCAAATAAGAATTCTAGTTTTTAAATTATTTTTTTTGTCAAGGTCTACATTATTCACACCAATTATCTCAATTAAGAGTTGTTGATGCATTTAACATAGTTTATAGTTCAACGTCTTAAGACCATATTTAACACTAAGAATCTGAGATCAGGATGTATTCTAACTAAAATTCTATAATTTTTTTGTCGTAATTCAATTAATCTTATTTTCATTATTTAAAAATATTCAAAAAATAAACACTAAAAAATTTGAATAATCCAATTAAAATTTAAATTTAAGAATAAGAAAAAAAACCAACTTGTTTAAGTTACGAGATTTTAGAACCGGATCAAAAGCTTTGTTTTCCGTTAGGAATTATGATAATTAAATTTTATCGCAGATATCGTAACTTAGATAAATTTTTGGAACTTTTAGCTAGTTTATGGAAAACTAAAAGTTTATTGAAATTTTTTGTTTAATTTTTCAAATTTGTTGAAGTAAGTTCAAAATGGTCGTCATGGAATTTTTTGTTATTTCATTTTTTGTTTAATTAAGTATAATTTATTCATTGTCGAATAATAACAGTGGATATTGAATTTGAAAAATTAAATATGATTTTAGATCAAGGCTCCTCAAAACGAAATGCTTACTTATATCATCAACAATAAATATATTTTATTTTTGATCTAGGGGTGTGAATCAGCGGTGACCTCCCCAATCTTAGCTGTGGAATATTCCTTGATGATGGCATGCTAGCACGCCAGTTTTGAATAAACTTTTTCATAATTCAACAAACCTTAACAAGTAAGAAATGGACATCATCGGCAGTCTTTAAAAACAATTTAACATCTGTCTTTTGTAATATACGGACGACCGGCAATGAACCCGTCCATTTTAGATCGACTTTATACTTGGCATAAGAGTTTGGTTTTGTTTAAAAATACTAATTTTTAGAAATGTTCATCTCCAGTCCAAAATTTTAATTGTGAAAATAAAACTTTTGATCTGAGATGCTCATCTTTTAAAATTATTACCTTTGGATATCTTTAGACAAAATGTTTGAGCCTCATCCACATAAGCTCACACATGAAGTGAAACTTCTTTAGATGTAAATGTTGTAGATATTGATTTTTTTTATAATGTCAAATATATAAAACAATTGCACTGTTATTTAATGGTTATTTTTTAGTATAGAAACGTAAAGTTCTTTGTTAAAAAGTATGAACTTTTAATAATTTTTTATCAGAACAAATTTTATTTTAAAATGTTTGACAACAACACACAATAAACAATTTTTTATTCGCCTACATATTAAAGTGTTACTTTATTACTGTGATTTGCGGCATTAAAGTGTTACTTTTTATCTATTTATTTATTTATCATAGTTACGTCCAAAAAAGTAAAAATCATTTGTATTTGTTTAAATTCTATGAAAAATAGATTTTTTTATCAAAGCAACCCTTAAATTCAAAATTTCATTATCCAATTAAAATAGTTGTTATCATTTGTTGCCATGGTTATACAATAATTTGAAAAAAATAACAAATATTTTGTCAAAGGTTGCTTGTTCCACATATTTTTATTTTAAAATTTATGTAAATTTATAATTTTAAATTAGAATAAACAAATTTTTTTAAAATATTTTGCTTGCGGCGAATAAAAAATAGTATATGATGCACGGACGTAAGCTATTTTGGACTTAATGTGGGTGCAAATCTCGGCGAGCGCCTCGATTTGCAAACTCCACATTCTTCCAAAATCTTTAGCTTTACGTCCTAGCATCATAATGTACTATTATATACTTCACATTTCACAATATTTTATTTACAATTTTAACAAAACTATTTGACAATATTTAATCTTGTTACACGATCAAATACATAAATAGTATATTTTATATTAAGAGCAGAAAGTACTACATTGCTGCTCGTGCATGAAAATTCAGCAATCATGCCAGAGTAGCAATGTTACTTTCTGCTCAAAGTATACATACTATTTTTTTAACGACTGCCGACAAATACGATTAAAGTTGCCAAGGAGGCATTTATTTGTTGTTTAAAAAACGTATCGGACGTCAAGTTAAAATTTTAAATTAATAAATTTAAAATTTATACAGAGTTTATATCTATTTTTAAATAAAAATAATTTAAAATGAGCAGTAGTGATGAAAGTGATATAATTAACACTTCACCTCATATAAAAGAAGCAGCCAACAATTTAACTTTAGATCTGTTGCCTGAAAAATCTAAAGTCCGGTATGAAGAAGCTTACCTATTATTTATTCAATTGGTGTAAGAACAAAGAAACAGGAAATTTTTTTTCTGAAGATGTGTTTTTGGCATATTTTGGTGAACTATCGCAGACAAAAAGGTCTTCAACAATGTGGTCAAATTATTCAATGTTAAAATCAACATTCATCGTTAAAGAACATTTGGATATTAGTAATTATAAAAGATTAATGCCTTTTTTAAAAAAGAAGTCCTCGGGTTATAGAGCCAAAAAATCAAAAGTGTTTTGGAGCGAAGGAATTAATAAATTTTAATGTCCATTATGTCTTTTGTTTTACTTGTGTTTTTACTTTCCGCTTAAGAGCAGAAAAAATTAAAAAATGCTCGCTAAACAGCAAAAGCTAACTTTTTCTTTTAACCTGATATATAGAAAACATTATTTTCTATGACAGTCGTTCAAAAAAAAACATTAAAATGAAGTTAGTGTGTATAAACACATAAATATACTATAATTATAATTAACGTTACTTCTCCTAGCGTAACAAAAGTTTTAAAAATACGTCGCTAAAGAAGTTTCACTTCAAAAAGTCCAAGCGGCACGTATATCCGCTAGAAATAGGTAGATTTCGAGATCAGACAGTTTTGTGTGCCAGTAGAATCTGATGTATCAAATTAGTTTAAACAACACAAACTAATTTCAAACAGATATCGAATAAATTTTAAAAAGAAAAATATGGAGGGGCTGAAATCTCACAGCTCTGAGATATCAAGACTTCGGTCTGGGTTAAGGATTTTTATATAGTTTTCGGCAAAAAACTTTTATGAGGACATGGTTTTTAGTTTTGGGCAGCGATGTATATCAAACATAACTCTTTGTTAAAGTACTAGTATTTTTTATCTCTGTTTAAAAATTTATTACAAAGCTAACACGAAACATCAATACGTTGCCGGAAAATTATAATCAAAATTCCAAAAATATTGTTAAATTAAATAAAACCAAACTTTTTCAAAATTCCAAAAATATTCCAAAAATTAGAATAGTATCAAATATTTAAATTTTTTCTAAATTCCAATAATATTTCAAAAATTCTTAAATATTCAAACTTTTTCCAACATTCTAAATATATTGCAAAAATTATTACAAAATCAAAAATTGAAAATTTTTTTAAAATTACAAAAATTATAATAATATCAAAAATTAAAAATTTTCCAAAAATCCAAAAAATATTCCAAAAATTCTTACAAAATCAAAAATTAAAACCGAAATTCTAAAAATATTGCAAAAATTATTACAAAATCAATAATACAAACTTTTTCAAAATTCCAAAAATATTTCAAAAACTATAACAAATTCAAAAATTTCCATGTCCAATTTCATTTTAAATTACATTTACGTCATAAAAACAGCTACATTTTTTTCCAAAAAATTGGCTAAAAAATAAATGAAATCATTTTTTGACACACTTATAATGCCATAATTCTCAATAATAATAATAAAATTTCAGTTCAAACAAACAATTTTATTTTTTTCCAAAAAATTGGGTAAAAAATAAATAAAAATCTTTCTTTTGACACACTTGACAACATTTTTTTGACAAACTTATAATGCCATAATTCTCAATAATAATAATAAAACTTCATTTCAAACAAACAATTAATTTTTTTTTTTTCCAAAAAATTAGGTAAAAAAATAAATAAAAATCTTTCTTTTGACACCTTGACAACATTTTTTTGACAACCTTTTAATGCAATAATCTTGATTTTGGTCTCACATACCAATCCCAACCATCAAGATTTCTCCAAATTCAATGTTCCTACTCGTAATCACTTAAAATGAACGTTTTTTAAGCAAAAAATATGCAAATTTCCTTGTTTTGACACCTTTTCGATTTTTTTGACACACTTCCGGTACAGTTATCGAACACATCGTCCTTTCGGCTCTTCCCATTAAGTAAACCTATTTTTAGAAAAATAAATTTTTCAAATCCGTTCAGCGGTTTTCTAGATTTCGTCGGTTGTGACGGCCGGCCGGCAGACAGACATACATTTTTTTTTTGCTTTTTTAGAATCAGTAGGTCCTAAAACGTCGAGAAATGCCAAAAAAGTGGGGGTAAGAATTTCACTTTTGGCACATGAATGTAATACTTAGGTCTTTCAGACCGAAGTAATTAGCTACATATAAGCAAAACTATATCTATCCAATTTTGCAACAAACAAATATCAAATCTACCACAGAACATATGTGTGACAATTTATGACACATACCTACGCTATATCATATGTCGTCCAATTACTGCAAAATATCAAAATAGTTTATTTCTAAGAAAAAAAATTAATTTCTTCTATTCAATCAAACCTTTTATTTTTTTTCATTGACTGTTATAAGGTTTTTGCAAATTGTAGTTATGGATTGTTGCAAACTTTTTTGTTGAAGCCAACAAGTCAAAAACCTCTAACTGCAGAGGTTTATATTTATAAGAAACGGATTAAAATGCTTCCCCGGATTCTAAATTTATGAAGTTTTTAAAAATATTAGTATCCAAACGGCCGTTATAACGGATTAAAAAAACGAATTTTTTTTCTAGTATAAAGCCTCTTGTTATTTAACCATGTGTCAGATTTTTCTGATTTACGAACTTGTCCAAGATATTAATAAAACACACATGTTTAACGAAGGTTTTTTGATCTGGCTCCACAAATGCGACCGTGAGAGTGCTGGTTGATTGAAACGCATTTTGTGTTTTACAAGCTTTTTTGTTGGAGCCGCTCACTCAGAAACCTCCAACTGCAGAGGTCTTTTTTTTTAAAGAAACTGACTAAAAAGGTTTCAAAGATTCTAAATTTATGAAGTTTTTAAAAATATTAGAATCTACGGCCGTTATAACGAATCTAAAAAACAGAGTTTTTTTTCTAGTATAAAGCCTCTAG
>OY856186.1:159219555-159292013 GCA_963693315.1 Diogma glabrata
TCAGCGCCATCTTTAAACCTTTAATTTGTTTAACATTTTTAACAGTGTACCCTAAAAATTTACTGTGAACATATTTTTCGATAGGTCAGTTTTTTGCCTTAGCAATGCTCATAAAACTGTTGATATCGTATGTATTCTATTCTCTTGCAATTTGATTTCTAAATTATCCTGAATTGGAATTTCAAGAAATCTTTCTGACTCCTTTGCTCTGAAACTAAGCACTATAATATTTTTCTAAAACCACGTCCTTTTCAGTTCACCTATTATCCTTGTTTGAATCTAATTTAAAAAACATTGCCTCTTTTTTTAGAATTTTGCAGTGCACAATTTTTGAGTTATATTAAAAAGTGCTATTTTTAGTCTGTGCCCCCTCTACTCCACTAAATTTCGACGTTGATTGACAACAAAAACTTTTCTAATTTAAACCCTTTACAAGCTGGTGTAATTGAATCTTTCTTTAGTTACCATAAACAGCAATGGATAAGATTAAACCTCAAGTGCCATTATTTGTGTCATTTCGATCAATTTAGAAGAGATTGACATATACTATTGACATTTACGATAAAATATTTATTTTTTATGTATCTATGGTCCGCCAATATAAAGACTTTACAACACTACTTTATGTCAATTATTTTCGATATTGAGTTCTTTTACATTCACGGAACCCTTGGCGAGCAAATTTTATTCGCACTTGTCCGACTTTATTTTTACAAAAACATAACATAATTTAATTTAAAATTCCTATGAAATAATGTTTTCGAAGTTGAAAACTTTTATGTCCATCATGTAATAAAATGTAGAACAGAAACAGAAATTAAATAAAACTTGACAGAAATTAAATAAAATATACTTTAAAAAAAATAGTTCTTCTACCTACATGTAATAAAACTACAGTTGCGGAACATCAAAATATATAGTGCAACTATTTATAAAAAGTAATTTAGTTTTTTTACGCGATATGAAAATTGAAAAAAAGAACAATAGTATATTTTCCTACAAGAAATGAAAACATTGTTTTTTTCGTGAGTAAACATTTGTTCACGAGACGCGCTAGCGTCGAGTGAGACGTGTTTACGAACAAAAAACGTTTTTATCTCGCGTAGGAAATGCAACTTTTTCTATGATACTAATATATATAATCGATATTTACTATACATTATAAAGTTATAAATCGACAACAAAACATTCAAAATGCATATTCTATTTTTTCATGGTTACGTTGCTTAAAATAATTTTTAATATAATAATTTTTAATAATAATAATTTTTAATAATAATTTTTTTACACTAGTGAGTTTACTTTTCGCATAGAAAAAAGAGTTTTTCACAATTTTCATGTCGCAGGAGTCATTAGTCGTAGTATTTATGAATAAATCAATAGTATCGTTGAAATTCAATTTTAAATGTTTTTTCAAAAGTTATTGAATAAAATCCTCTTATTTTTTCGCGTTTTATTTTAAAAAATTTTCCTTACACGAAATCCGGGTATTTCGCGTATATCGCGTCAAATCCGGTCTGGGACCGTTTTCGTCCGTTTTACGAACTTAAAATCCGGCTTATACCATAACTGTTTGTCTAAAAGGATATATATATACATATAACATACTTAAGGAACGTTAAGTGGCCTCACACAATTATTTCTGCAAAATATAAAAATTAATTAACTCAAGGCTGTTTTAACACAATTTGTCTTTGTATTATTTAATCAGATAAATATGGATGGATAAATGGAACTAATATTTTGTGACTATTGTTAGATCGTTTTGAATATTGTGAAATTATCAAAACAATTCGACATATGTTTTCGCAATTTTAAAATTAATCTGACAAATTGGAGCTAACAAGTATACATAAACAATACTAATATATTCAGTGTCAAAAAGTTTTTAATTAATAAAGCTAAAACATGAGATCGAATTTTTTTTTCGTACTAATAAAAAATAGTAGTCAATGCTAAATTTTGTAAAATCAAAGACGCACATATATTTAGACCATATTCTTAAAACGAAACAAAGAAAAGATTTCTAATAAACTAAAAAAACTAGACGACTTTGACTTCTATGGCTTACTATGACATACAGCATTATACGTTTATATATCAAAGTACCATGAAATGATCTGTTTGTTTTAATTAAGGAATTGTGTGCTAATTATTCATCACATTGTAACAACAAAATATTAAATTTGTTAAATCTATCTATAGAATAGATTAAATCCTATATGAATTTAATCAATTCATTATTTATACGAATATTTAATTAATAAAAATGTTGTTGAACTACTAACCTTATTTATTTAATCAAAATGTAATTCATGTTAGGTATTAGTGCGAAATTTTTCAGGTTACTCACTTACGCGTTGAAGTCTTTTGAATAAATTAGAATAAATACTTTTTTTGATGATTCTAATTCTATAAAGTTCATTAATATGATTGTTTTTCATAAGTTATTGTTAATTTTATAATAGTTTCTTATGGATATAAACTCGTATTACTTAAATGTATCAGTCCACTTTATAAATTACTCAATCATTACATACATATTTCAGCAACAACTAATATAAAACGTAAAGAACAAGATTAGGTTGTTTAAGTTAATAATTAATAGTTTATTATAACCATAAAAACAATAATGAGAGTTTTATTTCATAAAAAAAGCTGAAGTTAGCTCTTGTTGACTCGTGTTATGCATCAATAACAATTTTTTGTAACATTTTTTTACATAATTTTAATAAAATATTAATTATGATTTGAGTTTTGCAATTAATTATATGTTTGTTTTATTATCCGTATGTTGATACAATGAAATCATAAAAATGTTTGGAAATGATCTACTTTAAATTTGTGTAACTCTTATTTTTATATTAATTTGCTTATCCTGTCATTTTAAAACCATATCACGTTATACGCTATTGCATTCTGATTTGAATAATATTTAAAAATTCTTCATCATATACTTAGTAAATCTGAGCTTAAAAAGAAGAATGATCAAGTTAAATTTATGTGACCATATTTTAAAACAAAACGTGCATAGGATATGGAAACAAAATCCAGGATGAAAATGACACGGCTAAAATGACTTCAATACTATTGTTACTAAGGCTCTCCTTGGTATGTGAAACTATATGTCTACAATCCTCTTAATTCGATTTATTTTACATATTTTAGGGTTTATTTGGATTGATGTTACCGGTTTTTGCAAACACAAATTATAACTTTTTAAAATTTTATACTTGTTACTAATTTTAATTTGAAAGTTTTGTTGCAAGAGATATATAGCTGAACATTAATTATCAAAATTGTTGGTGATAAAATCCAGTTATTAATTAGCTCTGCTTGGTATTATTGGCATACCAAGATGTATGTATATGTTTCTAATTTCTTAACATTCAGCTTTACTTTTAGGAACATAAGATTTAGGAACATAAGAATCTGTAACTGGTCAGAAAATAAAGGATTAAGCAAATTATTTCACTCAAAATGCGTTTTAATTCATAACGATTCTAAAAGAAATGTCCCTCTGTCTGCCGGCCATCGCAACCGACGATTTTCGGCGATTTCAAAAATTTGTAAAAATAAGTTAACTTAATAGAAAGATCCGTAGGGACCGGAAATGTGTCAAAAATCATTAAGTGTCTCAAAACACGAAAATTTGCATATCTTTTGCTTAAAAAACGTTCATTTTAATATTACCGAAAAGTAACATCGAATGTGGAGAAATTTTGATGGTAGGCATTGGTATGTGAGACCAGGACCTTGATTATTGTATTATAAGTGTGTCATAAAATTACCAGTTCAAAACTAAAAACAATGTCCTCTTAAAACCTTTTTGCTGAAAACTACATGAAAATTTTTAACACAGACCGAAGTCTTGATATTTCAATGCCTTGAGATTTCAGCCTCTAACTTGCACTATTAAAGGAAGTAATCAGTAAAAAAAATAACCTCAACCCAACTCAAATTAACTCACACTTCGTATATTAAAAAAACTATATATAGAGCTCAAATAAACAGTTAAGAATTTGGTTCAAATGTCGGAAAATTCTTTCAAAACATAGAGTTTTCAATTTTGTCGGTATATAAAACCTTAACTACTTCAATTTTTTTTTTTTTTTTAATAAGAAGTGTTGTGTAGTAGAATTACAAAATGTGTCACAACAACACATAGATACCTTTTAAGACGTAGGTCCCACAACAACATGCGTCTTGTGGTATAGGTGGACGCTTTTTTTAAATCTTTGTGGATTGAAGGCACTCGAGACTATTGATTCGGGCAAAGCATTCCATGTGTACGATGTACGCACAAAGAAATCTCTTTGCATTCTATTACTATGACATTGAGTAATCTCGACAGTTCGACCGCCCGCACAAACCGATTGACGAGTAAAACGGGGAAGAACATATGTCTGAGGCATTATGGACCTGATTTCATCCGAGCTCTACTGGTGACGATATTTATAAAAAACAACGAGATCAGCAACTGTGCGACGATGTTGCAGGGAATCAAGATCTAATGTTAAATCTCGATCACCAACAATTCGTATAGCTCGCTTTTGAACAGAGTGATTTTTTTGCTTTTTTTTATTTAAATGCTTAGCTAATGTTTTGGAGCTCCCGTCCCGTAGTAAGAATTACAATATGTGTCACAAGTCACAACAGTACATAAAAACCTTCTAAAAATAAGGTCCCACAACATCATGGTTCGGCATGAACGGCAAACTTAGAAGAAAACAACAAGACAAAACTTAAGTTTAATGTCATCTGAACCCAACTCGTTTTCAGGATATAAAATAAATCACTGTAAAATAAATAAATTTCTAAGAAAAACTTAAAACAACAAAAACAAATGATCATAAATAGATTACAATCAATGATCTAATGTGTTATAATTTGATATAATATATTCAAGCGCCGTTTTTATAATAGTTTTTTTGTAAAACAACAAACATAACAAATATTTACCTCACTTTCAATTAACGATTTTCGTGATTGAGAGTAACGAATGACTAAACTTATTATAAATTCATAAATATTTTTATTTAATAACAAAACGGTTTAATGAATTGATAAATTGGCATATACAATATTTTTTTGTCATGAAATGAATGGTGTTAAAGTTGATCTGTAAAATCAAAAAAAAATATTAATAATTTTGTTATAATCAAATTTAAGTTAAATTTTTATAAACATATACTAGGAAAACAGATTTATTATTTCCGTATTGTTTTCCTAATAAAAGTTGTCCATCAGCAAAACAAATCAAATGAAAAAGTTGTCCAATAATTAATATTATAACATTTTCAGGTTTTCTATTTTACTTTTGAAAATTATTTTGTTTCAAATGTCTTGTAAAATAAAACTAAAAAGATTTATTTAATTTTTATCGAATGTTTTATAAATTATTCGACATTTAAAATTTCCGGAGTTTATAAAAAATAATTTTTAAGTAACTTTTCCCAACCTCAAAAAAATAGGTTAGATAACTGAGTTGATTTCTTCCAACAACTTTGACATCAAATTTATAATCCAAAATTACACAATAATGTCAATCATGAGTGCAAAATATAATTTTTATAGTAACACATTCGATTATTATATAATATTATTATAAGATGAAAACTGATAAAATTTAGCAAAATGCATTAATGTTGGTTATCAAAACAGTTACAAACGATGATTGAATAAATTGATAAATTCTTTTTAAATCACAATTTTATTGTGATATTGCCGCCTTCTGTTAGTTTTATAAAAATCGAATTAAATTACGTTTGCAAAAAATAACATAACATGTTGTTCAATTAAAATTTTGAAACGATAAACTACATAAATTCATATAAAATACGTATTACTGAAAATTAAGAAAAATTAACAAAGCAAAAAAAGATATTTATTGACTAAATTAGTTTATAAAAAATATTAAAAAACACTATTTACAACCATAGCCTTGAACTATATTAGTTAATGAAAAATTTGAAAACCTTGAAAATTTGTGAATAAATAGCGTAGGTATAATCAATGCATATCAAAAATATGTTAAAGAAATCGCATAATCAAAACGTATAAATATAGTTTCAAGGGTAAAAGCTGTTATCAAATATGTTTTTCCTATTACCTAAAGTTATTCAAATAAAAACAGTTTCAAAATTATAAAAAATAACAAAATTTGATAAAAAATCGTATGAATAATTAAAATATGTAAAAAACACAAATTAAGTTTTATGTTAAGTCAACAAGGAAACAACAATACCTGTACAACAAACAATAACATAAATTAAATTATCAACTTCTTTTTTAACATCAATAAAATTTCTTTTGAATATATTTTGAGTTTATCATGAAAATAAATTAGACAAAACAGTGACCTAGAGAAAGAAGATGTCTATACAAAAAAATTTCGTAAAAAACTCCAAGAAATTAAAATCAACACAATAAGATTTACATAAATCGATTTAAATGAATTTCATATAAATATATGCTCTTTGGTTTAACAATGATGACACCTACAATTTTTATAAGGAATGATTGTGATTTTCTCGTATGTTCGAATTTGTTTTTGTAATATTAAAGAAAGTAATTATATCATGTATATGTTTGTTTAAATGTAAATGATTTTAGGAAACAGCAATTTCGTCATTTTTATTTACGAGATTGGTTTTGACAGTGTTAAAAAAGTGTTTTGTACGAAGAAAACATAATGGGACTATAATCTTTTACGATTATTGAAGATTAAAACAGGAGGGTTAGCAACTGTTAGTTTATCGATCACTTTTTCTACGACTAAACTAGAAATATATTCTAAACAATATAAACACTCCTTGCGACAATTAAAATTTTTTTTATTTTCTTGCCTACTCCGAAGAGCGAAATTTAATTTTTTTTAATTTCTTTCTTTTGGAAACGGTTACATTGTTATTTTTTGTTCACGACATAACTAATACTAGTTTCCCACCGTAGCAATTTGCTAGCTAGTATAGTTTAATAAAGTATAATAGCAACGGTGTGAAAGCAAACTATCACAACAATTATTTTAAATTTGCTATTTTCATTTGCTAGCTAGTAAATATAATACTTATCAAATAAAGTATAATATCGACGGTGTGAAACGTAATTATTATTTTATAGGTGAAATGTCATTTTATGGAATTTGTAAACATTGTGTTTTCTTGCGATTTTTAGCTTGTAAGATTCATTTCTGATATTTAATAAATTAAAGTGTATGTATTAATTGTTGATTATGATATGGATATGTTTAGTATAGCATTATAAAGGAATAGGACATGAAAAATGTAGTCAACGTAAACGTTTGGTTTTCGTGAGAGAGTTATTTAAAAAAGACGTTATAGAATAAAACTTATATGTATTTTATGCTGTTCAAAAACAATGGCAGGGCTGGTCTAAATCTAGTTTGATTTTCTATTTGTTGTAAATTTCATTTTAAAAATTATAACGCTAATATCAAATATAAAATTGACAGTACGGTATTTTGATATATCAATTTTATTCTAGTGTCAAGTTAGGTTTGGTTTCCCACCGAAACATTATCTTTATATAATATGAACGGTGAGAAATCAAACTAATATCAAATATTTGCTATACTACATAGTAAATTTCTGCGGTGGGAAACTAATATAAAACTAAACTAATTGTACTTTTGTTTCGTCAATTTTGTTTCGTCACTAGCAATTAATAATTATGCACATTGCACTGTTAGCCCACCAATCAAATAATTGTAATTTTAATTTTGAAATCTAATAGCCGCTTTTAAGTAATAATAATCGGCTATAGTAAATTTTTTATTGACTAATGAAACTTCAGTATCGTTTAAATATATCCAAACAAGCATATAAATAGATATTGACGGTGTACACTAGGTATACAAATCTATAGATTTGTTTAACTTCATTAGAGTTACACTGCTTTTACAGCTACTAACCTCGTTGGATTTGTTGCCTAAAAATGAAAAACATTGTGAATGGCAATGCATGACATATTTAAGTTTAATTGTAAATAAAATTTCTTGTTGTAGTATTTCGCAATTAAGTTTTTATTATTTATAAATTAACTAATTTTTACTATATTTAATTTATGTGCTCGATCCGATTTCGATTATTACATCATCCTCAGGAGCTTACAAAAGCCAGTTTTTTGTAAGCTGCTGAGGATGATGTAATAATCGAAATCGGATCGAGCACATAAATTAAATATAGTAAAAATTAGTTAATTTATAAATAATAAAAACTCAATTGTGAAATACTACAACAAGAAATTTTATTTACAATTATTCATCATGTTTCGCCAAGTACCAGCGGTAAAATCTATCGAATTTATATTTAAGTTTTATTAAAATTCTGGAATAAAAGTATGTAATTTGATGTGATTTTGATTGTTGAATACGAATTTGACTATCTGTAGGGCTCCGGTAGCCCTCCGGTTTATAAGGAACCCTATTGGTGAAAGTAAAATGTGCTAAGCCGATTATCTCGTAAAATACGAATCCTATGGACCTGAAATTTGATGCATATAAAACTTACCTGTACACAGAAGATGGTGGGCTCAAAAATTAATAGTGTTGTTTTCGTTTATTTTAGATGGCTGCGATATGATGGCTGCGATCCTTCGAGAAAATATATTTTTACCGAGTCAAGTAAGTTATCATATGAAATAACTCAGTATTTCTCAACAATGTATTTTAGAATTTAACACTTTAAATTATTGGAATTAAAGTTTTTTCTTTTATGTTTTCTTTCCATCCTTATATTAGCTTCGAACCGGATTGATAGAAAATCTTAAAAAGTATTTTAATTGATAGAAAAGTTTGTAAGTTCTTAACGAAAAATACAGCAATAGTGTCAAATACTTATAATTAAATTTATTAAGGGGGTAGGAAAAGGGATGAAATCAAAACATCCTAGCCCGGTTAGGTGGGGTGTTATTTGGATGGTCACCTAATTTCAGAAACATTGCTATTTTTCCAATTTTTTAGTGTGCAGTCTCTATATTATTGTCAAAAAAGTGAAATTTTTAGTAAGGGATCCTACTTTAGGGAGTGGTCCTATGCTTTCAGCTGGATAGAAAAGTTTGGAAAAATTCTCCGATATAGAAAGTTTGATAAATTTTAACGAAAATTTAACTAAGTGTTAAATTATTATATTTCTGTGATTTTAGAGGATGGGAGTGGGGAAGTGTAAAAACTAGCTTTTTTGATTCAATTATGAGTGAGGTGCAATTTTTTAACAATTTGTCAATGCTCAGTTTTGGAATTATTGCAAAAAATGTTTAATTTTTAGTTTGTACATCCCGTTTCAGTTACCCCTATTAGCTCTCGCGACGAGTGTAAAACAACTTCATATCGATTGATCATAGATCATTTTTTGTTCAGTATAATAGTGTCGAAATATTTTTTCAGTGTATGGTACGGTACACAGATGGTTCTTGAACAAATCTTGGTACAGGTGCAGAAATGTCTGGTTATAGAATGAAAAAAAACGGTTCCTTTATAGACACGCAACAATAATATTTCGACACGAAGTTTTCTTCATTAGCAGATGCTTTGTTCTATGCACCAAAGGAACGCACAATATTATGGAAATATATATTATCTCTGAAAGCCAAACAGCACATAAATCAACGTTTTTAACTCAAAGCAAGTGTAGACATGCTACCAAAATATGCAATAAAAGTGTCACTCTTGCGCATCCAACAACGCAGGGATACAAGGAAATTCTATTAAAATGGCCAAGTTTGCTGAGATGCACGATTCAAATATGGAAACACAAAAGTTGAATTATGGAGTGCAGAAGTATTAGGGCACAGAGGGTCTAGTACACTTCAAAAAGTTTGAAAATATCTTTAAATTATAAATTACAAAATATCT
This sequence comes from Diogma glabrata, assembly GCA_963693315.1. Lineage (NCBI taxonomy): Eukaryota > Metazoa > Arthropoda > Insecta > Diptera > Cylindrotomidae > Diogma > Diogma glabrata. Next base: position 159,229,430 of record OY856186.1, read on the forward strand.
TTAAAAAACACAATATTGAAATTGTCACCAGACCAATAAATAGTATACCAATAAATAATTTTAAGGATAGAGATGAAATGAATAAAAAATCCGGTATTTACGAAATAGCTTGTGAGGATTGTGAGGATGTGTGCATAGGAAAAACTTCAAGAAACTTTGAAACCAGCTTAAAGGAACATAAAAGTGCAACATTGAACAAACAAACAAATAAATCTTGTGTAGCGGAACATATTGTGATTTCAAATCATAAAATAGATATCATTAATTCTAAACTAATAAGACCTGTGATTAAAAAATGGAAATTGGATGCATTTGAATCCCTTTACATATTAAAAACTAATAATCTTATGAATACAGAAGATGCAAACATCCAATCTCCATTATTTAACCTAATAAAATAATAAACATTTACAATCCCTTAATTAATTTTCAACCCGTCCTCCTCTTAAATTTTTAATTATAAAAAAACAAATTTTTGTTGGTGTTTTTGTTTCTTTCCTTTAATATTTTTTCCCTCTTTTTGAACTTAATTAATTTTCAACTCGTCCTGCAGCCAAATTCTGTAATTGTGAAGCGGTGAAGTGATAAGTTTTTTAATGAAAAGAAACGAAGAAATTTTTATCACTTCACCGCTTCACAGTTACAGAATTTGGCTGCTGCTCTTATTTTTTTTTTTAATTATATAAAAATTTTAAAATTTTTGTTTTTACGCCCCTTTTTTAAATAGAAACATTTTACAAATACATAATAGTTATAGGTATATATAGCAGAATTGTTAGCAAACAATTTTAATTGTACGAAAATACCTGTCGATGAAATTTTGAGTTTCGAAACATGTAGTAAAGATTATTTGAAATAAAATTGATTTATTAAAAATATTTTGAGTGAATTTGGATTTTACAATTAAAAATTAAAAAAAAAAAATATTATGTTTCACTCAAGTCGCTCCGGAGAAAGTTTTATTTTAAGAAAATTTATTGTGTACTGGAATTTTTGTTTTAAGATAGATTTTTGAAATTGAAATTTTTGTGATATTCCTACGTTTCAAGACCTCTTGAAACGGTTTAGGTTATTTTTAACTGGCAGTGTGTATATTGTTGTATACGAACCAAAGTTTGTCCAACGCTCAACAAAAAATGACCCAAATTCAACGAAAATAGTTACAATCGATGTATCTTTACGTAAATTATAATCAAGTTCTTTTCTACTAATATCGGCTCAGTTGTTTTTTAGTGGTTTCCAAAAAATGAAAATCATTTCTTGCACATATCATGAGAATGAATAATGCTATCAAGGTCGTAGACATACCACTTTGTTTCACATCATATCTACTATTTATAACTAAATTTAAATAAACAATTGCTATCTTACGTTTTGAATTTGAATGAAAATGTAAAAAAAAGAAGTGCAAGTTTGTAACGTAAACGCATGAGATGTTGATGAAACTGTGGTAAAAACATCATTCGGTTTCATATAAGTATGGAAGGTCTAAACTTTTTTGAAATTAGAAAACTTGGAGGGGGAGGGTGGTAGTTATCTTCTGAACAATTGTTTATTGGAAACTTCAAAAATAATTTGCTTGTGAAATTGAATTTTGTTGAAACTTGGTATAGGTTGTGTAACGTTTGTACCGATTAAGTATATAAGGTATTGAAAATGTAATGTTTGTAACGATTTTTCATACCAACTGCCAATTTATTCCTGCCGGTTGTTTCGACCGTTTGACTTTAGTAAAACGTCACACTCAACCCGAGAAGGAACTTATTAGCTTTAGATGTGTTGCATGTGTTGTATGAAAGAGGCTACTATTTCTTTCACATTGTTTCTTTTGAATTGATTAGTTTCTGGTGTTTTTAACAAACAAAGTAGTGCAGGTTTTTTCGAACATCCGATTGTCTTAAGCTTCAATATCTGTAAACCTTTTTGGAACACTTACAATGATACTGCATTGCATCTTTTAACTTGGCATAAAATAATTTCCGTTGTAATTTTACTGTAATAAATTATTCTAAATTTATAACTACGAAAAACCTATACGAATTTCTAGCCATCATTATTCTTTTTACATAACCTATGATCTATTATGTTCTTTTTGTCTGAATATATTTATTTTGCTTAACAAGAAATCCATTTCACGAAAATCTCAATAATGTTTGGGCTATACGTTTGAATAACTAACAATACTAAAATTATCTAGGGGTTGTGAATGCAACTAAAGCTGGACATATATAATAAGATATTAAGAGGATTATTGCGATTAATGTTGTGTCTTTATTGAATACATATGAAATTTTTAGCTTAACGGGCAGTGTCGTGACGCCTTAGATTACACCCCATCTCATTAGCTCTTTTTGTTTTAAATACAAAACATATAATAAAAAATATGAATTGACTTAATATAAATTGGTATTAAAAAATTTTTGCAACCAATTTAAACTGTTGCAACCTCCTGAAACTGTTTTAGCAGGTAGTATAATTGTGTATCATCGTGTGCATAAAACATGGTATGTTATTATAGCACACCTAATAAGACACCTAATAGAACACCTAATATAATATTAACATTGTCGTTTTTCATTTAATTTACCGTTGCACTGGGTTGAAATGTTACCAAGTGTTCTAGTAATGAATAATACATAATATTTATTATAATTCATTCTGGACAATTGCTACAGCTTAGTCAAACAAAGTATACTCAAAAGGTACAAATAAACAAAACCAACGGAATCAAAACATTTCAGTTAGCAATCATAAAAAACTGAATTAAAACCACAAAGAAATATATGAGATTAACCGCAATATATATGTACTAAGTTTTAATGAAATTATTTAACGCATAGTTTTTATGCATATCTTTCGTCTAATATATCAATACAAATAATTAAATTAATTAAACTTATGCAACGTAATAATAATAAGAAATTATAAAAGTATTTGAAATAAATTCCATTTTGCTGTCATATCACTCTAGTAATATGATAATATCACGATTTTATTTTCTGATTCAGTAAGTTTCTTTTTCTTATGTTTTATTGATTGTATATGTAACAAAGAAAATATATAGGATTCAAACATTATAATACATAATATTTATTGTGTGGTAAAAGCATCTACATATGGCTTGTTATCTACCTTGTTAAATATTATGTTTAATAGACCGTTATGATGTTAGAATTGGAATAAAAAGGAAAAGAAAATTAAAAATGATACTTTTGCTTTTATAATTGACAGTATGTAATATTAAATTACTTAAGCAATAGCCAGGAACATTATTATCCAAGAGTGAACCGTTTAAAACAAGACCTTATATCTTTTATTTTAAGAAAATACAACGGCATAAGGAATAAGCGGACACTCATTTTAATATCGGCAAGTTCGATTCCCTATCAGGTCAAGGTTTTTTTTGTAACTATCAACATCCCAACTTGCCAATTAACCTAAAATTTGTTAATATGGCAAAATTTGGAAATCACCTTAAAAATTGATCAGATTTATAAACAATAATCGATTTTCATTAAGCAATATGAAACTGAACCAGAAAATGGATTGATTTTCAGACCGCATAAACGGAAAGTAAAGAAAACAAATACAAATATATTTATTTTCCTTTTTTAAATAAAAAAAAGTCGGACAAGTGCGAATAAAATTCGCTCGCCAAGGGTTCCGTGAATGTAAAAGAACACATTATCAAAAATAAATGACATAAAGTTATGTTGTAAAGTCTTTATATCGCCAGACTATGGACGCATAACAGAATAAATGTTTAATCGTAAACGTCAATAGTAAATGTTGATCACATCTACATTGATCAAAAATGTTACTTGAGGTTAAATCTTATCCATAACTGTTTATGTTAGCTTTTAATAGTAATAGTATTTTAATAGTATTTTAATAGTCTAAATTGGGAATATTTGTTCTATTAATCAGCGTCGAAATATAGGGTGGTATACATACACTTAAAATAGCACTTTTTTTCATCAATAACTAAAAAACTATGAATCGCAGAATTCTAAAAAATATTGCAATGTTTCTTAAATTAAGTGTTCTTTCAAATGACACCCCACTCGTTCGGTTCCAAAAAAGTTTTTTTTTTGCTCTCCCCACACCCATCCCCTAAACACACAGAAATATAATTATTTGAGAGTTCGCTATAATTTTCGTTCAAAATATAGCAAACTTCCTGTCTCTATGAATTTTTTCAATTTTTTCTGTCAATCAGTGTCGAAACGTAGGGGGGTGAATGGTCTGGAATTTGCAAATTTTTTAGAATAACTCCAAAACAGTGTACCGGAAATTTCTAAAAAAAACTGCAATGTTTTGGAAATTTGATGCTCTTTCAAATGATACCCCACCCGCTTGGGTCAAACAAAATTTTTTTTTACCCCCTTTACACCCATCCCCTAAACACACAGAAATATAATTATTTGAGAGTTCGTTATAATTTTCGTTCAAGATATAGCAAACTTTCTGTCTCTATGAATTTTTTAAATTTTTTCTGTCAATCAGTGTCGAAACGTATGGGGGGGGAACGGTCTGGAATGTGCACATTTTTTAGAATAACTCCGAAACTGTGTACCACAAAATTCTAAAAAAAATTGCAATGTTTTGGAAATTTGGTGCTCTTTCAAATGATACCCCACTCGCTTGGGTCAAAAAAAATTTTTTTATACCCCGCTCACACCCATCCCCTAAACACACAGAAATATAATTATTTGAGAGTTCGCTATAATTTTCGTTCAAAATATAGCAAACTTCCTATCTCTATGAATTTTTTCAATTTTTTCTGTCTATCAGTGTCGAAACGTAGGGGGGGGGGGGGGGGGGGAACGGTCTGGAATGTGCACATTTTTTAGAATAACTCCGGAACTGTGTACCACAAAATTCTAAAAACAATTGCAATGTTTTGGAATTTCGGTCCTCTTTCAAATGATACCCCACTCGCTTGGGTCAAAAAAAGTTTTTTTTTACCCCCCTTACACCCATCCCCTAAACACACAGAAATATAATTATTTGAGAGTCCGCTATAATTTTCGTTCAAAATATAGCAAACTTCCTGTCTCTATGAATTTTTTCAATTTTTTCTGTTAATCAGTGTCGAAACGTAGGGGGGGGAACGGTCTGGAATGTGCACATTTTTTAGAATAACTCCAAAACGGTGTACCGGAAATTTCTAAAAAAAATTGCAATGTTTTGGAAATTTGGTGTTCTTTCAAATGATACCCCACTCGCTTGGGTCAAAAAAAATTTTTTTTCACCCCGCTCACACCCATCCCCTAAACACACAGAAATATAATTATTTGAGAGTTCGCTATAATTTTCGTTCAAAATATAGCAAACTTCCTATCTCTATGAATTTTTTCAATTTTTTCTGTCTATCAGTGTCGAAACGTAGGGGGGGGAACGGTCTGGAATGTGCACATTTTTTAGAATAACTCCGGAGCTGTGTACCACAAAATTCTAAAACCAATTGCAATGTTTTGGAAATTTAGTCCTCTTTCAAATGATACCCCACTCGCTTGGGTCAAAAAAAGTTTTTTTTTACCCCACTTACACCCATCCCCTAAACACACAGAAATATAATTATTTGAGAGTCCGCTATAATTTTCGTTCAAAATATAGCAAATTTCCTCTCTCAGTGAATTTTTTCAATTTTTTCTGTCAATCAGTGTCGAAACGTAGGGGGGAGAACGGTCTGGAATTTGCACATTTTTTAGAATAACTCAAAAACTGTGTACCACAAAATTCTAAAAAAAATTGTAAAGTTTTTGAAATTTGAAGCTCTTTCAAATGACGCCCCACTCGCTTGGGTCAAAAAGGTTTTTTTCACCCTTCCCCACCCCAATCCCTTAAAAACACAAAAATATAATTATTTGAGAGTTCGCTATATTTTTCGTTCAGAGTTTATCAAACTTCCTGTCTCTATGAATTTTTTCAAATTTTTCTGTTAATTAGGCTCGAAATGCAAGGGGGGGGGGGGGGACCAACTTTTTGTGTCACTTTATTGATAATAATTCAAAAACTATGCATTGCAAAATTCTAAAAAAATGGCAATATTTCTAAAATCAAGTGCTCTTTCAAATGACACCCCACATGACCTGGTTTTAAATGATGTTTTTACCCCTTAATATTCCCACCCCTTTAATAAATATAGTTATTAGTGTCTGCCACTTTTCTATATTTTTCATTAAAAACCTACTCAATTTTCTATCATTCCAAATATGTGTCAAGATTTTCGATGAGGTAGGGTCGGAGTTAATCGGGGCAATAAAACATCCCGAAAACGTCATTTTTCAAAATTATACAAAAAATGGTGAGGTGAAAAATTCCAAAACATATTTTTAAATAATGCTGAAATGAAGCCCTTTCATATGATACCCTACTCGTCTCGCTAAAAAAATGTATGTTTTCAAAGGCTTTACATCGTACCTCCTTAAAACAAACGAACACAACTTTATTTATTTTTTAACCCGCCATCTTGTGTGGATAGGTTAGTTTTATAAGCACCTCAAATTTTAAGTTCATTGGATTAATGGTTCACGAGATAATCGAAATAATGTGAAAAACACGTTGTACTCTCACCAATAGTGTTCCGTATAAAAAACGGAACCCTAAAAATCATCGTTTACTGAAATATCTAATGTATTAAAGTCCTTTATATTAATAAAGAAGTATTATAAAAAATCAAAAAACCCTAGTTCCCTAGTTAGCCTTATATCTTCTGCTATTCAGAGACGTTAATGTATAATTTGTTATAAAATACATTAACCATGCCAAATTTTAAATTAAAAAGATCGTACAACCTTTCACTTTAAAAATATTTATTGGAACTCCGAACGAGTGAGTTCGCGGAGTTTAGTTAGAGAAATAATTTTGCCATCACCTGTAGACTAAACTTATCGGTTCAAATAATAAAATAATAATAATTGTAGAAATATTTACACCCGAGCCGTCTCAAACCTTCCGTAGGCCCTAGGCACATTATAATATATATTATGAAAAAGAAATTTCAAATTAGTACGCCAGAATTATTTTCTGTAATGTGTAATTTAAATTTTCAATTGTCTTGAAATAGTTGATTGCGCATATCACCGTTATATTTAAGTTTGCATAATTTGTGTTATTTTATGAATATGGGTCATTCTTTTACAAACCGAACACCTCTCTGACAAACACATTTTGGATTTGGCTGAAATTTTTTTAGAGGTTATATTTGAAAAAAAAGATAAACGTGTTCCCGGATTTTTTAACTTTTTGGAAATTAGAGCGGTTCTAAATTTCGAGAATTTCGTAATTTTTTGCTTTGCTAAGACTTATTTTCAAAAATTCATGACTTCGGTTCTATTAAAGATAGAAACTTTTGTTTTTAATTATTTTAAAGTAAAAGAATGCTATTTTAAAAAAAAAATAAAATCAATAAAAATTGTTAACAAATTCCTATTTTTATAAACAAATAAAATGTTCAAATCGATTTTTAGTTATTGTTTCACCCACATAATGAGTTTTTAGTACTACCATCGTATTCTACGTTTAATTTTCTACAAAAACCGTATTTTTTATTAATGGAGACATGATTTTTACTGTTAGAAATAAATTAATTTATCGAGCGCGGGACGACAAGAAATTCCAGAAATGGGTCATTCTTTTACATACCGAACAGATTAAGACAAAATCTGACCAACACATTTTTTATTTAGTTAAAAGTTTTTTTACGGGTTAAAAGATATACTTGCTCGAGGATTTTTTTCTTTTTTTTTTGTACAAATAGAGCGGATCTAAATTTCGAAAATTTCGTAATTTTTGACTTGAAGACTTATTTTCAAAGATTCATAACTTCGGTTCTGAGAAAGATAGAAACTTTTTTCTGTTTTATTTTTTTATGTTTGTATATAAGGTTTAATATATCGGCTGGCAATCATGAATCGTTGAGTTAATTTGTTTTTAAAGCGCACCTTTTTCTCAGCCAGAAAAAATTTAAAAGATAAAAATTTTTGTTTTTAAATCTTCATTGAATTTTAATAGGTTTCTTTTTACTAACAATATTTCGCCAACAGCGGCATTATCAAGTTAAATCTAAAAAACGGAAGGTTAAACAAATTTTTTTATAAAACTAAAAAATAATTTTTGAATTAAAAAAATTTTATATATGTATGATATGGTTTAAAATCTAAAAAATATAACGACAACGAAACTTACATTGAAAAAACACAATAAAATTTTAATAAATAATTAATTGTAAACAAATAATTTAAATAAACATTCACAAAATTAAAAAATTATTATATATCACAGATTTTACTTTCCAAGATATTAGCATAATAGACTTTGAAAAATTTAAAAACAAAAGAGAGATGATCGAATCTGCTCATATATACATACAAAAAGAGGCAACGGTAAATTTTAAAAGTGATACATTCAATTTAAAGAAACCATATATACATTTATTAAATACTTTCAAATTTAAAAAAAAAAAAAGAAGAGATTCTCACAATAATCCCGTATAAATATTTTACGTCTTTCATGTTCTCCAAAAATTCAATCCACAGTCAAATTTTTAATCATTGCGTAACAATACTTTTTTTAATGAGTCCTTTTTTGTTTAGTTTTTATCAAATTTTAATGTATCAGACAAAAGAAGTAAAATCTGTGATATATAATAATTTTTTAATTTTGTGAATGTTTATTTAAATTATTTGTTTACAATTAATTATTTATTAAAATTTTATTGTGTTTTTTCAATGTAAGTTTCGTTGTCGTTATATTTTTTAGATTTTAAACCATATCATACATATATAAAATTTTTTTAATTCAAAAATTATTTTTTAGTTTTATAAAAAAATTTGTTTAACCTTCCGTTTTTTAGATTTAACTTGATAATGCCGCTGTTGGCGAAATATTGTTAGTAAAAAGAAACCTATTAAAATTCAATGAAGATTTAAAAACAAAAATTTTTATCTTTTAAATTTTTTCTGGCTGAGAAAAAGGTGCGCTTTAAAAACAAATTAACTCAACGATTCATGATTGCCAGCCGATATATTAAACCTTATATACAAATTTAATACAAGCGTCAGCACCATAAGACGCCATTATGTTTTTCATTCGAAATGCAGAAAACAGATTCCAACTTAAGAATATATACAACTACGAAACCAACATGAAAATTATGCAGTATGTTAGAATAAATGAAAAAATCAACAGCTTTATTCCTAGAAGACATTTTCTTTTAAAGTGTCGAGCAAATAAATCGTTCCCGAAATTCATTGTGAATAGAACTAAAAACATTAAAATAGAAAATAACAAATTTAAAACAAGTAATCAACGAATAGAAAAAATAAAGCATAAAGTAATGAAAGAAATCCTCAACTTAGAAATAGAGACGTGCATTTTAGAATACAATTGTTTACTAAAAACTATCATTATCCTGAATAACTATCTACTTGCCACTCTATACAACAATGACTATGTTTTCCTCAGGTCAACACAAGCTGTTTTCAATGCAAGTTCAGTCAAAAGGCATAAATCAGTATTAAACAAAAAATTCAACGTCATTATAAACAATTGTGACTTGATACCTTTCAGACCAGAATATTTAGAAAATCTTACAGAAGTAGACATTCCTAAGAATGTACAATGTTTGTTAAGCTTTGGTCCGAAATTTGCTAATGCTTTTGATCCACTAGACATTCCTTTACCAAAAATGATTTCAGAAATTGAAAACATATTATGTCAATCAAACAACAATCAAACAGAAGAAATACGCACGACCATCATTAACAAGATAGCAGGTTACCTCCATAGCTATAATCCGGATCCAGTTTTCAATCAACTGTTAATTCTTCAGAACCAAACAAAAGCCTTTTTCAAAAGGAATCCAAATTTAATCGTGCTTAACAGTGATAAAAGTAACAAGACAGTTATAATGAAAAAAGAGGAATATAATATTAAAATGTTTAACCTTGTGAATGACACTAATACCTATGATAAGCTCAAGTCCAATCCAATCCATAAAATACAATCAAATATTAATAAGAATCTTCAAAAAATGTTGGAAGAAAATCGAATTTCAAAGCCCTTATACCTCCAATTGAAAACAAAACATCCCAACTTACCTAGAGCATATGGATTGCCAAAACTGCATAAACCAGGAATCCCGCTAAGACCCATTGTTTCCACCATAAACTCGCCAAGTTATAACATCTCAAAATATTTAAGTAGTGTCCTAAAAGAAATCAATAGTTACAGTCCATACACTGTAAAAAACGCAATGGAACTAAAAGAAAAATTACAAGACATAACTCTGAAGGATGATGATATTTTAGTATCATTTGATGTGACGTCTTTATTCACCAATATACCACGAGACTTGGCAATTAAGGAAGTTGAGGATAGATGGGAAGAACTTACGTGCTATACACAGTTGGATTTACCTGAATTTACAAATTTAATAAAATTTTGTATTGAGTTAGACAATGTGTTTACATTTGATAACAATTTTTACAAACAAAAAAATGGACTAGCGATGGGTAGATCAGTCTCACCAGGTTTATCGGATATGGTTCTTGATAGGTTGTTTACAGTATGTCTTGAAAAACTTGAAAGGAAACCTACGTTTATTGTTCGGTATGTGGATGATGTTTTGATGGCAATACCTGAAAGCCAAATAGCACACACACATAATATTTTTGAGTCTTTCAATCATAACATCAAATTCACAATCGAAAAAGAAATGCAGGGTAAAATTAATTTTCTAGATATGACCTTGTATAGAAATAAAATGGATAAACACATAACAACTAAGTGGTACAAGAAAGAAATCAATTCAGGGCGTATGCTTAACTATCTCTCACTTCACCCTCAACAGATGAAAATTAATGTTGCAAAATCTTTCATAAGGAGAGTTTTTTCACTCAGTCACCAAAAATTTAAAAACAATAACATAAATGAAATTATCTTAACTCTCAAGAACAACAATTATCCAATAACGTTAATTAACAAGCTAATAAAACAATTCACCCATAAAAACATAAATAATGAAATACGTTTTAAACAACAACAAAACGATAATGATAACAATAATGACGGGAACATAATTTATGGTGTCCTCACCTATATTCCCAACTTAACGGAAAAAAATCAAAAAAGTATTATTAGGATCAAATTCTTCAAGAATTGCGACGAAAATCTTACAAAAATCATGTAATCTTGTTTTCACAAATGTAAAAGACAAAATAGCAAAACTGAAAAATTCGAATGTGGTTTACAAAATTCCTTGTGAATGTGGAAAGGTGTACATAGGGCAGACTAGTCAAAGGCTTGAGGAGAGACTTTATAGCCACAGAAGCAATATTAGGTTGAAGCAAAATATCACGGCTCTCTCTCAACACGCAATTGAAAATGATCACTCGTGGAATTTCCAAGATATTAGCATAATAGACTTTGAAAAATTTAAAAACAAAAGAGAGATGATCGAATCTGCTCATATATACATACAAAAAGAGGCAACGGTAAATTTTAAAAGTGATACATTCAATTTAAAGAAACCATATATACATTTATTAAATACTTTCAAATTTAAAAAAAAAAAGAAGAGATTCTCACAATAATCCCGTATAAATATTTTACGTCTTTCATGTTCTCCAAAAATTCAATCCACAGTCAAATTTTTAATCATTGTGTAACAATACTTTTTTTAATGAGTCCTTTTTTGTTTAGTTTTTATCAAATTTTAATGTATCAGACAAAAGAAGTAAAATCTGTGATATATTTTTTTTTTTTTTTTTTTAATAAAATGTGTTGTGTAATAGGGTTTAGAATATGTGTCACAACAACACATAAATACCTTTTAAGACCTAGGTCTAGACCTGGGTCCCACAACAACTGGCGTTCTGAGGTGTAGATTAACGCTTTTTTTAAACATCTGTGGGTTGAAACCACCTGAGACTAAGTGTTCCGGTAAACTATTCCATTTGTACGCAGTTCGGACAAAGAAGTCTCTCTGCGATCTGCCAGTATGACAGCGCGGGATCTTTACCGTTTCACTGGTTGCGGTAGCCGATTGCCGAGTGGAACGGGGGTAAGAATAAGTTTGAGGCATGATGCCGCTGATTTCATCTGAGCACTGCTGATGACGATATTTATAAAAAACAACGAGGTCAGCAACAGTGCGACGATGTTGTAGGGAATCAAGTTGTGATGTCAAAGTTCGATCACCTACAATTCGTATAGCTCGCTTTTGAACAGAGTCCAAGAGGGCCAAGATGGAAACAGAGGCAGCACCCCAAACTTGACAGCAGTACTCCATACAGGGACGAATATAGGACTTATAAACATGGAGCAATTGGTATGGAGTGAAAAATTTTTTGCATCTATTTAGGAGGCCGAGTTTTTTAGACGCGCTTTTTGCCATCGCCATTACATGATCGTTCCAGAGTAGGTCATTTGAAACTGTGACACCCAATAAACGAATGTTTTTACATTCACCTATTGGTTCATCACACATACTAAATAAAATATCTTTGGGGAACTCGGTCTTTAATCTGGAAACAATCAACAGCTGTGTTTTGGTGGAGTTGAAATTGACAAGGTTTTGGTCACCCCAGTCGGCGACTTTATTCAGGTCTTTGTTCACGTTTATGGCAGCGTCTCTCCGGGCAGGATTAATTTGTTCGTGCATTTTACCTTTTGAAGGAAGGGGCTCGAACGACTTGTGCAGAGTACTATCATCTGCAAAACTATTTATTGGGTTGCTGGTGATTTTCAACAATTCGTTGATATAAATCAAAAATAGGGTTGGGGACAATACTGAGCCTTGGGGTACACCAGCGTGTACCAGTATATAATAATTTTTTAATTTTTTGAATGTTTATTTAAATTATTTGTTTACAATTAATTATTTATTAAAATTTTATTGTGTTTTTTCAATGTAAGTTTCGTTGTCGTTATATTTTTTAGATTTTAAACCATATCATACATATATAAAATTTTTTTAATTCAAAAATTATTTTTTAGTTTTATAAAAAAATTTGTTTAACCTTCCGTTTTTTAGATTTAACTTGATAATGCCGCTGTTGGCGAAATATTGTTAGTAAAAAGAAACCTATTAAAATTCAATGAAGATTTAAAAACAAAAATTTTTATCTTTTAAATTTTTTCTGGCTGAGAAAAAGGTGCGCTTTAAAAACAAATTAACTCAACGATTATTTTTTTATGTTAAAAAATAAACTTTTAAAATAAAATTGTTGTCTTTAAAAATTATTAACACATTCCTATTGTTATAAACAAATAAAATGTTAAAATCGATATTTAGTCAATGTCCAACAAAAATAAAGTGTGTTTGGTATAACCATCGTATTCTACGTTTGATTTCCTATAAAAATGTATATTTAATTGATGGAGAAATGTATTTTACTGTTCGAAATAAATTAAATTGTCTAGCGCGGGACGACAAAATTTACAAAATTTAGTCATTGTCCAACAAAAATAAAGTGTGTTTGGTATAACCATCGTATTCTACGTTCAAATTTCTATAAGAATGTATATTTAATTAATGGAGAAATGTAATTTACTGTAAGAAATAAGTTAATTTTTCTAGCACGGGACGACAAAAATCTACGAAATTTTTTGTAGGCCCGCGCTCGATAAATTAAAAATCACGAAATTCTCGAAAGTTAGAACCGCTCTATTTCCAAAAAATAAAATCCTCGAACACATCTTTTTTCGATATAAAACCACTAAAAAAAATTCAGCCAAATCAAAAATGGGTCGGTCAGATTTTGTCCAAATCTGTTCCGCATATGTAAATGACCCATATGAATAACTAACTATGTGCATTATTCAAACAGATCTCAGCGTGGGAATTTTCAAACTTTCGTCATTCAAGGTTTAACTTTCTAATTTGTATTTATGTCGAATTCTTTTTGCCAACAAAATTGCTCTGACACGCCCTTTTGCTCTCAGACCAACTTTTTTTACATTACGTGTTCTATTTGGCTAAAAAAAGTGATCTGTTTTTGCCCTAAAAGATTTTTTTGAATCTAGATTTTTAGCTAGAGCAAAGCATAAAATACAATAAAGACCACAATAGTATATTAAGAAACTAGTTTCATAATCGACGATTTTATCGCACGCAATCTGTTTAGAAAACGACCCGCGCAGCGGGGAGTTTTCTAAAGGATAAGTGCGATAAAACGTCTTATGAAACGAGTTTTCTATACTATTTTTTCTATTTTGAATTTTTTGTCTTGAAATTTTAAAAAAATTTTTATGTTTTAATGTTTTAAAGAAAATTTCTAAACATTTCAATTCAAAATAGTAAGCTCTGCGTTTCATCATATTTCTATATATTTTTTTGTTGCAAAACTAGCTTTCATAAAATGTGTATTTTATTAAAATATAGTCAATTTGATATTTTGTTATTATTACTAATTATTTTAATTAATTAAAATATTTAACACTAATTTAGATTATTTTTTAATAATAAGATTAATTAATAAGAATAATTTTATTTTTATAATTATTCTGAAAATTGTCTCAATGCTAAGTTGATAATAGAAATGTTTACTTATATTTTAATATGAATGTTGATTGTAAAAAATTTGGTTGCAGAATAATTTTGTTTAATTGTGTTTTCGGAATTGCAAAAAACGTTGTGTGCAACTCGTTGATTGAATTTTCCGTACTTGTCGTACCTTGTCTGACGACGACGCGTGCGGAAAAAATCATCTTTGTGCAACTAGATACACAAAGTACTATTATAAAGGGTGTTCCATAAAGGATTTTTTTTTTAATTAAAAGAAAAACACAATGTTTACATTGAAAGTATCTTTATTTTTGCATTATATGAATGTTGAAGGTTTGCCATTTATGTTTTAAAAATAATATCATGTAAGTGACCACCTCTTGATGCTCTACAGATGGTGACTTTCTTGTCAAAATTTTCGATGACTTTTTCACACAAGTCGGGTTGAATCTCGCCAATAACACGAATAATCTCCGCTTTTAATTCATCAATCGTCTGTGGGTTATTGCGGTAGACTTGTGATTTAACAAAGCTCCAAAGAAAGAAGTCTAAAGGCGTCATATCACAAGATCTTGGTGGCCATTCAACATGACCATTTCTTGAGATAACTCGTCCAGGAAAGTTTTACCTCAATAAATCCATTGTTAAAGCTGCTGTATGACAAGTGGCTCCATCCTGTTGAAACCACATGTCATGCAGATCAATATTCACCAA
This sequence comes from Diogma glabrata, assembly GCA_963693315.1. Lineage (NCBI taxonomy): Eukaryota > Metazoa > Arthropoda > Insecta > Diptera > Cylindrotomidae > Diogma > Diogma glabrata. Next base: position 159,244,659 of record OY856186.1, read on the forward strand.
TTCCCGCCACAAAAAATCACGAATCATGCTTCTGTATCGTTCTCCATTCACGGTAACTGTGTTGCCTTCATCATCATGAAAAAAGTAAGGTCCAATGACTCCACCGCTCCATAAACCGCACTAAACTGTAACTTTTTTTGAATACAAACCTTGCTGAAGGATTTCTCTTGGATTCTCTTCACTCCAAATGCGACAATTTTGCTTGTTTACATAACCACGTAATTTACGAATAACATTTTTTACAGAACGCCCATTTTCATAATAAAGCTGAACGAATTTAACACGTTGTTCCATACTATGCGATGACATTTTAACAAATGGCAAACTTTCCTCTTTCCAAATGTCAAATTAGGAAAAAAAATGGAGGTCAATATGGCTGAATTGACAGCTTTCAAAAAAAAATCCCTAATGGAACACCCGATATATCTCTCAAAATTAGTAAACAAACAAAACGCCATTTACTTATTATGTTTTTTTAAAGTGAAATAGCTATTGTTTAAATAAAAGTTTCGTTTAAATCGTGTTTTAATTTAAAAATTAATAACAATATTGAAATAAAATTATTTTGTTTTTCTTTGTATACATATGTATTTTGTATGTTCGTAGGCCCTAGGCACAGTGCCTATGGTCAGTGGCGTAGCTAGCATGGGTGACACCCGGGGCGGATATTGTGGTGTCACCCCAAGAATGAAAACTGTCAATATTAATAAAAAGCCGATATACGTAATTTATAATTTTATTTAATTAATACAAATTATTTAATTAATGCAAATGAGCATTATTATTAATAAGTTATATATAATTAAAGTACTGTTTTATTATACATTCTTTAATATTGATGTATGAAAATGAATCTTTTATGAAAGTATCAGCGTTGTCACTCAAAAAAATTAAAACGTATACAGTTGTATAAAAAAAGAGTATCCAAATGTATACATGATTATTTGATGTTGCTAATTTAATTGAGAACGACCTATATTGTGCGGTTTCAGCGCAAAATATACCTGGAATTCCTTTTGTTCATTGCAACGGTTACGGTATAATGCAACCTTAAATGCATTCAATTCAAAACTGTTTACAAAAAATGTTATCGTTTTTCCACAACTGTTTATATTTGCTACACTGTTCGCCAATTTTCTGTTCCTTTATTTCTACTAAAAGAGAATACGACGAACAATGTAACACAATTAATTAACATTTTCAAATGCATTTAATGCATTTTATACACAATGTTTTCTTGCGAATAAATTGTATCCATTCCAAAAGTTTTGCGAGTTTTTGGTACCCAGTATCCATTTAAAAAAAATTTTATATAATGTATCCAAATTAATACAAATGTATCCAAGTGGCAACTCTGGAAAGTGGAATAAGAGTAGAATTAATATACTCTCACATACATATTATATACATACACTTAAAATCTCTTCTTTCTAGCTTTAACAGCTGCAAACTCAGAAATCACAGCTTCAAAATTTATATTTTGTGCTGCCTCATGTTTTATGGTTAATATGCCAAGATTTTTAAGCCTCGTTTGGGTCATTGTTGCCCGCAAGTAATTTTTAATTAATTTTAATTTGCTGAAACTCCTCTCACACGAAGCCACTGATACGCAAATAGTCATAAATAACTTTAGTGCGACCATAAGATTCGGAAGAGATTCTGTAAAATCCCATTCCACGATGAATTTCAAAAAGTCTAGGCACACCCAGTTAGAAACTGTAACATTGGTCGCTTTTAAATGCCTCCTCAACCTTGGTATCTCTGTGATGAGTTCCGTTTCCGATACCTCATCATAAAAACCGGCAAATTTTGATACAGATAATTTCAATTCTTCACTGTTCGCCAAAAGCAAAGTCTTTGTCTGAACAACCTCGAACAATGAAGCAACATCTTGAACTGACTTCAGTCTTGTTCGGAGTTCAACACTGAGTCGGTCAAGACATTCCAACATGTCCTTTTTAAGTTCAGCTCTCAGTGTCAGTCCAACATCTGGAGCCAACTCACCAGCCATTCGTTTTTCACGACGAATTTGTCTGTCTTTTGGAATGTCATAGCTCTCCGATTTCGTCGCAGCAAGATCTATCGCCTGTTCTACAATGTCATTTCGTTTTTCTTCAATATAGAGATGAAGTGACTCTATTTTTGTAATTATTTGATCAATATTTAAGCCTTTGCTTTGCAATCCAATCTGAGCACAATTTATTTCCCTAAGAACATCATTCCAAAACAAAAGATAGCAAAGAAACGTAAAATCACACACTGCATGCATAAGGTTGTGTGCAGCACCTCTAATGTCTACATTTTCTTGTTGATCACTTAGCTTCTCAATTGCAGCCACAATCCCATCAAAATTTTCGGCCAATACTTTTACTGCAGCATAATGAGCACTCCAACGCGTTGTTGAGAGTGTGGTGACCAGCCCACCCTTTCAGTTTAGTCAACTTATTAGTCAACTTTTCAATTCACTTAACTTTTCGAATCACTTAACTTTTCAAATCACTTAACCAGTGTACTTTACGTATCCAGTGTACGTTCGCGTTAAGCATTATTATATTCAATATCTTATTTCACGACTTAAAATATCGTCGTTAAAAAATTAATTAGTAAACAAAATTTTATAATATAATTTTTCTTATGAAGTAGAAACAGAAGAGAGATATCAAATCCATATTGCCGAAACATTGGAGAAATCAGAAACCATTAATGGAGACGTCGATAAGTCATGGTATTTGCTCAAAGATGCTGTTTTAAGCGCTGCTGAGGGAATACTTGGACGACCACAGAACCACTCCCAGAAGCCATGGATGGATCAAGCATGCCTTGATGCTATTCAATACAAAAGAGATTGCTATCTGAAGTGTCTACAAGGACGCAACACCAGGTCCACGAAGGAGAATTATAAACTGGCAAGACAAGCCGTTACAAAGCTATGTAGACGAACGAAGAGAGAATGGTGGAAGAGACAGTGTGAGGAGATTGAAAGCTTCAATAAGGAACATCAATCGCGTAACTTCTTTCAACAGGTTAAAACCTTAAAGAAGGGCCTCAAACTAGATCGACTGCTATTCAAAACGAAGATGGGGAGCTACAAGTAGACCTTAAAAATATTTTAGATACTTGGGCCGCTTATTTTGAGAATCTTCTCAACTTAAGTGACCAGCAACAAGTCGGGCGACGAGCTAAGCTTATTCGTGCGTCAAAGGTACATGTAGACGAACCCACCAAAGAGGAATTCGATGCGGCGCTGTCAAAATTAAAATGCAATAAAGCACCTGGTATCGACGATATAACATCTGAAATGATTGTACATGGTGGCGAAACTCTATCCTTAAGATTGTTTGAACTTGTTCAAATGATCTGGAGGACTGAAACCATGCCACAGGACTGGAACACAGCTATGCTGATACTAATCCATAAAAAAGGTAATCGCCTACAATGTGCAAACTACAGAGGAATCACCCTCCTCTGCACAGCATATAAGATCTTTTCCTACATTTTGCTATCAAAAATCAATCCTTTTGCTGAACAACTGTTTGGAGAATATCAGTGTGGTTTCCGGCGGGGCCGAGGTACCACCGATGCACTTTTCTCGATAAGGATGATTTTGGAAAAGTGTCGAGAGTTTAACATACCTGTGCACCAACTTTTCATTGATTTCAGGCAGGCCTACGACTCTCTCGAACGAGAGACTCTATGGTCTGCTCTGGTGTCAATGGGAATTCCTGGTAAACTGGTATCACTATGCAAAATGACAGTACAGAACTCTCAATGCTGTGTACGAGTAGAGAACGAAATATCAAAGCTTTTTAAAGTCGACTCCGGTTTAAGACAAGGTGATGCTATCTCTCCTATACTTTTTAATCTAGCCTTGGAATATGTGTGCCGTCAAAAGAAACTACCGACTAATAACAATATCTTGTCAATAAACTCAGTACAGATGATTGCTTACGCTGATGATGTTGTCATCCTCGGCCGAAGTGAAGCTGTTATGAGTGAGACTTTCAAGTCGCTTGAGAGTGGTGCTAGGAAAATTGGTCTGCAAATTAACTACAATAAAACCAAACATATGAATGTTTCAAGAGAGGCTGAGAAGAAAGATTTGATGTGCGGCGATGAACGAATTGAGGGAGTTGAATCTTTTAAATATTTGGGATCAATGCTTGACTCAAACAACAGCATACTTACAGATATTAAAGCTCGAATCGCTGCAGGTAATCGAACTTTCTACTCAATTAAACCTCTCCTTGGATCACCGTATGTATCAACTAACACCAAGCTCAAGTTATACAAGACATTGATTAGACCGGTTGTGATGTATGGGTCACAAACGTGGACCCTTACACAAAATGACGAATCGCATTTATCTGTATTTGAGCGTAAGATCCTACGCTACATTTTTGGTCCACTTAAGACAGACGATGGAGAGTATAGAACCCGGTATAACTTTGAGATCAGAGACCTTCTTGAGGGTCCTGATATAATAGGTTGTATCCGTTCTAATAGGATTGCTTGGTTTGGGCATGTTCTACGAGCCGATTCACAGTCTGGAATGATTAGAAAAATGTACGTTAGTAACCCAGGGAGTGGTAGACCGCGAGGTAGACCACGACTACAATGGGAGACTGACGTAATAAACGACCTTAAAAAAATCGGCTGCCATGGTAATTATGTCGCTGTTGCGAATGACCGTGGTGAATATTCAAAGCTGATTAACCTGGCAACGCTCCTACACGGAGCATGAACGCCTTAACAAAAAAAAAAAAAAAAAAAAAAAAAAGTTCTTATTTTTCATTTTGTTTAACGTTTCACAAAAATGCCAAACAGCGTTTTTTATCACGTACACCAAGTTGTGGAGATTCGTTAGAAACGAATCAAAGGCAGTTGTTGTGTGGTAACCAAGAAGAGTGTAGGCTCTTGGAAAGTTTCTTTTTTTAAATTACAAAAAGAAAATCTTTAAATTTTCCTTTTTTGTTACTGTGGAAAAATTACTATTAAAATTATTATAAATCTTTAAGTTATAAATAAAGTGAAAACAATAATAATAATTTAATCGATGTGTAAACTGTTGTTTCAATTATTAATCCTTTTCTACTTGGTGAAATTATAATAAAATAAGAATCAAAAGATATAAATGGTTCTTTTCTACTTGGTGAAATTATAATAAAATAAGAATCAAAAGATATAAATGGTTCTTTTCTACTTGGTGAAATTATAATAAAATAAGAATCAAAAGATATAAATGGTTCTTATCTACTTGGTGAAAAACTACAATTATTCTTGGTGAATACATTTGGCAGTGCCTGGGGCACAACAACAGTCTTTTAACAGTTGTTTTGCTGTGTCTAACAAGCACTTCCCAGCGGCTAGTCGAAGCAGAAAAAATGTAAAACTGGCCTCCACTGTTCCGAAAAACGTTACACAAGCTACATTTTGTGCAAATGAGTGTTGGCCACATAAATTAATTGAATGATCTATGCAGCCCACAAAAATTGCTTTATTATTTTTTGCTTTAATAATAGCTTGCATTCCTCCATGTATACCACTCATAACAGCTGCATTATCATAACTTTGGGAACGAAAATTCATAATCTTCAAACCGTCATTTTTAAGGTTTTTAAGAATTTTATCGCTTAAATCAGCGGCTTTTTTTCCATGTAAAGAAAAAAATCCAAGGAATACTTCTTTGACTTCCACTTTTCTACCATCGATTTTCACATAACGAATCACTTCAGACATTTGATCAATATGTGAAATAAAGGTAATAAAATAAAGGTGTCAAACGTAAAGCTATCAAACATAATTCCAAAATATTTAGCTGATTTAATTTCGTTGACAAGCTTAAACTTTACGAGGTTCGCTAAAACATTTATGAACTCATTTTGTATTTCTGGTGACAAATATGATACTTTTGGTGATTTGCCATGCTCCAAATTCAAAATGTGTTCTTTTAACACTACATCATAATTTGACAATAGATTGACTAGTTCTAAAAATTGCCTTTATTTGAAGAACTTTGTCCTTCATCATGTCCCCGAAATGCTAGGTTTTGTTTAGATAAAAAGAAAGTTATATCCAATAATCTGGATAAAAGATGTTTCCACTTTTGTTTTTCATTATCTATTGATTGTAAGGCTGCGTCTCCTATCGTTTTATGACATTTCAACCTCATTTCAAAAGTTTTCCACTTTTCAAAATTCTCCAGATGTTCATTTGAAGTTTCATGGTCGGCTACTTTGGGATTTAGTTTCCACCACTTCTGAAATCCAGTCGTAAATGCTGAATTTATATTACAACTATTGGTGACAGCAAATATACGACAGCAGAAGCAGTACAGGCTATTATTTATAGGAGAATAAACCATCCATGACCGCAGAATTTTTTCTCCATTAGGCATCACTTTATAAAACCATTCTTTAGAAAGATGGCGAACATTACCTTTTGTGTATAACCCGGGTCTAGATACAGTAGCAAACGGCCCTTCTCTATTTTGAAAATGTTCACTTCCTTTTTTTATAATTTCAATGCGAACATTATCAGAGACGGGTATATTCCAATGTGATACATCTCTTAAGTCCTGAAGTGATTCACTCATACAAATACTGTCTTCGATAGTAGAAGCATTAGCAGCATTATCACTATCATTTTCAGTTTTTTTTTCTGATTCGTCTTCATGATGGGTTATCATTTTTAATTCTGTGTTGTCGCTGTTACTTTCTGAAGATGAGCCAATATTCTCTGAAACATCCGTTGCATTAACGTGAGAATCAGTTTCTTTTGATGAACTTTGGCTATCATCAGGTTTTGTAACATATTTATAAATCGATCCAGATATGCTCTGAACATCATCTATTTTAGCCTGTTTGGCCTTTCTCTGTTGGAACCCGCTTTTTCTTTTAGAAGTATGAACTCCTCCTGGCATATTTATTTGTTGGGATATTTGCTAGACGAAATCTAAAAAAATATTTTTAATTATAGTAGGTATCAGCAAACCTATAATTCTAAATATATTTGTAGGATACATATGTCTATTTCATAATAAGTACACTGTGTTAACGATTAAATACACTACCAGAATTAATTTATTTAAAATTCCTTGCAACAACTTATATTAAACAATATTTGATAAAATGGAATATACAAATCATATGCTTAATATTATTAGGAACCATTTAAAAATATATAAATATAAAATCCATCTCTTAGAATTTTATATAAAGTATTGAAACCAAAATTAAATATCCAATTAGAATCATGCTCAATAATTTACAAATTTAATTGTGATTCTTTTGAAAAATTTTACATCTGGAAAACCGGAAAATGTTTTAAAGACTGATTTAAGGAATATCGTCTAAAAATCTAAGAAGAAAAATAATCAAAATTTAAAGTCTATTTTTAAATTTAAAATCAATCCATTTAGTTAATAACAATCATAACTACACCACTTTTAAACCAAATTTGAGGGCTTTACATTTATTTTACAAGGATTTTTTAAATAAATTTAGTTCAAATAAATTATTATATTAGTAAATAAAAACAACTTGGAGACCAAAATATTTTTATATTTTAATTTTTTATTTAAATAAATAAAATACAAAATTTTTTGCTTTAGTTTTATTTTAATTTAATCCAATTAAATTCTCTAAAATGTAATGACATCATTCAATTTCACCAATAACATTTGAATTATATTAATAACAAATAATTATACTTCTAGCCTACTGGGATATTAAAAATTATCAAATAATTTTTGAAATAAATAACTGATATGGTTGGCAGTAGGCCAACGTATAATTCATAAAAAATATATAAAGAAATGAAAAATGGCAAAAAAATTTCTAAACGAATTCCCCTCGTTCGTTGATAAATTCTCATAATTTTTTGGAAAATTCCTACAGCAAGTAGTATTAATAATAGCCCTCGGCCTACGGCTTCGTGCTATTATCAATATATGTATTTGCTTTCGAAATTTTTAAAAGATTATTTCGAATTATCATCGCCCTTAGATGATTACTACTGATAATTTTTTAAAATGTTTAATATATGATAGTTATGTAATCCAAAGAACGCTGAGTAAAATTTTAGTTTTGATATATGTACTATCAATTGCTTAATCCAAAGTAATTCTATAAAAATTGCTTTTTAACGCAAAGAAATACACACATATTGTTAAAATTTTATTTTACGTAATAACTCAAGAATTTTAAAAAGTAGAATAGATCCTTTTTGAGCCAATAGGACACATTTATTAGCTATCACAATTTATAAATTAAAATTATATGGATAACATGGTTGAAATGGTTTCGAAGTGATTTATCGTTGAAAACATGTGATGGTTTGTTTAAGTTTTTTACGTTCGGGTGTCACCCCAAAACGGTTTCGAAGTGATTTATCGTTGAAAACATTGTGATGGTTTGTTTAAGTTTTTTACATTCGGGTGTCACCCCAAAACGGTTTCGAAGTGATTTATCGTTGAAAACATTGTGATGGTTTGTTTAAGTTTTTTACGCTCGGGTGTCACCCCAAAACGGTTTCGAAGTGATTTATCGTTGAAAACATTGTGATGGTTTGTTTAAGTTTTTTACATTCGGGTGTCACCCCAAAACGGTTTCGAAGTGATTTATCGTTGAAAACATTGTGATGGTTTGTTTAAGTTTTTTACGTTCGGGTGTCACCCCAAAACGGGTGACACCCGGGGCGGACCGCCCCTCCCGCCCCCCCTAGCTACGCCTCTGCCTATGGTGCCTATTGAATAATACGGCTTTGATTTACACCAATATAAATAATACTTAATATAATCAGACATAATTACCTGATAACTTAAAATGTAATAATAAAACAATATAAATTAAAACATTTTCATTACAAAATTATTATAATTATCTAATCCAAACAAGAAATATTTTACAAACATTTTTACCAAACTTCTGAGATAATCAAAGCTTCAAAGTAGCTTAGGTGGAGCTAATTTGATGACAATTCTCATAATTAATTATATTCAAAATATAATTAATGACTTACGACCAAATTTTTAAATTTCTTTTAAATATTATCACATCTTTTGATAATTATTATTTAAAGGGCTTAACGAACAAAACAAATTTATTTTACGAAAGAAGCATATTTAAATATATATAAAATGTGAAATAAAAACACAGATCAATTAAGCTCAAATTTTAAATATCGTATAACTTAAATGATAACACAATAAAGTTTAAGTCTCGAATCATATAAATATTTTGAAATAAATTTATCATATTTCTAATAATTAATCTCTTAAACTAATTAGTTGACAGGTGACATAATCTTTTAATTAAACCATATTCTTTTCGTAAAACTTTGTCATTTGAAATTTTATACAAAACAAACATGTATACGTGATCAAGTTTTATTTTTTAACAATAGTTTTTTTAGTTCTGCTGATGTAAGACTGCAAAAAACATAACAAGTTTCATCTTAAAATTAATTTGAAATTAAATTAATAAATTACAAATCTCAATTAATTGTAGTGTTTAAAATAAAAAAAAATTAATAACTGTAACAAAAAAACACGATTTAATTTTGTTTGAAGCATGATTTTCCTTATAAGTTCAGTTGAGCACATAAAAAACTAAAAATATAATTTTTGAAATTTCATGTAACGTGACATATGGCATAACTTTTTTTATCTTAAAAAAACAACATTATAACATTTGAAGGTTGCTTGAAAATGGATAGAAATTTCGATTTTGCATCATAAAATTTTGTATGATTTCACCATATTCGGAATATGATTTTAATTTCAAATTTAAGGTTGAATAAAAATTGAATTAAATATAATACATTTTATAGAGATTTATAACGATAGCATTACCTTATGCAATAATTTTGAATTATTAAAATGGATTTAATTAAACATAACAAAAGAGTTGCCGTAGCTATATAGTTTCTTTGTGAAGCACGTTGTTGAGGAAGAAGTCAGTCAGTTTTTTCCAATATTTAATCACATAGAATAACAAACTTTCATTGAAAGAATTAAATGAGCCTCGGTGTGTTGACTGTTCGAAAAAATGTGCACGCTTTAGCTAATAGTGAGCTGTTGTAAGCGTAAAATATACTTACAACCTACTAAATATTCAATTAATTTTCCTTCTTGGTAATTTTCTGCTACTGAAATGTATTTCTGGCTAAAGATTAAGAGCGTATTTTATTAAAGGGCCGTATAACATAAATCCGCAAGAAAAAACCACTTATAAAACCATTTTTGACATTGTCAGAACAGAATATAGTGCTGACATATGTATCTACAATAAAATAACACCATATTCACAAAGAAAAATAATTAACTGAGCAAGCAGCTCATAAAACAATTTTGAAAAAATGCATTAAATGTGCGTTAATTGTGCATGGCACAATATGTCCGTGTACAAAATTGTGCATAACACATGTCATAAACATGATGTATACCATACCGTCCACATTTCGTAAAACGCCTTCGCACATACATGCATATACAATATACATATTTCAGACTTATGTGCACCAAATATACTGCTACGTTTTTCCAAACTTACTTCCGAATTGGCCTTACTCTCAATTCGAGAAACGTAATTCCCAATCTCCTTCTGAGTTCGATCACTGATTAGTGAGCAAACACACCAGGTTTTATTAAGTATTCACCAACTTAATTGTTCCACAACAACAGGAAAACAATACAGCAAACAATATTCCTAGCTAGAATATTCTTTCAACAGCTTCAGAAACTCCAACGTGTGATTGTAGAAATTTCCAGTAATACAACGTTCAAAATAATACACAAAATGTTTCTATTCAATAACACGTAAAGCTTTATTCACAAAAACTAATTTAAACATCACTTTTATAATTTTTACTTTACTATCGCAGGCTTAAAATAAAACTAATTCTGTCTTGCAAGACATCCCTCTATATATACGATTTTGCATTATCTAGATCATTCGAGGTCACTTTCTAGAAACCTTGAGAAAACACTAGAATATTCGATTATTTGACGTTATGTTGATTTGAGAAATAAAATCATTCAATTTTATTCATTGTCGACCCAAGTTCTAAGAAGCACTACAACAACACTATTCATTTCATTAATTTGTTGTAGTATTTTGTTGATTTGATTTTCCTAGAAGTGACCGTAATCGTCTAAATTGTTCTGTAATCGTTACAATACATTAAAATGTTTACAGTGTTTACATCGACAGGTTTGCAGCAATGTATGTACTTTTTTCAAACACATGTTCACGACATGTGCATCACCAGATTTATAGAAAGTTCAATTTGTGTACTGAATATTTTCAGATTCATTTTAAACACATATGCACCACTTGTGCCTTTTCATGTTCACGATGAGTTAACAAAAGGTACATGTATTTTATGTTTATTTCTTAGAAACATGTTAATGATATATTAAAAAATATCAAATAAATTCGTTAATAGTAATATTCTAACTTTATAAGTTTATACTAACCAATATGTAGTAATAACACAGCTTCTGTTATCGTAATCGACGTAATCATTAAGTCGAGAAGCGATAACTATAAGAAAACGCCAGAGCCAAAAATGGATTACAAAATTTCGTTTCGTCAATCTTGATGTTGAAGATGCACCACATTTTCACAGTTGAAAAACTAACTGCAATTTTTAAATCAGGCTTTGCAATATGAGTTATGTAAAGCAAGTTATTATTAAATTACAAAGGAAATGTTACATTAAAGCTAATTTCAATGCATTTCTACAAACTTTAAAACAACTTTTGCATCATAATTTATTTTTATAGAATTGCTAAAAGTGTGAATGCAGCTTACCATAATAATAAATAAATAATCATAATTTTCGTTAGCTGTACAAATGTTAAGTGTTAACCGATTTTCAAGATTTTCTTCTGTGTTTATTTGTTTTGTACATCATTTTTTTGTTCGAATTTATTTTTTTGTGATAGAAGTATTGAAATTAGAAATGAAATTAGTTTAAGTTTTGAAATTTCAAAGTGATATAATGTCTGAGTTCTTTTTGAGTAGATTTAGTTTTAATTAAAATTATTGGTTAAATAGTGCGTGCAAAATATAAAAAAAAATTATGATGTTGGTCTAACTATCAAAAATACAGAACACAATAGTTGTAGTGATTTTGTTCCAATAATATTGGAACCAAAAAAATTCACTTGTATATGGGAAATATACTAGAGTTAGAGTTCTTTCCAAACGAACAAAGAAGTCTAAAAAATTCTTAGGCTGATTTTTTGTATAAAAAGTTGATTTTCTTGTGCTATTGCCTTTATGATTTATAAATAATAACGAATTATTAATATAGAATTAATATATTTTATTATTATAAATATTAACATGTTTCGACGTCATTATAAAACGTCATCATCAGAACTAAAATACAATCAAATACAAAATCTTGAAACATTGAATATAAAACAAATTGCTTACCAAAAATAATAAATTAAAATTAGTATAACTAATTATCCAAAAAAATTATATTTTAAACATATAGAAACGAAATTCTTTGTAATAATTAAAATATAACAATCAAAAAACAAATATTTTAAATTAAAAAAAGTCAGACAAGTGCGAATAAAATTCGCTCGTCAAGGGTTCCGTGAATGTAAAGAAAACAATATCAAAATAATTTACATAAAGTTGTGTTGTAAAGGGTTTATATTGCCAGACCATAGACACATAAAAACTAAATGGTTCATCGTAAATATCAATAGTTAATGTCAATCTCATCTAAATTGATCAAAATGATATAAAAAATATTACTTTAGGTTAAATGATATCCATAGCTATTTATGGTAGCTAAGGAACGACTCAATTCTGTTAAACAACGACGAAATTTAGGGGTGGAGTGGTGTTAACGCTAAAAATAGGACTTTTTTGACAATAATTCAAAAACTGTGCATCGCAAGATTCTAAAATAATTGTAATGTTTCTTAATTTTGGTGTTCTTTTAAATGACACTCATGCGAGCCAAAAAACCTTTTTTTCACGATTCCCCACTCCTATCCCCTAAACACGTAGAATTAAAACTAATTGAGGCTTCGCTATATTTTTCGTTATGGGTTTATCAAATTTCCTATCTCTATGAATTTTTTCAAATTTTTCTGTCAATCAACGAAGAAACTTATAGGGGGGGGGGACCAACTTTTTGTTGCACTTTTTTGAGAATAATTCAAAAACGGTGCATCGCAAAATTCTAAAAAAACTGTATTGTTTTTTAATTTTGGTGCTCTATCAAATGACACCCCACTCATGCGGGTCAAAAAACAATTTTTCACCCTTCCCCACTCCCATCCCCTAAACACATAGAAATAAAATCACTTGAAGCTTCGCTATATTTTTCGTGTTCCATAGAATTATAGGCTCATCGCTTTACTAAAATTTTCAGTTCTTTCTATAGCAACAATTTTTTTGTGTTAGATTACATAAGTTCGACACTTAGGTCGGTGCTTGAAAAACAACGTATAATTTTAACAATATTTAAAATTAACAAAAGATCAATGTTTGACTTAAACAATAGCATATTAAACAAATATTAACCCTAAAATAATTGCAGGTTATCGAACTTACCATTCAATTAAAACTCAACATTTTCTAAAGTTATACAAGAAATTTATTAAACCAGTAATTATGAATGGATTACAAACGTGGATCTTAACACAAACTAACAAATCACATCAATCTGATTTGAACCTTGAGAATTTACGCCACCTTTTGGGCCCACTTATGGCATACAATACAATACAATATACAATAGATAGTAAAGGACCGTGATAATTTTGAAATAAAGTCTTCTTTCTTTTGGATAACTGGTTATATTCACTCTAAAAGAGTTGCAAAATTAAGAATTGCTCTAAGAATCAGTATAAAGGATGACATGACTAAAAATGTACACGCCAGTCCCACTCGATATTGCTATTCGGGTTAAAAAAGCTTTATTTCACCTTACCATTCCTACCCTTTCAAAACGATTAATAAATTTTTGATACACGGGGGGACGGTCTGAATTTTGAACATTTTTGATCATAACTCAAAAACTGGGCGCCGCAAAATTCTAAAAAAAATTGCAATGAGTTTTAAATTAAGTGCTCTTTCAAATGACACTCCATTCCCTTGGGTCAAAAAAAGTTTTTTTTTACCCTCTCTACCCCGGTGCCCTAAACACACAGAAATATAATTATTTGAGACTTTGCTATAATTTTCATAAAAAATTTACCAAATTTCCTAGCTCTGTGGATTTTTTCAAATTTTTCTGTCAATCAGTGTCGAAACGTAGGGGGGGGGAACGGTTTGAATTTTGCACTTTTTTGTCCATAACTCAAAAACTGTGCACCGCAAAATTATAAAAAAAATTGCAACAAATTTTAAATTAGGTGCTCTTTCAAATGACACCCCACTCGCTTGGGTCAAAAAAGTTTTTTTTTACCCTCTTTACCCCGGTCCCCTAAACACTCAGAAATATAATTATTTGAGACTTCGGTATAATTTTCATAGAAAGTTTACCAAATTGCCTAGCTCTGTGAATTTTTTCAAATTTTTCTGTCAATCAGTGTCGAAACGTAGGGGGGGGGGGGGGGGGAACGGTTTGAATTTTGCACTTTTTTGTCCATAACTCAAAAATTGTGCACCGAAAAATTATAAAAAAAACTGCAACGAATTTTAAATTAGGTGCTCTTTCAAATGACACCCCACTCGCTTGAGTCAAAAAAGTTTTTTTTTTACCCTCTTTACCCCGGTCCCCTAAACACACAGAAATATAATTATTTGAGACTTCGCTATAATTTTCATACAAAATTTACCAAATTTCCTAACTCTGTGAATTTTTCCAAATCAGCGTCGAAACGTAGGGGAGGGGGGGAACGGTTTGAATTTTGCACTTTTTTGTCCATAACTCAGAAACTGTGCACCGCAAAATTATAAAAAAAACTGCAACAAATTCTAAATTAGCTGCTCTTTCAAATGACACCCCACTCGCTTGAGTTCGGTATAATTTTCATACAAAATTTACCAAATTTCCTAGCTCTGTGAATTTTTCCAAATTTTTCTATCGATTAGTGTCGAAACGAAGGGGGGGTGAACGGTATGTTTTTGACAATAATTCAAAAACTGTGCATTGCAAAATTCTAAAAAAATTTGCAATGATTTCTTAATTAGGTGCTCTTTCAAATGACACCCCACTTGACCACATTTTAAATAGTGTTTTTACCCCTCCTCATTTCCACCCCCTTAATAAATCTAATTATGAGAATATGACACTTTTATATATTTTTTATTAAAACTGTACTAATTTTTCTATCATTCCAAATACATTTGAAATTTTCGATCAGTTAGGTTCGGAGCTAATCGAGTTAAGAAAACACGAAAAAACGTCATTATTCAGAATCATACAAAAACTGGTGAGGTGTAAAATTCCAAGATAAATTTTTAAGGAATACTGAAATGAAGCCCTTTCATATGATACCCTACTTGAATCTATAAAAAAATCTATTTTCTCAAAGGTCTCACATCGAACCCCTGTAAACCAAACGAAAACCACTTTAGTTTTATTTGTATTCGTCATTTCATGTGGACAGATTAGTTTTATACGCACCTCAAATTTCTAGTCCATAGCATTTATAGTTTACGAGATAATCGATATAATGTGAAAAACTCGTTTTACTCTCACCAATAGTGTTCCGTATAAAAAACGGAACCCTAAAAATCATAGATAGGCGAGGAAATAAAGCACAAAAATAGACCAAACCTTAGCAAATTGGCAGAGTAAGATGGATCGAGATGCGGTTTTTTGCATTCGATTCAGGAAATCGTCAGGAAAGTTTGTGAACATAGCCACTTTTCGGCAAAAATCCTCTGGAGTACCTAGGGGCCAGGGCGGGTTATATAAACCTCATCTCTTTGAACTTTCCATAAATTCAGCTCGAAATTGATCGAAGCTCGTTACTCGGGGGTTTTTGGGGTCGCTGAACACGAATATGATGTCGGCGATGACCCTCGGAGTACCTAGGGCCCAGGGCGGCCATGTCTAACTCATCTCCTGGAACTTTAATTAATTCAGCTCGAAATTGATCGAAGCTCGTTACTGGGGGGGGTTTTGGGGCCGCTGCACACGAATATGATGTCTGCGATGACCTTCGGAGTACCTAGGGGCCAAGGCGGGTTATATACACCTCATCTCCTGGAACTTTCCATAAATACAGCTCGAAATTGATCGAAGCTCGTTACTCGGGGGTTTTTGGGGTCGCTGAACACGATGATGATGTCGGCGATGATCCTCGGAGTACCTAGGGCCCAGGGCGGGTATGTCTAACTTATCTCCAGGAACTTTCCATAAATTCAGCTCGAAATTGATCGAAGCTCCCAGGGCGGCCATGTCTAACTCACCTCCTGGAACTTTAATTAATTCAGCTCGAAATTGATCGAAGCTCGTTAATAAATTGTGTAAATCAAAATAAATAAAACATTTGTATTATAAAGACTTTAAAACGGCTTTTTTCCTTTATTATATTCGTCGAATAAATAAGATATACTGAAGTTCGAGCCCTAGGTACTCCGAAGGTCATCGCAGACATCATATTCGTGTTCAGCGGCCCCAGAAACCCCCGAGTAACGAGCTTCGATCAATTTCGAGCTGTATTTATGGAAAGTTCCAGGAGATGAGGTGTATATAACCCGCCCTGGCCCCTAGGTACTCCGAAGGTCATCGCCGACATCATATTCGTGTTCAGCGACCCCAAAAACCCCCGAGTAACGAGCTTCGATCAATTATAAGCTGAATTTATGGAAAGTTCCTGGAGATGAGTTAGACATACCCTCCCTGGGCCCTAGGTACTCCGAGAATCATCGCCGACATCATATTCGTGTTCAGCGACCCCAAAAACCCCCGAGTAACGAGCTTCGATCAATTTCGAGCTGAATTTATGGAAAGTTCCTGGAGATGAGTTAGACATACCCCCCTGGGCCCTAGGTACTCCGAGGATCATCGCCGACATCATCATCGTGTTCAGCGACCCCAAAAACCCCCGAGTAACGAGCTTCGATCAATTTCGAGCTGTATTTATGGAAAGTTCCAGGAGATGAGGTGTATATAACCCGCCTTGGCCCCTAGGTACTCCGAAGGTCATCGCAGACATCGTATTCGTGTGCAGCGGCCCCAAAACCCCCCCCAGTAACGAGCTTCGATCAATTTCGAGCTGAATTAATTAAAGTTCCAGGAGATGAGTTAGACATGGCCGCCCTGGGCCCTAGGTACTCCGAGGGTCATCGCCGACATCATATTCGTGTTCAGCGACCCCAAAAACCCCCGAGTAACGAGCTTCGATCAATTTCGAGCTGAATTTATGGAAAGTTCAAAGAGATGAGGTTTATATAACCCGCCCTGGCCCCTAGGTACTCCAGAGGATTTTTGCCGAAAAGTGGCTATGTTCACAAACTTTCCTGACGATTTCCTGAATCGAATGCAAAAAACCGCATCTCGATCCATCTTACTCTGCCAATTTGCTTAGGTTTAGTGCTTTATTTCCTCGTCTAGGCGAGGAAATAAAGCACAAAAATAGACCAAACCTAAGCAAATTGGCAGAGTAAGATGGATCGAGATGCGGTTTTTTGCATTCGATTCAAGAAATCGTCAGGAAAGTTTGTGAACATAGCCACTTTTCGGCAAAAATCCTCTGGAGTACCTAGGGGCCAGGGCGGGTTATATAAACCTCATCTCTTTGAACTTTCCATAAATTCAGCTCGAAATTGATCGAAGCTCGTTACTCGGGGGTTTTTGGGGTCGCTGAACACGAATATGATGTCGGCGATGACCCTCGGAGTACCTAGGGCCCAGGGCGGCCATGTCTAACTCATCTCCTGGAACTTTAATTAATTCAGCTCGAAATTGATCGAAGCTCGTTACTGGGGGGGGTTTTGGGGCCGCTGCACACGAATATGATGTCTGCGATGACCTTCGGAGTACCTAGGGGCCAAGGCGGGTTATATACACCTCATCTCCTGGAACTTTCCATAAATACAGCTCGAAATTGATCGAAGCTCGTTACTCGGGGGTTTTTGGGGTCGCTGAACACGATGATGATGTCGGCGATGATCCTCGGAGTACCTAGGGCCCAGGGCGGGTATGTCTAACTCATCTCCAGGAACTTTCCATAAATTCAGCTCGAAATTGATCGAAGCTCCCAGGGCGGCCATGTCTAACTCACCTCCTGGAACTTTAATTAATTCAGCTCGAAATTGATCGAAGCTCGTTGATAAATTGTGTAAATCAAAATAAATAAAACATTTGTATTATAAAGACTTTAAAACGGCTTTTTTCCTTTATTATATTCGTCGAATAAATAAGATATACTGAAGTTCGAGCCCTAGGTACTCCGAAGGTCATCGCAGACATCATATTCGTGTTCAGCGGCCCCAGAAACCCCCGAGTAACGAGCTTCGATCAATTTCGAGCTGTATTTATGGAAAGTTCCAGGAGATGAGGTGTATATAACCCGCCCTGGCCCCTAGGTACTCCGAAGGTCATCGCCGACATCATATTCGTGTTCAGCGACCCCAAAAACCCCCGAGTAACGAGCTTCGATCAATTATAAGCTGAATTTATGGAAAGTTCCTGGAGATGAGTTAGACATACCCTCCCTGGGCCCTAGGTACTCCGAGAATCATCGCCGACATCATATTCGTGTTCAGCGACCCCAAAAACCCCCGAGTAACGAGCTTCGATCAATTTCGAGCTGAATTTATGGAAAGTTCCTGGAGATGAGTTAGACATACCCCCCTGGGCCCTAGGTACTCCGAGGATCATCGCCGACATCATCATCGTGTTCAGCGACCCCAAAAACCCCCGAGTAACGAGCTTCGATCAATTTCGAGCTGTATTTATGGAAAGTTCCAGGAGATGAGGTGTATATAACCCGCCTTGGCCCCTAGGTACTCTGAAGGTCATCGCAGACATCGTATTCGTGTGCAGCGGCCCCAAAACCCCCCCAGTAACGAGCTTCGATCAATTTCGAGCTGAATTAATTAAAGTTCCAGGAGATGAGTTAGACATGGCCGCCCTGGGCCCTAGGTACTCCGAGGGTCATCGCCGACATCATATTCGTGTTCAGCGACCCCAAAAACCCCCGAGTAACGAGCTTCGATCAATTTCGAGCTGAATTTATGGAAAGTTCAAAGAGATGAGGTTTATATAACCCGCCCTGGCCCCTAGGTACTCCAGAGGATTTTTGCCGAAAAGTGGCTATGTTCACAAACTTTCCTGACGATTTCCTGAATCGAATGCAAAAAACCGCATCTCGATCCATCTTACTCTGCCAATTTGCTTAGGTTTAGTGCTTTATTTCCTCGTCTAAGAATACTAGTTATGAATAAATCAAACAAATAAAATGTGATGATATATTATTTAGATAGACAGGTTAGTTTTACGTATTATAGATTACATGAAAGGTCAAAGAAAAAAGAAGAAATTTAATTTGATTTGTTTTATTGTTGTTGTAAACTAGTAAATTAGTATTATACTAAGTAACGATGATAACATTAATTAAAACGTGTCATTAAAATAACTAAAAATTCTCATTTTGTCAAGACAATTAATGATCATATGAATTTTTTAAATAATCAGAATCCATTTGTTTATTAATCGAATTTTTCGATTTTTTTATGTAAATCATTTCTAAGATATTACGTTTACGGAAGTTTGATTCTTTATGTAGAATTTTTACATTCGACAAGTATATAGAATGATTATGATTATTAAGATGACGTGAAAGAGCACTATGTGAAGAAATAACTTGAACGTTAGGAGTAACATTACAATTCTGATATCTTGCGTCATGGGAATGTTAGTAAATCCTATTTTTAAGAAGTTGTTTTGTTTGTCCTGTATAATTGACACCACAATCACAAGTTACCTGGTACATTACGTTAGATTGTAATTCGATTGGATCTTTATCTTTTAATTTTGAAAAAAATATATCACCTGAATTAGAACCTACTGTACCTACTGTTTTAATATTATAGTTATGTAATAAATTTTTAATTTTACAGTGTAAATATTTTATATATGGAACAGAAACGAATTTAATGTTATTAACAGGAGTGATTTCATTATTGAAAGTTGTAAGTTCCCATACAAGGTTGTACAACTGGTCCAGTAATGGTCCATTACTGGCAGCCAGTAATGCAGCAATGGGCGAGTACTGGCAACCACGACTATTAACATAACATAATTTTACTGGATGATAACTTCGGACAATAAATGGTTGCCATTCTTGGGCCAAATACTGGCAACCATGACTGGGCCGTTAAAAAAAATATGCATTATTATCATATGTAAATTTAAATAAATTAAATACAAACTAATTTAAAATAAAATAAAAATGACGGAAGAAATTCAAAACTCCCCATACAACTGTTCCAGTTGCAAGAATGGCTGAGTAATGGCAAACACCGCCCTGACTCCGCCATTAAAAAAAATATAAAAAATATTTTTTATACATAAATTTAAATAAATTATTTACAAAATAATTAAAATAAAATAGAAATGAAAATAAATTAAAACATATACCAACCTTTTCTTTATTACCATTGTCTTTCAACAGACAAGGCGATACTAAACTAAACTATATGTGAAATTTTTCAAACTATGTATTTTTAAAAGGGATAATACTCTAGTGAAATTTAAAAAAAATGACATAGATCGGCAAATTCATGGCTACAGTACTGGCCCAATAACAATAGCCAAGTAATATTTACCATTCATGGGCCAGTGCTTGGCCATTCAAAGGTAACAATATACTGGCTATTTTCTGTAAACCATAGATCGGCCGATGATTGGTTCTAGTATTGGCCCAGTAACAATAGCCAAGTACTGTTAACCATTAATGGACCAGAGCTTGGCCGTATGTCAATGTCTGGCAAAACCGACTTGGGTTGTAACGTTAACTTGTTGATTAATATTGTTATCTTGTTGTGACAATTTTAATTTAGTCTGTCTAATCGTTTTATTAGTAAGATGTATTGGATAATTATTATGGAGTAGGGTTTTTGTTAAAAGATCGAAATTTTTTTGACGGAAACTATCATTAGACAATTTCATAATTTTTTGTGTGAGAATAGAGATAGTATTAATTTTGTATGAGAACCGAAGTCTCGAATTAAAATTAAGAGGTCCAGATCTAGGTCCCACAACAACCTGGGTTCCAAGGTATTGATGAACGCTTTTTTTAAACCTCTGCGGATTGAAGTCACCTGAGACAATGGATTCCGGCAAACTATTCCATTTGTATGCAGTTCAGACAAAGAACCCTTTCTGCGATCTGTCAGTATGACAGCGTGGGATCTCGACCGTTTGATTGGTTGCGGTAGCCGATTGCCGAGTGAAAAGAGGCAAGAATAAGTTTGAGGCATGACGCTGCTGATTTTATCTGAGCACTATTGATGACGATATTTGTAAAAAACAACGAGGTCAGCAACAGCGCGACGATGTTGTAGGGAATCAAACCATACAAGGTTGTACAACTGGTCCAGTAATGGTCCATTACTGGCAGCCAGTAATGCAGCAATGGGCGAGTACTGGCAACCACGACTATTAACATAACATAATTTTACTGGATGATAACTGCGGACAATAAATGGTTGCCATTCTTGGGCCAAATACTGGCAACCATGACTGGCAACCATGCAGGATTAATTCGTTCGTGCATTTTACCTTTTAAAGGAAGGGGCTCGAACGACTTGTGCAGAATACTATCATCTGCAAAACTATTTATTGGGTTGCTGGTGATTTTCAACAATTCGTTGATGTAAACCAAAAATAGGGTTGTGGACAATACTGAGCCTTGAGGTACACCAGCGTTAATTAGTTTAGACTCAGAAGAAAATCCGTCTAAGGCGACCGAAATGTATCGGTTGGATAGAAAATTTTGAATCAGCTTCACAACATTGGGATAAAAACCATACGCGTGATATAATAGTGATATAATAAAATTACAATAAAATCGATGTGAAAATTCATTGATATAAACCAAAAATAGGGTTGTGGACAATACTGAGCCTTGAGGTACGCCAGCGTTAATTAGTTTAGACTCAGAAAAAAATCCGTCTAAGGCGACCGAAATGTATCGGTTGGATAGAAAATTTTGAATCAGCTTCACAACATTGGGATAAAAACCATTCGCGTGATATAATAGTGATATAATAAAATTACAATAAAATCGATGTGAAAATTCTACCAAACTATCATTTATAAAAAAATCCATAGCTTTATCCACCTTTATAATTACCAAAAATAGCCTTTGTTAAAACTGTGGATTTTCGAAAACCACGGATTAATCCGACGATTTATCCTCGTTTAAAAATATGAGCCTTATTGTCATAGAATTCAGAATGTTCTATGACAATAAGACCCACATTTTTAAACGAGGATAAATCGTCGGATTAATCCGTGGTTATCGAAAATCCACTGTTTTAACTAAGGCTATTTTTGGTAAATATAAAGGTGGATAAAGCTATGGATTTTTTTGTGATATTTTTGAATGGAGCTAAAATCTTTGATTTTCGATATCGAACTTTTGAATTAAAACTGCTTGCTGGACGTTTGTCATTTTTTTAAATTTTCCCAGTAATATTTATTTTTGATGAAAGATTGTTTCTCATTTTATTTCGATCAACAAAATTGAAAGTAATCGCACCATGTAAGTTTTATTTACGATGAAGGCTTAAATTATGTTGCCTACTTTATTATTTAAATATTATTGTTATTGCCGGTCAAAAACATAAATGAGAATGATAGGCTACATTTAAAAAACTACCTTGCAACAATGTCGATAAATTTACCATCAGCATCAAATATCGCTTTCGTATTGATAGAAAAATATCCTTTACGATTGCGATATAGTTCTGTCTCATCACCTCCAGGAGATTTTATTGGTATTTGAGTACCAGCCAATACAACGTGTATTCCTGGCTTTATTATAAAACTTTTCCTGAGTTTTATTCATCTCCTCGACTACAGCAATTTTTATAAAATACATACCAATATTTTTTGCATCGTGGTCAAAGATCGCCACGAAAGTCTAGTTGTTTAATGTCATTTTTTATAATGCTTTCAAAATAATGAAGTCCTTCTTTAGAAAACCTGAATCGCATCCTAAACTCTTCCGCATTATAATATTCCATATTCCATATCAATCCCTTCTTGAAATATTTTTGATGGTTTTATTCGTTGAATCAGTAAAATTATTCTAAATCATTAGACTCACAAAAAGAAGAAGATGAATTAGCAAAATTTTGCTAACTTTTCTTAGAAATTCTACTATACTTGAATATATTTTCAAACAACTGTTTGACGCAACGTAATGGCGTTTTGTATTTCCGAATTTCCGAAAATAATGTAGCCGCGGTTTTAGCTATCGATATTGAGGTATAAATCTGAGGAAACATTTTTAATCCAAGATTGAATCAATGGATTTATCTACGTTTAAAAATATAAAAGAGAAGATAAATCCGCCGATTTATCTCTATCGAAATTCAAAAATACGGGCCTAATTGCAGATGGCGACAAAATCATTCTGCAAATTTTTCATCAACTAAAAAATCGAAGAGAAGAAATCTTTTGATGAAAGAACGAAGGAACGCACACACTGCGGCAACTGAAAAAGCGGCTTGAAGGCCAGCTACAACAAATGAAAACACAATAAAACAATTTTAAAAAAGTGCGTGAAATGTGCGTGAAATTAATTGTGCATGTTACAAAATTCCCGTGCATAAAATAAACTCTGATCAGAAGGACGCCTGTTCGATCCCTGAACCGGAGTTGAGATTAAACATTTGTTACCGATCTTTCGCTTTTCAAAACAATTTTTCATTCTATTTAATTGAATAAATTCATTTCAAGTGATTTATAAGTTATAGTTCTA
Source organism: Diogma glabrata (assembly GCA_963693315.1). Taxonomy (NCBI): domain Eukaryota; kingdom Metazoa; phylum Arthropoda; class Insecta; order Diptera; family Cylindrotomidae; genus Diogma; species Diogma glabrata. Next base: position 159,268,582 of record OY856186.1, read on the forward strand.
AACTACATAATGGTTAGATCCATTGCTATCGTATAGATAAAAATCTTAATAAAATCTTGAATTTAACTAAAATTTGACCATCCTATTACATTTTTAAGTTATGAAATTTGTTATTTTACTTTGGCCTGGTTGAAACACGCAAAAAAAAAATTATGCCAAAATCTCTTCACTTTTATCCAGGTTTTGGGACATATGTTAAAGAGATTAAAAAACAATTTTTGTGTATTCTGTAAGCTAGATAATGCCAGAATTACATATTTTCTGGTTTCTATAAAGAACTGATTGGATTGTAAGATAAGTGTAAACGCTGTGGTACTTTCCCTGCGGTAATTTTAAAACTAAACGATAACATCATTAAAAATAATGTCTTTATATACATTATACAGTCATACCTACGCTCTTAAAAATAATCGATTATTTTGAAAAAAATATTTAACAAAAAAAATTTGAAGAAAAACTAGAATAATCAGTCAATATCAATATTTTTGATAATATTGACCTAATTCTTAAAATATTGAAAGTCAATATGAAATATTGACAAGTGGCAACCCTAATATTGTCATCAATTTTCAGTAAATGTATGAAACACAAGCGTAGCGAATTTCTGAAATTGATTGGAGTATATAATATTATTTTGTACTAGTACAATATACTTTGTAATGTTTTGTTTCGAAAAGTTGTAAATACTTAATGAATATTAAAAGCAAAATAAGAAAAGCTATTTTAGCTATTCTACTAATAAGCGCGCTTTGACAGTTAGAAGAACAAAATAACAACTCAAAATTGAAAATTGTACGAAAAAGCATGTGTTGGTTTTGAAAACATGTAAAAATTATTTTTAAATAAGTTAAATTTTTGAAATCCTTTTTTTGAGTGAAATTGATTTTTTCAAAATAAAAATAAAATAACTCAAGGTACTCTGCAAAGAATTAGTTCGGTCTTAAAGATCAAAGTATCACATTCGCGATAAAATTTACACTCACTTTTGTTTGCATTTCTCGACGTTTTGGGTCATGTTGATTCTAAGTAAGCCAAAAAGACAATGTCTGTCTGTCTGTTGTGACCTTTCCATCGTCAAAATTTTATGTCCGAGATAAAGTAAATAAACTGCTTGAAGCAGTTGCTTGAATAGTTTGTAACGTTCGCCAATACGACCAGATTATTCACCATTTGCTCTGTAGCTATGTGTACTAATTTTCTATTCAAAATCGAATAGTACACTAGTTTCCAATCCCAAATGAAAATAACAGTAACATAATTTGATCCAATTTAATTCCAAATTCAAGTACATGGGTGGTAAAAGTGTTTAACAATAATCAGTAAATCTTAATGGCAGATGACTATGAGTGGAAATGTTGGAATGGAGTCCTAATTGGGAATTGAATTGATATTGCGGGCATTTATATCGCCTTCTATTCTGATTATTGCATCCTTCCTTTTTGGCAGTGATGGTGTCATTGATGAGGGTATTGTAGGAAAATGAATGGAAATAGAATAAAGAAGTTAATTACCATTACCAACATGGTGTAGGTTAATAATTAAAGCATGTACATTAATCAATATTAGTTAAGTTAAGTATACTATTGTAATCGCCTATATTATGCTCGTGGTGGGTTTTTCTTTCGTCTCGTCAATTGAATTCAGTTGATAAAACCCTACAGCAAAATAATCAAGAACGAATGATGTTGATGGATATAAATACTCCCTACCACAGTGGTCGTTTCTAGAATTGTGTCCAAAGTTGTGATTATGGTTTTTATTTCACATTCTGCCGTAAGATTTAACTGACAATTGATCTATGCATAAAATTAACAAATTAATGGATAATTTATAGCTTTTGCCACAATCCTTATGTATAATGCAATGCAAATGACAGTTGTATCTTGGTTATCGTGTGATCTAAACACGATAACCACACGTTTTTGTTATATTTGTAATTCAAACATTTTTTTTTGTTGAAAACATATGTGAAAAAATCACATCGTGTAAGGCCTTTAGAAATTATTTTTTATCGTTAAAACACAACTGTCAAAATGTTGTTTTGAAAAAAAAAATTTGTTCAGCGGATGGCAGTAGTGAATTCTGGACACGATCCTTTTATTTATTTAGCGTATGGTTTTTGTTGTGACACATTAAAAATAAAAATAAACCTTAAAATAGGTAGATTTTTCAGGCATTCTGCCTGGTGATTGGTATCTATGCAACGTGTTTTATTGCATTTCAAGTTCATATAAATTATACATTCATCCAGTGAATGCTCAATTCTGGTGCCATTCACATGCAATTCGAGTTTTTATAAATTATACATTCATCCAGTAAATACTTAATTTAGGTGCCGGTCTTGAGACACTTGGATCAGTTACCAACAAGAAGTTGGATCATCAGGTATTCAATTGACTTAGTTTTAAATAATATTATTTTAATTTATATTGGCAAATTTGCGTTGACAAGTTGTTTTTGTTTGTTTGTTATTTCTGTTCCTTATCTGATTAGATTAGAGTGAACCAGCGTTATAGTGACGATTTATGTCGATTACCATCACTATGATGTCTGTCTGAAGTAGCAAGATATGAGTCGGAACGGTGGATGTATGTCCCACGAGCATTCGCGTTTCTTTTTCTGTTTATAAGGCTCCTTTACTTTCATTTTTTTTTCTTGTTGGGCTGGAATTCGGTTGGATAATTCTGAGCTGGAACTCGGCAACCACCTCGAGTCTACCCAGTGAATGCTTAGAGGATAGAAACACAAGTTTTTACCACGTTTAACTGCAAAATAACTTTAGGAGGTATACATGTTTGTCAGACAGAAAGCATGCAAATCTTTTAAAGGACGTTGAAGGACGCAAATCTTTTTGTTTTAATTTTTTTCAAGAATGGACAAAGTCAATTGCTTGTTCGATGAAATGAACCTTCCTATAACTCTAAATGTTGAATTTAATCGTTAAGAAGGATATGTGCATCACCTCTTGTTTAATAGTGCTTGTTTGTTTTACTTCTTATTTAATTTGTGTTTCCCACTTACACCTTATCAGGAAGTATTGCTATATATTATATATTATTATATGATTAGAATTACTTCGGTCTGAAAGAAGGACCAACTAATTCTAAAAAAGCAAAAAAAAAATGTATGTCTGTCTGTCAGCAGGCCGTCACAACCTACGGAATCTAGAAAACCGCTGGACGGATTTCAAAAATTAATTTTTCTAAAAATAGGTTTACTCAATGGAAAGAGCCGAAAGGACGATGTGTTCGATAACTGTACCGGAAAAGTGACAAAAAAATCGTCAAGTGTGTCAAAACAAGGAAATTTGCATATGTTTTGCTTAAAAAACGTTCATTTTAAGTGATTACGAGTAGGAACATTGAATTTGGAGAAATCTTTATGGTCAGGATTGGTATGTGAGACCAAAATCAAGATTATTGCATTATAAGTTTGCCAAAAAAATATTGCCAAGTGTGTCAAAAGAAAGATTTTTCTTTAATTTTGTACCCGATTTTTTGGAAAAAAATAAAATTAATAATTTGTATGACAAGAAATTTTATTATTATTATAGAGAATTATGGCATTATAAGTTTGTCAAAAAAATAATGTCAAGTGTGTCAAAAAATGATTACATTTATTTTTTTAGCCAATTTTTTGGAAAAAAAATGTATCTGTTTTTATGACGTAAATGTAATTGAAAATGAAATTGGACATGAACATTTTTGAATTTGTTATAGTTTTTGAAATATTTTGAAAAAAGTTTGTATTTTTGATTTTGTAATAATTTTTGCACTATTTTTAGAATTCTGGAAAATGTTTTAATTTTTGATTTTGTAAGAATTTTTGGAATATTTTTAGAATTTTGAAAAATTAAAAATTTTTGATTTTATTGTAATTTTTGAAACATTTTTGGATTTCTGAAAAAAGTTTGATTTTATTTAATTTTTACAATATTTTTGAAATTTTGACAGAAATATGAATTTGTGATTTTGTAATATTTTCTCGAAACGATAAATGGAGAGGTTTTTGAGTAGTTTGCTGAGTGTATCATCTTTTCACTAAATTATGTTAATTTATGATCTGTAATAATTTTCCGGCAACGTATTGATGTTTCGTGTTAGTTTTGTAATAAATTTCTAAACAGAGATAAAAAATACTTGTACTTTAACAAAGAGTTATGTTTGATATACATCGCTGCCCGAAACTAAAAATCATGTCCTCGTGAAAGTTTTTTGCCGAAAACTATATAAAAATTCTTAACCCAGACCGAAGTCTTGATATCTCAGAGCTGTGAGATTTCAGCCCCTCCATATTTTTTTATTAAGTTTTATGCAATCTTTAGTTATCTATGTTGTTTAAGTTATCCCAGAAACCATGTATCTTTGTGTTGTTGTTGGTGTAACACACATTGTTATTCTTACTACACAACTCTTTTTATTAAAATCTGTTATTTTTCCGTTTTACCAAATTTACTTTGTACTTTGTAAAAGTAAATGTTTTTATTTCTGTTTAAAAATGTATTACACAACTAACACGCAAGAGCAACGCGATGTCGCAAAACCATAACATATCAATAATTAATATAGTAAAATAAATGAAGTAAGGAGGATATACTCAGCAAACTTTGCAAGAACCTGTCAAATTTCTGTTTGCCGAATGAAGCAGCTTATTTAAAGATTATTAAAAATTAGAACACAGTATTCCCATTCATAAAATCTCAAGATTCACCAATGGGCAAATAATATGTTTAGGCTACCATATATGTTGGTCTACTTAAAACTGGGTTATTGAATGACACCCCAGTTATGCTGATCTTACATGAAATTCAAAGCTCATTTATTTTTATTCCATTTTTCACTTTAATAGTACATTAAGCACTCCCATCACAAATAAAACAGAATCTTTGTTGCGTCATTGTTTTGTAATAACATATGAATAGAAATTATAAAATTAACTTCACTGCAATTGAGATCAACAACTAATTGAAATGAAAAATATTAATATAAAATAAAAATTTCTTACTAAATATATAATTAAAATTATCATTCATAATTTTTATGTAAACTATGACAACAAAAATATAATATGTATATGCGTACAAGATCTATGCGATTTATTATATATATTTATATGCATATGTTATCAAATTTTTTCATAATTGTTAAGTAAAAGATTTACTTGTTCCTATTGTATTCATCGAAGAAAAATTGAAAAATTATTACTCAATTTGACTGGAAATGTTTGAGTTTTGTTCAATTGAATTCATTTTATTTTGTTTTTGAATAATTATGTTAAATTATTTTTTCAAAAAGATTGCAAGTTTACAAGTATTTGCGAGTATGAGATTACGGTTAGAAGTATTTGCGAGTATGTTATTGTTTGTACTATTGTTATTGAGTTAGTTTTGATGGTGTTATAATATATACGGAAATTAATGAAACTGAAGAAAAATTAATTTATGCATAGAAATATAGCCAATTTTTTGGTATAACTGTTAGTGATTCAAACTAGGCGTTTCATATACCCACAAAAAAAATTCAAAATTCAAAATTTCAATTGATTTGAAAACTTTAAATTATTAAATTTTTTACAACTTTTCTCTTCCAATTGCATTTGGACATTTTGGGTAATAGTACGTGTTTCCAAATTCAGGTCAAAGAAGGACATTCCTGAAGCCTTATACATTGGTTGATTGTATCAAAATAGTGTTTCTTGCCAAGCATTTAAACGTTCAACAATTACATTGCAAGGATTTTCTAAATGTTGTTCAGAAGGTCCTCATATTTTTGTACCCAGATTATGTAAAAAAGGTGCATCCTGGTTGACGAACAAGTAAACAATTATGAAAAGATTTCATAACATATGTATATATAATAAATCGTATAGATCTTGTACGCGTATACAGGGTGAGTTTTTTAAAAAATACCAGGATTTTATCTCGAGAACCATGCTAGATGGGACAAAATAGCCCAAGGTAATATTTGTTAAGGGTCGACGGGAACGTCTAGTGGTAATATTGAATGACCATGAAACTCATAAGTATTGGAGATGTATGCTAAAGTAGGGTTTTTTTAAATTTGAACCCAAATATTTAAGGGCCTTTTTAAATTAAGTAAATTAAACTACACACTTTTTGCTTACAAAATTTTTTTGTAAAGTGTACGATTTTGTAGATATGATGAAAATTGATTTGCACTAAAGCAAACGTGTCTTCGCTAAGTTCTTCAGTAAAAAAATAAAATTTCAATAAATTAAAAAAAAATAACGAAAATCAATTTCACGCAGTAGACCACGATGCAATAATATTTAAATTAATGAATAATTTTTTTTTTTTTTAACGAAGGCTTTAGTGCAAATCAATGTTAATCATATCTACTAAATCGTAAACTTTACAAAAAAATTTTGTAAGCAAAAAGTGTGTAGTTTGATTTACTTAATTAAAAAAAAACCTTAAATGTATAGGTTCTAATTTAAAAAAACCCTACTTTGGCATATAATTCCAATACTTATAAGTTTCAAGGTCATTCAATATTACCACTAGACGTCCCCCTCGACCCTTAACAAATATCACTTAGGGTTATTTTGTCCCATCTAGCATCGTTCTCGAGATAAAAGCCTGGCATTTTTTAAAAAACTCACCCTGTATATTATATTTTTGTTGTCATAGTTTATTGGCCCCGTTGTATTCAGAACACTTATAAGTTATTACAACTTATCACTTATTATTTGTGGCACGGCAATTAACATTTCAAACACTATAAATAATTTTATTAGCAAATATATTTGTTTTCAATTTATGGAATACAATAGTTAATGTGCTCATTTATCGAGAGCTAAAGAATTAATGATTATAATTATTTGTATTACAAATTTATCGATTATTCTATGATAGCAATAAAAGTTGGTAAGCTGGTTTCAATGTTAAAATTATATTAAGGTTCATTCCTTGTTTTTGTGTTTACTGTTTATTTAATTTAAAGTTTGCAAAGCAAATATGTATCCCACAAGTTTACATGAAAATCATGGATGATTATTTTTAATTATATATTTTGTAAGAAATTTTTATTTTATAATATTTTTCATTTCAATTATTTGTTGATCTAAATTATAGTGAAGTTACTTTTTAATAATTTGTATTCATGCACTGAAAAAAACATGTCCTATTTCCAATCGAAATGCAATTGTCTCAACCTCACCGTGCGGTCACATATAGCGAATCAAACTACGAAATTGCTTCAACAACTCTACAATTATAAATCGATGAAGTTGAGACAATCACACGAAATATTTATGTGAAAATAAAATATAGTTCAATTAATCTCAAATATGTACTTAAACTTTAAAATGAAAAATTCATGATATAAGGCCAAAGAAAATTTTTTTCAGGGAAATAGTTATTATCTTTATTCAACTACTATTATATTGGATATAACACTTTATATTTTAAATAAACCTCATTCTGTTGTTAGGAAAATCATGTAGTTGTCCCAATCACAGTGAAATTGTTTGCAAATAATTTTTCTTTGCATGAATAATAAACTGCCAACTTCGAGATGAGGTTGTCATGAACTTCAATTTTTTTTTCAGTGTATATTTATTATAAAACAATGTCACGAAAAAGATTATGTTTGATTGAGGCGAGAGTGCTTAATGCAAGAGTTTTGTAGAAATAGCAAACTTCGAGTATGCTAGTATAGTATATCTATGGTTACTTGTAAAATAGGTATATTTGCCATTATAGTCTATATTCGTAGGGTTGCATACTAATTTCTTGTCAAAGGTAATCTAACCCGCAATAACCAACCAAATTTTTTAAGAAAAATCATTCATCATACATCAATATGATACATACGAAGCTTCAATGAAAAGTTTTTAAGCTTTATCATCACACTTCAAATCATTTTACTTGGTCATAGTAAAACATCGATGGGTTCGATATTTTTTATTTATTTCCAGCCCTAATAACTTATCACCACTTCCAGTAACTTAAAATTTCAATCAATCCACCTTCACATTGGTCGATCGAGTCGTTTGAATAAATCATAAATCAGTTTAGAGTCAAATAAAAGCTGACAAATGGATATGTTGAGTTTTTGACATATATCCAAAGTAACTATAAGGAGTTCATACAAGAGTTTTAGAGGCTTAAATTTAAGACATTGTTTTGAGAAAGATAAAAAAATAGCAAAACAATTTTAGTATACAAAAAAATCACTAAACAAATAACAAGTTCGAAAACTTATAGGGTGGTCGAGAAATTTTTCATAAGAAAAAATGTCGCTATAGTTCGGTTCATGAAAAAAAAATTCTCAAAATGGCCAGTTTTCCTCGATTGTGACGGACAGCAGACATACAGACAGAAAGATATTTTTTTGTCAAATTTCTTGCCCGCAGCTTTTGATATGGAATAAGATGCATTTTATTTTATCGTTTTCTCTACCATAAAACAATCTTGAATAGATTTGGAATTATCTAGGCATTTGTAGCATATGGCACAATTTGTTTGATAAGGGTTGGGATGGGGTGGTATAAAGCGGTATTGATAAATTTTGCCTGGGTTTTTATATCTTCTTCATTTAATAGCACGTTACTGATGTAGTTAAAACCTCAAAAACAAATCAATTTGCGTTGAACCGATATCGTAATAATTAATGAAAAATTTGTCGCACTCCATTATATGCCGCACACGAGTGGACTCGCTTTAACTTTGTGTAGTGGATACTCTAATATTATTCGAGCTTGGGACAGTTTTCTGCCCATTTCAAATAGCAAACTTGTATTGATCCAGAACCTTTTGAGATTATGTAAAATAATGTGTAAGCCGATCGAAATGAAACTGTTATTCTGGTGTTGGATATTTGTTATTTGGAATCTCTATACCTTAATACTGAAACTTGTAATCATAATTAGGTTGGATTGACGTCATAGGATATTTGTTAAATTTAAAGCAATCCGATCGGTGTGGAACATTATTTGCTAGGCTGATTTGACGAAACATGATTTTGATTTGTTGGCACTCTGTGAAGATGGTATTCAGTTTTTTTCTGGTACTTAATATGTTTTCTGGCAAAAAACATTTTAGTATATTTTGCTTGTTCTTTTTTTTTTTTTTTTTATTTTTTTTTTTATTTTCTAAAAAAAATTATACATTTTGTGTAGGAAAACATTATTTAAATTAAATCAGTAAATTTCATTTTTAAAATAGTTAAGTACTTATTAATGTCTTATTCGACTAATCAAAAATATTAATACTAGGCAGAATGTATGTAAAAACGTATGTTTGTAACTAAGAAAAAAGAATATACATATAAAACTATAAAAAAAGGAACAATTATATATAAGCAATTCAAAGATTTTCATTTTTAGTTCATCAGCAAACCGGATCAACAGCAACTGCAGCAACAATCGTAAAATCAACATCAACAACGATGGACATGAATATTTCTGGAAATTTAGATTATTATTTGATAGGTACAAGAAAAAAAAAATTGTTCATTATTAGTCAATGAGCAACACTGCGATGCATTGTTATAAGAGATGACTCACATCATATTCAATACAGAATTTTTCATATAGACTTTGTTTTAATAAGCCTTTTAATTTTCCAATTTTGCAAAGTTTCCATTCCAATGGTATTTCATTATATAATTTAATTCCGTGGTAGAAACAACTTTTCATTGCCACTGTACTACTAAAACGCGGTAGCCGCCAATGCGAAGCTGTTCGACTAGCTCTGTTTGTTGGGCTAAAATTGGTGTATAGTTTACATTAATTAGATTTTTGTTGATTTTTTATATTAGCAAAATATATTAGTAGTCAAGCAGTTTTTTAATTGGAAGTATGTTATTATTGTAGAAGAATTAGATCTTGTACTTGAAGGAAGGCTAAAAATAGCTTTGATGGCTTTATTTTGTAAAATTTGTAGTTCTTGTAATTTCGTTTCCAAACATCCACCATATATAGGTAATAAATAAAGAATATGCGACATTATATGGGCATAATAGATAGATGATAACGTCATAGGATGCAGGAACTTGGCAAATCTCTTCAAAACACCAACCATAGGAGCAATTTTTTGCTTGACCTTATCTAGATGGTATGTCCAATTGAGTTGTGACTGAATATGCAGACCAAGATAAGTCGCCTTTTCAGATCTGGAGATTGTATCATTACTAGTTTTAATTGTACGAAAGAGACAAGAATCATCAATAGGGCGTCTAAGATACAGGAATAGATATTTTGATTTTTTAGTGTTAAGCGCAAGTTTATGATTATTAAGCCATTGTTCAATTTTTATCAAATCAGATTCCATCTTATGTTTTATTTGATCATAAGAATCGTCTTCATAAATAACAATTGCATCATCGGCAAATAATTGGATTGTTCCTTTAAGGTTTATAGTAAAAATATCATTTATATATATTAAGAAAAGTATAGGTCCGATAATGGATTTTTGAGGAACGCCACATAAAACACCAACAAGGTTGGATTTATTATCATTAATTTGCACAAAATGCTTCCGATTGCTAAGATAGTTTTTTAAAGTTTCGTAAGCCATATCTGAGATACCTAAAGAAGCACATTTTTCGAGCAAAATTGAATGAACAACGCAATCAAAAGCTTTATTCAAGTCAAGTAGCAAGCAACATAATTTTTTCTTATTTTCGAGGAGTTTATAGACCGTTTCCATCAGATTAATGATTGCCGACAAAGTACTGGTTTTTTCCTTAAACCCATATTGATGTTTTTAATCAAATTATTCACATTTAAATATTGTAAAAGCTGGGTTTGGATAACTCTTTCGTAGATTTTTGATAATGCCGGTAAAACAGAAATAGGTCTATAGTTAGATATTTCTAAAGGATCTCCCCCTTTGAAAACTGGAACAATTTTACCAATTTTTAGAGCCTCAGGAAATGTAAGTTTTATCGCTTTAGTGTCAAAAGATTTTATTAGCTTAGTAGGAATACTGTCATACCCCTTTGCTGTGTCATTATTTAAATCATTGATAATATTTATAACATCATTTTCAGTAATTGGAGTAAATCGTGAAGGTTATTCTAGTTTTCATATCATTTCGTATTTTATATATCATCCTACGGCCGTCAGCATTAGAGTTTTTCATTTCCCGTAGAAATTGCAATCCTGGGAATCCGGGACAAAAATGTTAAATTCCTGGGATCCCGGGAAATCCCGGGATTCGCTAAAAAGCTGGAATTTTCTAATTGGGTGGGAAAAAAATGTGTAAAATTAAAACAATACAAAAAATGGGCTATTGATTTTCAAATTTCCATTATTTTTAATTAGAAAAGCTTCAAAAAATTTAATAAAAAAGAATTCATAGAAACAATCAAAAATAAATTCATAGTATTAATTTTTATAATAATTTTTGGTTGTCAATGCGGCCACTCAATTTTGACCGAATTTTCGTGACGAAACGACCTGCCACAGAAAAAGCTCTTTCCGATTCAATTGATGTCGGTGGGATAGACATTAGTGCATTAGTTGCTTCAAAAATTACCAATTCTTTTGTGATGTTTTAAAGTCATATGATACATCTTCTGTGATACAAAAGAATGAAAATGAACCAAAATCAAAATAACAACGGTACGCTCAGCACCATAAGACAAAAAATATTTAATCCTCAGTCCGTATTTTGCAATTGAACATTGAAGGCACTATCAAGTCAAAAACTGAACAATTATAGAAAAAGTATTAAAAGATTTCGACCTCGACGTTGTAATTCTGCAGGAAACGCATGCAATAGATGAAGCGCAACTTACCTCTACAGGAACCATTGTTGATTACAAGCTAATTAGTGCTATTTACCATCAAGCATATGGATCTGCCACGTATATTAAGTCAGAAATCATGAACTGCACACATGTACTTACACAGACGAACAACGATATACATTTTATTGTTATTGATATATCGGACACGAAGATTTTGAACGCATACAAGCCCCTAAGTACAGCGTGGCCAGCTGCTACTCTACAATTATTTCACCACCCATCAGAAATATACGCTGGTGACTTTAATAGCCATCATAATCAGTGGTCCTACTCAAATAATAATCCCAATGGCATACAACTACCTGACTGAGCCGACGGTAACAACATTTTCCTGATAGTGATATATGATGCGAAAGACATGAAAACCTGATTAGAACTAGTGGGATGGGGGTGTGACCATAGGGGCCACGCCAAGAACTTCCCCTAAGATTAAAAATTTCTATCATTTATTTCTAAATGACAACCTTGGCGTTCCAGGTTCCTGAAAAATCAGCTGTTTTAAAATTTAATAAACTTTGTTGTCCTTGATGTGGCTGAAAATGGCCAATCTCACTTTTGAATATGTACGCATACGTTAACTAGAACATAAATCTTACCAAAATTAAAAAAAAAAATAGTTCAAGTCTAGAGGTTGAGACACCAGGGCTGTTAGAACAAAAACAAACGCAAACGACCACGCCTTCCTGATTTTTGTGTTTATGTTGTTAAAACTCATACTAGCTTTTAGATAAACTTTTCAACTATAACCTCAGAGATTTTCAGCTTTCTAGCCCAAGAGGTCTCAATGTAATTAGCATTAAACCTAATGCATGCCATTCAATTACAACAACAACTTCCATAAAAATATAAAAATATCATATAGAAAAAATATTAAAAAAATTTTCTTATGTTTTTTTTTTTCAGTTTTTGGTTTTTTTCGCAAAAATTTAAAAAAAATTAAAACAAAGCAGAGTCATTATTGTTTTAAATTAAGGAATATTTTCATATATGCATATTGATTATTGATTACACATTTACAAAAGTCTTCCTAAATTGTAGATATTTGAATTATTTGAGGTGTAAAAGTTGTTTGACAATTTTAGATTATAAATTATGTGTGGTGGTGTTGTAGGTGTGACGTTGTGAGAATGTTTATTTGCTCTTTGGTGGATTTAATATGTTATTAAAAGTAGTTTTAACCAAATTAAATAAAACTGTTCCGAAATCGCATTGATAAAGTAGTTTCCGTTAATGTATTTAGTTTGATTTGATAAATTTTTTGGATTATTCTGGACTTGGACTATTCTACTTAAATTTTTTATTTAAACTAATCTGACACATCCAATTCTATTTGTACATAAAGCTGTCTGGTCCCGAAATCTACCTATTTCTAGCGGATATACGTGCCGCTTGGACGTTTTTTAAATAGAATTTGAATGTGTACGTGCAGTGTGTAATCATATTTAAATTTTATAACATACTAACACTCAAATTGCAAAATAAAATAAGTTGTCTAGACCGATTCAGAAGGTATTGAAGGGTGAAGATATCATTAAAATGATCAGTATCATTACAATAACCTAACCTTATGGTAAGATAAAAGGTTAGCATTTGTTTGACGAATGCGTTTGTTGCTCATTTTAATTCAAAAGTTTCATCAAGTTCTCATGCGATTGCGTAATGAAAATAACACCTATTTTTCAAATTTTCTTAAAAACACTCAAAAAGTACGATAGCAATTGTTTATACAAATGTCATTATAAATGGCTGACATGATGACAAACAAAATAGGAGGTAAATGATCTTGATAGCACTATTTATTCCCGTAATATTTGCAAAAGATGATTTTCAGTTTTCTGGAAAGCCCTCAGAAATTAATGATTTTATTAGAAAAGGACTGGGCTGTAAGTTACGCCAAGATATATCGATTGTGACCATTGAAGTTGAAATCGGATTATCCGTTGTTGAGAAAGCGTTGGACAAATTTTCGTCCACATACGATGATACCCACGCACATACCCACACACACCTACATACTGCCATCTAAAATAGCCTAAACAGCTTAAGGAGGTCTTAAAACGTAATGATATTATAAAAATTTCGATTTCGAAAATCGTCCCAAAAATAATAACTTCTCATATCTGGAAGTTAATAAACAGTTGACCAGGCAATCTCCTCTCGACCCTCTGACCTTTTTGTCAAATTTAGAAAATAACTCAGGTTTTTATATTCAAGCGTTTGCAGCTCATGCGTGTGCAGCTCATTTACATACAAAAGTTTGATCCAGATATGAGTTTGCTAAAGAAAATAACACGTAGTTTTTTCACATTTTGCTAAAAATCTCAAAAACTAAGATAGCAATTGTTTATACAAATGTCATTATAAATGTCGGACATGATAGGCTGGGGCCGTTACCTTTTTGAGATGAAAAAATTAGTAGCAGGTAACGGCCGACTGGAATATATAGTTGAGGTCATAAACAATGAAAAAAAAAACTTTCGAACTTGAGATGAAGGGAAGTAGTGAAATTGGGTGATGTGTAAGGGGAGAAAACTGTTTTCCGTTATTTGTAACGAAACGAGGCCTCCTAGAGAAAAGTGTTTCATATAAAAGTTGTAGATAATAAAAAAATCTAAAACTTTAGTGAACCCATTTTTCGACATAACCTCAAAGTTTGCGAGAAAATGATGAAAAACCGATTTTTCTGTTTTAGGTAGATTTCATATAAAAATCTACCTATTGCAATGGGCTTCATCTCGGAATTTCGGAAAAATTTTTGTGCCAAACGACTATATATGATAAGCGGAGACAAAAAAACAAAAAAAAAAAAATTTATATATATATATATATATATATATATATATATATATATATATATATATATATATATATATATATATATATATATATATATAAACGATATGAGATATAACGAAAACGACCGGCACTCTCACGGTCGCATTTGTTGAGGTAGATCAAAAAATTTTCTGTACTTGTGTGTTTTAATAATATCTTGGACAAGTTCGTGAATCAGCAAAATCCGACACGTGGTTAAGAAACTAGAGGCTTTTTTCTGAAAAAAATTGATTTTTTAAAACCGTTATAACGGCCGTTTGGATACTAATATTTCAAAAAATTTAACAAATTTAGAATCTTTGGAATCTTTTTTATCAATTTGTTTTAAAACTAGACCTCTGCAGTTGAGGTTCCTGAGTGAGCGGCTCCAACAAAAAAGTACGCAAAAAAAATATTTTTTTTTAAGCAACCGGCACTCTCACGGTCGCATTTAAAAGGCTAGATCAAAAAACCTTTTGTAAAAATGTGCGTTTTGTTAATATCTTGGACAAGTTCGTAAATCAGCCCAATCCAATCCATGGTTAAGAAACTAGAAGCTTTATACTAGAAAAAAACTCTGTTTTTTAGATCCGTTATAACGGCCGTTTGGATTCTAATATTTTTAAAAACTTCATAAATTTAGAATTTTTGAAACCTTTTTAATCAGTTTCTCTAAAAAAAAAAGACCTCTGCAGTTGGAGGTTTCTGAGTGAACGGCTCCAACAAAAAAGCTTGTAAAACACAAAATGCGTTTGAATCAACCGGCGCTCTCACGGTCGCATTTGTGGAGCCAGATCAAGAAACCTTTCTTAAAAATGTGTGTTTTATTAATATCTTGGACAAGTTCGTAAATCAGAAAAATCTGACACATGGTTAAATAACTATAGGCTTTATACTAGAAAAAAAAGTGGTTTTTTTACTCCGTTATAACGGCCGTTTGAATACTAATATTTTTAAAATCTTCATAAATTTAGAATCTATGGAAACATTTTAATCCGTTTCTTGTAAATATAAACCTCTGCAGTTAGAGATTTTTGACTTGTTGGCTTCAACAAAAAAGTTTGCAACAATCCACAATTACAATTTCCAAAAACCTTATAACAGTCAATGTCAACCTTATAACAGTCAAAAAATAAAAGATTTGAATAGAAGAAATTAATTTTTTTTTCTTAGAAATAAACCATTTTGATATTTTGCAGTAATTGCACGACATATGATATAGAGTAGGTTTGTGTCATAAATTATCACACACATGTTCTGTGGTAGATTTGATATTTGTTTGTTGCAAAATTGGATAGATATAATTTTGCTTGTAGGTAGCTAATTTTCTTTTTAAAATTTGTTCGATATCTGTTTTAAATTAGTTTGTTTTGTTTAAACTAATCTGATACATCAGATTTTACTGGCACACAAAACTGTCTGATCTCGAAATCTACCTATTTCTAGCGGATATACGTGCCGCTTGGACTTTTTTATTTTTTTTTCGCGTGAAAATTATTTAATTTTAATGAAACTTTGTGAAAGTACGCAATTATTTGCGCACAATAAGCATGAATTTTTTCAATTATGGAAAATAAATATTTTTTGAGATTTTACCATTTTTCCGAAAAAACACTCCTATCTTCGGCGAACAACTTTATTGATGTTTTTTTGGATTTTGATGTTGTACTAGTGCTTACTTTTTTTGTCAAGATGTCTACTCTCAAATGGTATATCGATTTTAATGATTTATTGTTATTTAGCAGCTTAAAGTTGAGAAAAACCGAAAAAAAAATTTTCGAATCTCGAACTTGTCGATTTTTTTAAATATTTTAGCATATTTATGTTAATAGTTCATAATATTTTAAAGAAAAAACTTTCTTTGGTATAAAATAAATAAAGTTGAACGAATTTACTTATTGGAAACAACGCTTAAATTGAATAAAGTAAAAAATAAAAAATGCTGTTACGTATTCGAACAGAAAAAAATTTACAAAGTTTAAAATTTAACAGCATACTATAGGGTTGCCACGGGTTCTACTTTTGGTAGGACAGTCCTACTTTGGAGCAAGAATGTCCTACGTCCTTCTTTACTATAAAAATGTCCTACTTTAGGCAAACTGTAATACAATATCTTACACTGAAAAAAATAGATTTTTTTTCTACCTATTTCTCTCAATAAACGCGCTAGCAAAATAAGTAATTGCACCTTTACTTATATTAAAATTGTAACTGATTATTTAACTTTATGTCGAAAGGCTAGTAACAATAGCAAATAATTTACATTGCTGATATATGTGAATATCTATGCTTTATTGCACGATTTATTCAGGTGGTAAACCACCACTGTTTAAATTTTGAAATAAACCCACCGTTAAACCTCTGTTCTTTTAAATAACTTTTGTTACAAAGTTCCTGTTCTTAGAACTATTAATAAAATAAAATGACTGAACCGAATTTTGTTATAAAGTAAAACCTTTGGCTACAGAAAGCTAACGATTTTGAAGGAATATGTAAATACACAAAACTACTACTACTTATGAGTAACTTATACAGTTACTTAACTACTTATGAGTAACTGGCTTACAACATAAGTTTATTGATTTTTTTGAAAGTGCCAATGAATCAGCAGAGGGCATGTTTGGCTGTATTTCTGAATTCTTGGTTGGTAATTTAAAAAGTGGACTGTATTACTTAAATTTTTGGTGGTGGTATGTTTGGTGATGGTTTTGGTGGTTTTTCTCAAAATTCTGGTTTTTTAAATAAAACTCAACCTGCTTCTTTAGATGGTAAAAATGGAATGGGCTTTTTTATTTTCAAATATTTCTTTTTTTTAATTTGTCTATTGTCTACTAATACATATCAAAATCTTAAAAATATATAATCTAAAATTGTTTTAAGAAACTGTCAAAAAAAAAATGAATATTAAAGAAAATAGGCAATAAAACTAACAATAAAGAACAAAACAAAAATAAAATTATTATTGGGAATTCCAAAATTATTCCTTAAAATATGGTTAATATTTACATCAATTCAAATATTTTAAAGGTGTTTTTTTGTATTTTATTAGGATAATATAAACTTAAAACAATTTTTTTGTATGTACAAGGCTAAACTTAAAAGTAATTTGTTTTGGATTAATACTGTAATTTTTAGAAACTTGATACCAAAGATTCACCAGTTCTTAAAACTTTAAGTTTAAGTTTTTCGAGAGTTACCACATTGGAGGCTAATAACATCAATGCGAATTTGTATGCCATTATTCATTATAAATAAATCAATTAGCATTACAGAAATAACGCCCATACATTCATTCATACATTCATACTTACACCAAACCGAAACCGAATTTTTTTTTTAAAAATTTATTTTTAACTGAAAATTGATGTGGCACAAATCCAACGAGTTTTTTTAGTTTTGAGACATTAGGGGTGTCCTAGTGTGTGTAGTAGTTTTGTGTATTTACATATTCCTTCAAAATCGTTAGCTTTCTGTAGCTAAAGGTTTTACTTTATAACAAAACTCGGTTCAGTCAATTTATTTTATTAATAATTCTAAGAACAGGAACTTTGTAACAAAAGTTATTTAAAAGAACAGAGGTTTAACGGTGGGTTTATTTCAAAATTTGAACAATGGTGGTTTACCACCTGAATAAATCGTGCAATAAAGCATAGATATTCACATATGTCAGCAATGTAAATTATTTGCTATTGTTACTAGCCTTTCGACATAAAGTTAAATAATCAGGTACAATTTATATATAAGTAAAGGTGCAATAACAATTACTTATTTTGCTAGCGCGTTTATTGAGAGAAATAGGTAGAAAAAAAATCTATTTTTTTCAGTGTAAGATATTGTATTACAGTTTGCCTAAAGTAGGACATTTTTATAGTAAAGGAGGACGTAGGACATTCTTGCTCCAAAGTAGGACTGTCCTACCGAAAGTAGAACACGTGGCAACCCTATAGTATGCTGTTAAATTTTAAACTTTGTAAATTTTTTTCTGTTCGAATACGTAGCAGCATTTTTTATTTTTTACTTTATTCAATTTAAGCGTTGTTTCCAATAAGTAAATTCATTCAACTTTATTTATTTTATACCAAAGAAAGTTTTTTCTTTAAAATATTATGAACTATCTTCTTATATATTAATACGCTAGATTAAAACTTTGTGGAGCATTAGGCTTTTTTATTCGCAGATGGATTCAATTCAAATTTTCACAGCTAACTGATATTAGTGTAACCTATATTCGGATCCGGATTCAAACAAATCGGATCATAAATAAAAAAGTTATTATATACGGAAAACTTTTTCTATACATATGCATTATAAGTTTACATACATATAAAAATATATTTGCTATCGAACAACGAACAATAAAAACGAAACTTAAAACTTTATTTTGTTATTCTTTTTTATATTTAATTTTTTCTCAGCTGTTAGTATATTTATTTCTTTGAATGTGAATAAACGTACATATTGTTTTTCTATGTTTTAAATTTCATTTCGAATTTTTTCTTATGCGTAAGATAGGTTTTGAGTTAGATCGTGTGAATCCTTTTGTTCGTTCTTTTAAATCAATGCATGAATTTTGTGAAAGACCTGAGAATGTTACTGCTGATGTGTCAATGGTTATAAAAGTTAACAGAGAATGTGATATTCGTCGTTTTAATGATGCTGTTCAAACTGATGTGGTTGCTATTTTTAAAAATGATGAATTTTGTTAAATTTGTCAGATGAAGATAGAATTGATGGAAATGAAATGATTAATAAATTTGTATGTACTGAAATCCCTGATCCCATTCTTTTTCCTAAATTACATGAATATGTGAAACGTCATATGATGCATGAACCATGTGGTGCTCTAAATCCCAATTCTGTTTGTATGAGAGTGGTAAATGTAGTAATAATTTTCCAAAACCTTTTTCTGAAAATATTAAAGAATATGTGAATGGTTATCCTTTGTACCGTCGACGTGATAATGGTATGAGTGTTGATGTACGTGGTGCATCTCTTGATAATAGATATGTTGTTCCGTATAATATTTATCTTCTTGCAAAATTCAATTGTCATATTAACGTGGAAATATGTACGACTGTTAAAAGTGTGAAATATGTTTACAAGTATGTATATAAAGAGTATGATTCTGCCAATGTTGAATTGAGAGTGAATGGAGAGAATGCAGTGAATAATGATGATGCGATTGTGGGAAATGAAATTCAAGATTTTTTGAATGGACGGTATGTTGGTTCGACTGAAGCTGCTTGGCGCATATTTGAATTTCCAATGCATTTTCAATCTCATACAATTATTCGACTTGATTGTCATTTGCCTAATAGACAAAATGTTTATATCAGGAATGGTAATGTGGCTGGCACAGTCGCAAATGTATCAAGAACAAAATTGTTAGCATTTTTCCATTTGAATTCCATTGATAATTTAGCTAATGAGTTTTTGTATAGAGAATTAATTATGTTTGGTATGACCAAAGTAAATCGTGGAAAAGAAGACAACGTGGGGCTGATAAAGTTGTTGCTCGATTATATATGGTTACTCCAAAAGATATAGAATTGTTTCATATGCGTTTACTTCTGTTGCATGTTCGTGGTCCAAAATCTTTTTTTGATCTACGTATGTATGAAGGTGTACCCTACCCTACTTTTGTTGCAGCATGTGAAGCTCGAGGTATTGCAACAAATGATAATGAATAGCGTGAATGTTTACTTGAAGCTTCAGAAATTCAATCACCAAAACAGTTTCGTCAATTATTTGCATTTATCTGTGGTTTGAATGTTCCTCCGAATGCTTTAGCTTTTTTTCTTGACAGCTCATGCAGGTTGTGGCAAAACTTTTGTTCAAACGGCAATCATTCATAAATTTAATTCACTAAATCTTTCGTGTATTGTAACTGCCTTCAGTGGTATTGCATCAACTCTTTTGATTGGGGGGCGAACTTTGCATAATGTTTTCAAATTACCAATTCCATTATTAGAGAATTCAATGCCAAATATAACTCCAAACAGTGTACATGGCACATATATTAATAATGCATCAATCATTATTATAGATGAAATTTCAATGTGTTCTATTCATGCTTTAAAATTAACTAGGAAGGCCCGGCGTGCTTCGCTACGCTTATAAATAAAGTTTTTGCGTAGACATTTTGTTGACGTAGAAGCAATGATTTCAAAAAGTGGTAACGAGAAATGCTAGCATATAATTTTTAATTTTTCTTTTTAAATATATGAATGAAAAATAATCAGAACTCTAGCTGATCAGTTCGGATATATGAAAAATTAGCGATCAAATAAGTTAGAGATAAAATAAGCTTACTTGAAAACTTATTTGATCGCTAATTTTTCATATATCCGAACTGATCAGCTAGAGTTCTGATTATTTTTCATTCATATATTTAAAAAGAAAAATTAAAAATTATATGCTAGCATTTCTCGTTACCACTTTTTGAAATCATTGCTTCTACGTCAACAAAATGTCTACGCAAAAACTTTATTTATAAGCGTAGCGAAGCACGCCGGGCCTTCCTAGTTAACATAAATATG
Organism: Diogma glabrata; assembly: GCA_963693315.1. Lineage (NCBI taxonomy): Eukaryota > Metazoa > Arthropoda > Insecta > Diptera > Cylindrotomidae > Diogma > Diogma glabrata. The sequence goes on from OY856186.1 coordinate 159,289,712, forward strand.
CTAAAAAATTGAAAAAAATTAAAAAAATCGACAAGTTCGAGATTCGAAAATTTTTTTTTCGGTTTTTCTCAATTTTAAGCTGCTAAATAACAATAAATCATTAAAATCGATATACCATTTGAGAGTAGACATCTTGACAAAAAAAATAAGCACTAGAACAATACCAAAATCCAAAAAAACATCAATAAAGTTGTTCGCCGGAGATAGGGGTGTTCTTTCGGAAAAATGGTAAAATCTCAAAAAATATTTATTTTCCATAGTTGAAAAAATTCATGCTTATTGTGCGCAAATAATTACGTACTTTCACAAAGTTCCATTAAAATTAAATAATTTTCACGCGAAAAAAAAAATAAAAAACAGAAAAATCGGTTTTTCATCATTTTCTCGCAAACTTTGAGGTTATGTCGAAAAATGTGTTCATTAAAGTTTTAGATTTTTTTATTATCTACAACTTTTATATGAAACACTTTTCTCTAGGAGGCCTCGTTTCGTTACAAATAACGAAAAACTGTTTTCTCCCCTTACACATCACCCCATTTCACTACTTCCCTTCATCTCAAGTTCGAAAGTTTTTTTTTTCATTGTTTATGACCTCAACTATATATTTCAGCCGGCAGTTACCTGCTACTAATTTTTTTTATTTCAGCTATAAAAATCCATAACGGCCCCAGCCTATGATGACAAACAATATAGAAGCTTCATGACCTTGATAGCATTATTTAATCTCATGATATTTGCAAGAGATGATTTTCAGTTTTTTGGAAACCACTAAAGAACCAAATGATTTAATTTCGCTAGAAAAGGACTGGGCTCTAAGTTACGACAAGATACATCGATTGCGACCGTTTTCGTTAAAATTAACCCATCCGTTGTTGAGAAAGCGTTGGGCAAAAATTATCCACACAGCGATATACACACACATACACAGACACACACACACATACAGACTGCCAGCTAAAAATAGTCTAAACAGCTTCAGGAGGTCATGAAACGTAAAGATATCATAAAAATTCAGATTTCGAAAATCGACCCAAAAACAATAACTTCCCTAAGAAATGCATCCCAAGAAGCTTTCGTGAAGAATGCATTCCTGGCTGGAGTAGAGAGAGCGATATATTTATTATTTGAGGAATACCTTAGTAGTGGTGAGGCAGATGTGGCTGAAGACTTAATATTCTTGAAAATATTGATTTTTCCCATTAAAGCAGGGAAGCCTGGAGTCTCATCCGGAAGCTGGGTGGCTCAAACTCAATTACTCGTGGTAACAATGAAATAAATCCATACGAAATTGCAAATCATATCGTAAACATGGCTCGTTCTTCTATTAATCGTCTTCATATGAGAACCATTAAACATAAATTAAGAAAAATGAGGCGCAGTTTTGTTTTAGGTAGATTTACCAGAATCTGTCATAACCGATGTTCCAGCACCAACGTTAATAAATCTAATTCTTCAATATCAGCGGAAGTACCAGCAACATCCTTAACAATTTGTTGTCATTTTTTTTTGTATTTTTCTAATTTTGAACGAAATTAGTTACTAGAGAGGGAAAAAGAATTAAAAACTACTCAATTTTCGAGTGAAGAAATTTTTAATATTTTTGAAAAGAGTAAAAAAAATATTAATAAAAATTTGATTGGAATCCCGGGATAACGGGATGAATATTTACCACCGGGATCCCGTTTGAGAAGCCCTAGTCAGCATATTTGTAAAATTTAGCGTAGTCCGTTTTATTTGGCACTCGAGTTGAGTCTTTTAAAGTTTTTAAATAAATATGTAAAACTTATTTTCGATATAAATATTTTATCCATCTTTAAAATAATTTGTGGAACTGGGAATCATTTAATCCTTTAGTTATTAATTGGTACATTGCGCTAGAATTTGATTCAAATGGACCGACATATCGTGGATTCGATAAGCAAATCATTTAACAATTTTTTTTGCAAAATTCGTTATACATATTCGTAACACTGTACTAGCGTAACTATTGGTTTGTACAAACATCATCTCTGCAAACATATTTTTGTTTCTTGGCAGCTATCTTCAAAGTATTCCTTCCATCTGTTAAACAGTTGTTCTTGTGTTGCATGATTTGACCAGAATCATTCTTCATTTGTGTGTGTTTGTGTATCTGTGACACCATCTTCACACATTGATGTATGTTTGCGCATATTTTTTTCAGCAACTGCTGTTTCAAGAGTCTTGAGAATGTTTTCTGTATATCTTTTGCAATTATTTCTTGCCATATTTTTTACTTGTTTAACTCTACTATCATACTTCGGAACTTGTATTGATATCCGAG